>LPNX010354793.1:185631-290548 GCA_001517045.1 Pseudotsuga menziesii
CTACCGTGTCATGAACCAAGCTTGATCTGGTTTTTCCTTCAACTTGTATAGACCTCCTTCTTGTTCTCCAATCACTATTGCATTGTCAAAAGTCTTTCCCTTTGGCCACATAAGAACTTGGCCATCTAAAAAAGAAACCCTCATTCCTTTTGCATCCAATGCAGATATGGAGAGGAGGTTCTTCTTTAGTCTTGGAACAAATAATACATTCTTCATCTTCAAAGGCTTTCTAGAGTCTAGTTAATAGAAGAATTCACCACTACCTTTTATTGGATACTGGTAATCATCCCCAAGTTTCACCTTATGAGGTGACTCATGTTCGGATAGCTTCACAAATGATTCTTTAAATCCCGTCATGTGCTTGGAAGCACCACTGTCTATAAGCCAATCATTGCTTCCATGTGAAACAGTTCCCGTGAGAGCGGAGATTAGAACATATTAATCTTCACTTGAAGAGTCATCACTTTCTTATCTGATTCTCTTTGTGGAAGGTTCATCATCCTTTGCAGCATGGGCATGATGTCTTCTCTTGTTCTTCTTCCTTAGATTTCTTTTGTTAGGGCAGAATTTGGATATGTGACCTTTCTCATCACATGTGTAACATCTAATAGTATTTAGATATTTTCTAGAGTGTGAGATCTTACCTTTGGAGTGATAATTGCTCCTCCTGTTTTTCTTGGAGTGAACCGTGAGAGCTTGATCTTCACTACCCATCTTCTCTTCTCGAGCTGTTATCCGAGCTTCTTCTTGAGAGCATTCTTCCCATAGTCTGCTGAACTTGACTAACTTCTTTTTGGCATAGATTCCTTAAATGAAAGAGTCCCATGATCTAGGGAGACCATTCAAGGTGGTCATCACAATCTCTGCATTTTCCACTTCTTCATCTGCTGCTTCTAGCTGCTCCTTGATCTGAGAAACCCTTGTAAAGTAAGACTGAATAGTCTCAGCATTCTGGATCTTCACATTCTTCAATTGGTTTCTCAAAGTCATCTTCCTGTTTATGTTCTTTCCTTCAAACAATTTGGTTAGGGCATCAAACATAGCTTTAGGTGTCTTAAGGGAGGACACCTGTGGTATGAGATGATCTTTGATAGAATCAACAATGATTCTCTTTTCCATAACCAACTTCTTCTTATGTAAGGCCTTAGCCTCATCTTCCTCTGGAATTGGAACCTCCTCATTGATATAGGAGTCCAACTCATTCTCTTCTAGGGCCAGGGAGATCCTATACTTCCAAGCTCGAAAGTTATCAGCTCTCTCAAGCTTTTCATCAAGCTTGGTATGATGAGACATCTTAAACTGAGAACCTCAAATGGAAATACAAAAGATTTAGATCTTACCAGGTCAAGACGTCGGATCTAGATTTGGAGCTGAAATCCTGTAGTGCTGGTTCAGTAGCAAATTAGGGTTTTGCTTTTCCAGATATCTATCCACCCAAATGCCTTGAAATTTATCCCTAACTTCGATTTTGGGGAGGAGATCAATCCAGGCCTGGGCTCACTGAAAAATTCCTCTTCTATGAAAATCCCTAATTTGCGGCAACGGTGTTGGGTCCAAAACTAAAAAACCTTAGAATTGGATTCTGCTTCGACAGAAAGATGCACCCTAAGGAGGAGAGTTATTCCACCTTACTTTTGCTGAAAATCTGTGGAGGAATATCCACAAACAAGGAATCCCTAGTTCCCGCAGCTGCACATTGTCTTCTTCTCAAGTTAGCTCTGATACCATGTTAGAATTTCATCATTAAGCTACCATTATATTAGGATCTGTGTTGAGAGAATAACAAGCACAACAATCAAACACAAGAGACAATGAACACAGTGTTTATCCTCGGGGAAACCATAAATGGTGAAAACCCCGCAACTTCCTCAGAGATAGAATCAACACCAAAATAGAAAAGCCCCTAAACAGTAAGTGATCTCCCGACAGCAGTAGCCTTCTTATTTTTTAGCCCCAATGTCTTCTCCTTCCTCAACTATGCACTACACTTGAGTGTGTATGAGTTGTGTGATAAATAGAGACTCCAGTTCTCTATTTATACTAATCCCAACATGACTAAAACCCTACCAGGGTCGACCTCTACTAGGAGAGTCTAATAACCCTAGTGCCTCGGGACCGCGGGGACTTTAACCCTTAGACAATAGGAGGGTTACCCACAATGACTTGACATGACTTGTTTACATGACAGGCCTTCCCGATAGGAACATCGGGGCATGCCATAACTCAAGTACATCCCGGAATAAACATTGGGTTACAATATATAAGAAATACAAGTAAAATACATTCCGAAGTTACATATACTTCAAAATTTTCATGTAGAAAGTCCATCCTAAAACATCTTTTTCCTAGGAGAAGCTCATTCTATAGTCATTGAAGCTCAATTGTCTGAGCTCGTGTGGAGAGTCCATCCTAAAACACCTTTTTCGTAGGATAAGCTCATTCTACAGTCATCGAAGCTCAATTGTTTGAGCTCAAACATTTGATAATTTACATGACATAGCCTAAATGGAGAGATACTTATGAATTAACAAAGATTACAACTCTCTTACAAATATGTTTCAACAAAAAAATGTCAAAACTCTTACTAGTCAAAATCTTCAGCAATTTCAAAAAAAGAAAAGGGAAACATGATGCTCTTACCAGTCAAAATCTTTAGCAATTTCAAAAAAATAAAAGGGAAACATGATGCTTGTCAGCTGGCCTTCAACCAACATAAAAAAAACATTGGTGACTCTACTTTAGTATTGAAATATCGCATCTACCACTACTCCATAGAATACAGGGAAAAACCTCGGCTCATGGCTTTCAATATATGATTATTCCTTGTATTAGGCTCGGGCATGAAAGAACATTACACTACGCTAAAATTGTGGGATGATAATTATTTTGACCAAAAGAGCTAGTACTTTGATTCATGCAGTGTTGCAATGTGGCGGTCAATGAAGATGGTGTTGAAGGCAAGGACACTCATATTAATGTATGATAATGAGTACTTCGTCCGGTTGTTACATGTTAAATACATTACAAATAGTAAGTGAATGTTAAGGGCATGTCACAAAGCATTAGTATCCATGTGGTTTTGTACAATGCAAGGCTTGAAAGTGATCCAACCAAGACTTTAGTCTAACATACCACATGGTGCAGCACCACCAGGAAAAGAGTAAGAAAGGACAAGTGGAAAAATTCAAATTTGATTCGATTGCTCGGTTCATTGGGGGATGCATAGGCTAGAATTACTTAGATGCTTTGGATGTTGGAAGAGATTCCTTGCTTAGACTTGCTTTGTCTTGCTCAGGATCGAGGGCTCCCTCTAGGATTAATTGGATTGCTTTAATTGCTCCACACACCCCTGGGGCAGACACACTGCTTAAAATGATCTATTGCTTTATTCAGCAGTGCAAATATTCAAAAGTATATACAGTATTGAACATATTCAATACAAGACACATTTTCAATGATATATGCTTTAACCCATCTATTGCTTTATTCAACAGTGTAAATATTCAAAAGTATATACAGTATTGAACATATTTAATACAAGCCACATTTTCAGTGATAAATATTCATATGTAAATTGAGTGTATATTGTCCACAATAGACTCATGACTTAGTTGTTTTGAGATAACAAATTTTAAATTTACCCAAAAACTGAACAAAACCCAAGAAGTCAATAGCTGTGACATAACACATTTGTTTCATCTGTATCTTTTCTCAAGAACAAATTAATTAGTTTTTTAAGGGAAGATCAAAAAAAGGGTTTTTCATTAGTTTTTTAATAGGACAAATCAGAAAAGTATAGTTCAACTAGCCTGCCTCTTCTCTCAGTTGATGGGTTCGAGCAGCCTCATCAATTCAGTTCCTTACCAAAATTGTAGAGCTTATAGGAGATGAGAGATGAACTCACTGAAGAGGTTGATACGCTTACCAAATATGGGGGAATTGACAATGGTATCCTGTTTTTTTTAGACCCGATGGATGGAGGCCCTAGCAATGAAATGCTCTAATCTCTGAAAGTAAGTAGCTTAACTAATCAACAACGAGGTAGGTTCCAATATTCTAACTAACTGAGAACGACGTTTGGTGTATGTAAATAATGAGGCTCTGGTAGGACCATAGAGATTGTAGAGGAATATGACATGAGTATCACGCATGCATGTGGAAGGTAGGATAGGAAGGACAGAATAATACGTTCAATGCTTATTTTAGTTCTGAACACAACTCACATGTAAAACCTAAGAGTGATTATACTAAATTGATAGGTGCAAATTAAATCTTAACAACTATATATTATAAGCATTATATTAATGGCTTCTTCTTCTCTTCATCGTATATATAAAAGATTAAACCAATTTGTTCTTCCCCATCGACCATCGAGAATCGTTGTGAGAATTAATTAAACAAAATTGGAATTTCACCCATGATCTCACATTCTTCGCTCATAATTGGGAAATCTAACTCATTAAATGCCTTTAAATAGCTGCTACTTATGAGACAGATTCTTCTCCTCCTGTACAATTTTTGGGTCAGTTTTTCCGGCTCTGTCAAAGGAGGTGTTGTAGTATTTTCCCTGCACCTTTCATAGTAATTTGAGGGAAATTGGCCAAAATACCGTATAAAGGGAGACAGTCTGAGCGAGAAAAACAATACCGAAATCTGGAGATATTTAGTCCCAACAGTGGATAGGAACATTGTTGGGAAACCAAATTATAAACAAATAATAAGATGAAGCTATCTGTGAAACTGTTGAGCTTTTATTTGATAATGAGATGTATTTACCTTCTTATAAAAACCTAATTTGGGTGGGGCTGAGCATGTTGATGTTGATTGGCGTTGGCAAGGTATACTGACGACTACCTTGTTTCCCATACAAATAGCAACTATTCTACATTTAAAGATATTCGGTAACTATGTGAAATGATTATAAACAAATAATAAGATGAAGCTATCTGTGAAACTATTGAGTTTTTATTATATTAATAATAAAAATATATTAATAATGGCCACCTTGGGTTCTAATGTTCTCTCAAAGGTATACCGACAGCTACTACCTTGTTTCCCATACAAAATAGCAACTATTCTACATTTAAAGATATTTGGTAACTATGTGAAATGATTATAAACAAATAATAAGATGAAGCTATCTGTGAAACTGTTGAGTTTTTATTATATTAATAATAAAAATATATTAATAATGGCCACCTTGAGTTCTAATGTTCTCTCAAAGGTATAACGACGACTACTACCTTGTTTCCCATACAAATAACAACTATTCTACGTTTAAAGATATTCAGTAACATAGGATGATCCAAGGTTTTCTAACCCATGGTATTTTATTGTGCATGGTATTTGTCCATGGTTTTTGACCCATTCTCATTTTAGGGTTTTTTTGTCCTTTTTGGAGAGAGTGGGGTTATGTTACAATAAATGCTCAACTTCCCTGTATTTATGGGGGAAGAAATAATAATGTTTTGGACCAATTTTGGTGGAAATTTAGTTGTGAAGGTAAAAATGAAGGGAATAATGGTGGGACTATGATGTATAATTATGGTTTGGGCCATAGAGAGCTATGTAGATAATTTTTGGTGTTAACAAGTAGGCCAACGTAACCCATAATGCATGATTTTGTGGGTAGTTTCTTTAGCAATGAAATATTCGCTTGAGCGAAATTGGAGATGGGATCCATCATGAAACTCATGAAGAATGGTCTAGGATTGATCTCCACCAAGGCATCGAAGGAGCTTTCCACCATCATGTCGACAAAAATGGCTATCATTTAGCATTACATACTTGTTACTTTCGAGCCTCAATTTCCTTGTTTTGTTGCTCTTCATTTGGGGAGGGAAGGTTTGCGTATCAAGGTAGTGCATGGTATCCTCGTACCAGGAATGAGCGGCCATGTTATAATCCATGTCAACATATTCGACCTTTAATAGACCTAGAAATAGTGAACTCAAGGTTGAACGTTTGGATTTTGGCCAACCAATTCAATAAATTTCCATGCAGGTAGGTTTGGGAAAATAGGTACTTCACAACATGGAGATGCACCTTTACATTCATATGCTTTAACTAATAAACACTATGAGATGTTCATGATTATCCTAGTCAAGATGGATAAGGAAGGCCAAAATAGCATGTTCAGTTGCATTGGTATATATTTTAAAATCATGATCAAATTCAGGCTTGGCAAGGACGAGAGAATAAACGATAGCATTTTTAATGACTTGAAATATGGATTGTGCTTTGTCATTCAAATTGAAATCTACATTCTTATGCAGTAGAATATGGATAGGCTTGATAATTTGGGTAAAATTGGGCACAATTGATTTTTCCCATGAATCCCTAGACAAATTTCTGCGACGTAGGAGGAGGGAGATTTTGGATGGTGGATATTCTCTTAGGGTCAATCCTCACACCCTGCTTGGAAATGATATTCCCTAATAACTTCCCTTCAATAACATCAAAAATAGACTTGTTTGAGTTCAAGGAAATGCCAAATTTTCTACATCTAAGGAAAACCTAACGAAGATGGTCAAAATGGTCAGCTCTCTTCTTGGAATGAATAGTAAGGTCATCTAAGAAAATTTGGATAATAGCCCCTATCAAGTCATCAAAAACAATATTCATTTCCCTCTAGAAAGTGGCACCGACGTTTATAAGTCTGAAAAGCATATGGTGGTAAGCGAATGAACCCCATCTAATGAAAAATGTGGTCTTGTATCGGTCATTGGGGTTAATCATGATTTGGTTGTACCTTGAAAATCCATCCAAGAATGACATCATCTTGAAACCAACAAACTGTTGCAGGATAGTGTCCATTAAAGGTAAGGGAAATGATCTTTGAATCTAAGTTATTAAGGTCCCTAAAGTCTACACAAAGTCGAATGTCGCCATTCATTTTCCATACTAGGATAAGAATGGTGACCCATTTGGAATAGTGTATAGGAAAGATAATGTTGGCCTCTAACATCTTGTCGAGCTCCTTTCTAATAATGACATTGAGCTTAGTATTTGCTTGACTTTTCTTTTGTTGGATGTGTGTAGCTTCTTCCTCCAGGGGAATATAGTGTTGAATAATACAAAGATCAAATCCTTTCTGGTCTTTGTATGACCATGCAAAGATATCCTTGAATTCATGCAAAAGGGCCATAAATTTCTCTCTCCTCCTGGGTGCATTGTGCTCCTATGTATAATAATTTTGGTTTTTCCTCATAACTAACATTGATGGGATTAATAGGGCCAATATTGCACTTGGGAGGCTTAGGATTTGGGGTTAGATTCTTAGGAATGTCATATGATGAAAACATACACTCAAGTGACATAGTTATTTGAATTATATGTTATTCTTAAGGTTAATCATTCCAAGAGGAGGAAGCATTTCATCTCCTTGATTGTTAATAAAGAAAAACATATAATCATCATCCTCAAAAAAATTTCATGATTCGTCATTTTTGGGAACAAAGGGTGGTATAGGGAAATAACGTCACAACTAGGCTTGTTATTTGATTGTGGTTGGGAAGGGCTAGAAGTGAACATAAGTAGTTTATCAACCACCATATTTAACTCACGATGGATATAAGTAATATTGAGTGAAATGAATCCTTCCATGAGATGATTGATGACTTGGATATACCTTTGAAGAATTTTTTTAGATGGTCTATAAATCTTCTTAATCATGTTAATGACTAGTTCAAAGTCTCTAAAAACATGTAAATGTCGACACCCTAATTCTGAGGCATTCTTGAGACCTAAGGAAAGAGCTTTGAATCCCATGACAATATTCGTGCATTGGAAATTCAGGCAAAATGAAAACTGATAAGGCTTACCATAAGGTGAAAATAAAATGACATCGGCATCATTGCCTTCACTAGAGGAGGTTCCATCAAACTACATATGCTAGACTTAGTCATCTTCAATTTCAGGTTGGGAAAATTCTTCTTGCTCCTTTTGTGTAAATATAGAGTAAGTGCTAATACCAGTTTCAATATAATTGATCTATGGACTGGGAATATTTTCAATGTAAGGTACGATCCAAGGTTCTCTCATAACAATTAGGTTCTTCCTATCGTGATGCATAATAATATGGCTTTTTTTACTCTAAGATAACCCCTAGTTAATCATTGCCATTCTTGTTCTAAGATCATGGAAAAATTTCCAACCTCCATATTGACAACTGGAAAATTTCGTGTGGTTTTGACCTCGAGATGAGCACTCATGGTAAGCATGAGGTCTTTGATTTGATGATAGTGGGTTGGGTTTTCTTATTAAACATGAGCACGCTCTTGGATTCACTTGTGCAAGTTAGGGAAAGCTGCTATATGATCGCTTTAAACATGATATTGGGACAATATCCCCCATCAATAAGACATGAATGAAAAATACTACCCATGATTTTTGCTAAGACGTAAAAGGGTGGATATTTGGATTCGGGTATCGCAATTTCCATCGCATTGAATTCTTTTTCGAATTGATCAACAAAGTCAACCATACGAGTTCAAAAAATAGTATGAGGGATCTCCATGTTAGTCTCCATAATCAAGTAAACCATGTTAGTATTATACGACGTTGTTATGGAAGAAGTCCTGGACACAAAAAAGGTGGCAAGAGCTCTATTTAAGTTCTATTATTGCTTAGGTGCTCTAAGGACATCTAAAAAGATGATGTTTTCCTTCAAGGCTGCTAAATCGGTGGCCACATTATAAGGAACATAATTGTTGGGAAAGATAGGTGTGGATTGCAATTCGATGCTAGAATGATACATAGAGTCTCGTCTCAGGAATGGAAGGCATAATGATCTTGTCGTTATCATTTTACTTATACATTGTAAGTTGAGGGTCAAATGGGACTTTAGGTTTGAACTGAGATTGAGACCTTGTGATGGGAGTATAGACGCCTTCAATAGGTTCATCTTCAATTACAACTATTGTATGTATACCCTTCTTTGCTTTGGCTCGTTCTTTAGATGATAAGAAATACTCGCAAGTGATATGTATTCTACCATGGATATTCCACTATAACAGATTGTAAAAGCGGATCTTACAACTTAGTTCTTTTTATTAGCTCATTTTTATTGAATATTTTAAATAATTGGAACTGAAAGAAGAATAACTAGAGAAAATAAATACATAATTCACACAATAACATAATATATACCTTAGGAAAACCAAACCATAAATGAGAACTATGTCTTGTTCTTCATATCAAAATGCAAATACAAAGGGAATGCTACTCTCTATGGAGTTACCTATGAATATGTGACTAGAATGGTTACTATAGGATCACCTATCTCCTATGTTATACTCTAATATCCACTCTCATGTTGTTTCTCAACTAGGGAACAATATAATAACATCAAAATAATGGAACTCCTCCTTCTCCTAACGAACTAGTATTTAACATAGACTAGTATTCATATAGGGTTAATTTTAGGGTTTCTCCATACCTCAACTCCTGATTAGGGTTAGGTTTTTTGGATCTTCTAAAATGTTATTGAAATTCCGCATGTGACTAGCTCCACATTTGTGAGAAATGAGAGTTGATGTGGAATCGACTGAGTACCTTGTTGGTCAACTAGATAAGTCAACTTACAGGAGGCGTAACATTTGCATACAGACATCGTTTGGGGTGATTCTTGCGCTGTTGAAAAGGTCCCAGAGCATAGAATTTCGTAGGCGAACATGCATTAGTGATGATGGTTTGGCACCAAAAAACATTGTTTAGACCCTCAAACAAGTCCTAGAGGTTACAAATCTACAAAATGAGACCTGCCCCTAAAATGGGACCTACAAACCAATTCACCTAATCTTTTGATCCAAAAAGCACCAAAATAGATGAAAAATTATATATTGATCCATTTCGAATCATAAGTCAGAGAGTTGTGGGACTCATCACAAAAATTGCACCAGTGGTGCATGAAAGATTCATTGGATAGAGTCATCTCAGGTCAGTTCAGAAGGCGAGGAGGTTGAGCGAAAGCTAGTTGAGACTTAGTCATAAGGCTATGCTAAAATGAAATTATTTAATGATGTATATCTTGCGTCATCTAGAGAATGGAATTCATATTGGTTTTAGAGCTGGATTGGTCTAGAGGTAAGATTGTCCTTTGATTATGCTTTTCGAATTTGATATAATTCACATTCCCCTCTTCTAATCGGTGTTGGTATGGGGGAGGAAGGATGTTATAGTACTAGACCAAAGTAGCTTGCTCAAAAGGTCGGATTTCCTTAGGGATTTTATTTTAAAGCTTCATGAACTTGAGGTTGAAATATTTGACAGTTTTGTTCTCTTTGAAAGATGAGTTATTAAAGCTCCTTGAGTATCAACCAAGTTTCCAATGTTTCCAAACATAGACTTAAACCAATACATAAGCTCAAACCATGTTGTAAATATTTTTTCGGGTAAGTCAAAAAAATTAACGACAAACCTCCCTTCCAATGAATTGACAAATAGGCACATATAGGTATCATTGTCGTGTGCGTTGATGTTTACACACATTAGAAAAGGAAAAATATGTTCATTAACAGATGCCACAACATTTCTAGAGAACTTAGAAACAAAGTCTTTAAACTTGGGTAGGGGAGTGGTGGCTAAAGCTAGATTTAGCGGTGAAGCTACACACCATGGTGTGGCATCAATATCAACTTCATACTGAAAGATGCCCAAATTCTTGATGGCTATTTTAGGGTTATTCAGAGTTGAAATAGGGTTGTACTTCATAAACATACTTCCTATTGTTGTAGAAGCATCCAAAACAGTGTTAGTGCCAGAGCCAACACTACCAAAAAAAGTAATGTTAATGGAAGGCGGGGATGCGAAAAGACTAGGGATTCAGACAACAGGTTGAGTTACAAGCTTTGTCAACTAATCAAGGATTTTTCTCCTATTTTGAATGGTTGTAAATGGTCCAAACATAAGAGATAAGTCTCAGATTCTACAGGATATTCAAGGTATTAAGGACATGCACCAAGGTAATGGAAAAGGGATGACACAAAAATTTACCTAGTGGAGTTGTCAATTTATGTTGTTGCTCATATTGAATCAAGTAAAAACAATGAAGGAAGCCCTTGGAGGGTTGGTCTAGGGGAAAATGGGGACGAAGACCTCGGTATTGTTTAGAGCCCTCGATGTTTATTCACCTACAAATGTTAGTGAAAAATGTATATACAATGATTAATTGCGTGAAAGATGAAATACTGAAATCAAATTAAATTAGAAAGCATGTAAAAAGTTCATAAAAGAAACTAAAAAATTAGTCGTGATGAATATAAAGATAAAAATTGGCTGAACAAACTATGAGACTAACTAAATGAAAATATGTGAATAAAGATAAATGATTAAGCAACTAATTAATGAATAAAAGAAAGGAGAGCAGTAGTCTTTAAGGAAAAAAAACTCATGTAAGTAATCTTAATGTAAATAAGTTGTACATTAGATTAATAGGCTAAATAAAATGTACACCAATTAAGCGTTAAAAATCAACTTTGCAAAATTGTAGAATGTAAAAAAAAATTGCATTATGTGTTGTGCATGTAAAAATGGCTATGTGAGGTATTAATATTTTAGATGTAAGTGTTATAGAAAAATAAAATCTTTTGGATTATTAATTTGTATTAGATTGTAGAGCATGAAAAAATGTTGTTAATAGCTAGTTTTCTTTTACAAAAAGTAAGCGAGAAAATTAAATACTTGCAATGTGCAACTTTGTAAAAAATTCACAAGTTGAAAAAAATTATGTACAATCCTTTTTATATTTAGTTTGTAAAAAGTTGAAAAAAAAAAAAAAACAAAGCTGAATGATTGAAATGTTAGACAAGGACGAAGGTATGTCTAAAAATATTTTTATTAATAATTTGGAATTTAACAGCCATTTAGTACATAACATACATGACCAATTTTAGACCCCTAAGGGCATGAGGTTTCTGGGACTCTATGCTACTCTTAACATTCCATTACTCCACCAGCTGAAATCCAGAATGTTTGAGTGTGCCCATGCTTATATTGAATTGAGGTAACCTACATGCATGAAGGTGTTATCCTTGAAATATACAAAAACATACAAATAACATGGAGAATAACAAACTGTACCTATGATAGAAAGACACTCTATTTTCACAATAATATATGCACTTGGAAGTATCCTTACGTGCCATCATCGCATTGTTAGGTTATTGGATTATTGCATATGAAAGGGAAAACTAAAAAATGACTATGGAACACAATTATACTTGCTCCTTACCTTCGATGTTCTAGTCATTCACCTTTACTTGTATTTCAAGGGTTCTTGGAGGTAGTCAAATAGTTTTATTTGCTCTGGGGATCTCAAGGGTTTTTGGAAATGTTTTACATTTTATATTCCAATGGACATATGAAGGAGACAAGCATCCTAGAAACCAACATTCATTCGTGGATGCAAATGTTTGATTCTATAAATGCATAGCATTTGAAAAATCAAGGGTCTCGAAGTTATTGACGTTTGCATTTTCCTTCATGTTTGAGGTTCAATTTTATTTTGGATCAAGTTATCGGTTTGTATTCTTCGACACTGCATCCTCACCATCACCCATATCAAGGATCAAATTTCAATGGAACAACTCAAAATTGTTGATTATTCTTTGCAACATATGATAGACAAGAGGGAGCCTACCATGGTTTTTGAAATTCTTGCACCCCTTTTAAGCATGTCACTTTTATATTCCAAAGATCTTTGCACAAAGTGATAAAGTATTCCCATTTCATGTAACATTGCGTGATCAACCACAAAATAATTTTTGTAGTGAACATGGACAAGTTATCCAAATAATATCCATTAATACCATTTTTTTAACACATGTTTGTAGGTTCCAAGGCCATTCTCATCCAACCACACCCCCATGTCCTCAATCATACAAAGGAAGAAGTCCAAGGGTTATGGAGGATTTTGGTTACTCATTGAGCTCTGATTTTTTAGTCTCACAAAAACCATGAGAAGAGACTGAATGCTTTACCTTAAAAATGGTTCCAATATTCATTCCTCCCTTCCTCATGCATCCCAGCAGAGAAGTTGAATTAAACTTATTCATGAGGTGAAGTAACGACCTCTAATCCCCAAAAATTCTTTCATTTTTGCACAAAAAGTGGCCATACTTTACAAGATGTGTTCCTTCTACTTGTTTGGAACTACGATTTTCAGGCTTGCAACATATTCCCACTTCAACACCCAATTCGTAAGGGCGTCGACCTTCAATGCCACATACTTTGTCATCTTCGAAAGTTTTTGCAATATTTTTCTTAAGGAGGCATTTCTCTAGATGTACATTGAGAGAACTATTATTATGCTAATAAGATAAGATAATGAATCATAAGAGTGTCTTCCCATCCATATGGTTAGTTCCCATTAGGCGTTACACCAGAATGAGTGCCTAAACTGAGCCCTAAGTAGATCTGTAAAAACCCTGGTTGACGATTCTTCCAATGTTCAAGATGTTATGATGGAGCATTGGCTTCAACTAGTTGTTGTTGGGTTTCAAAATGATGACAACATGCATTTCATCTTTCTCCTACCTAACACATTTCATTACTGTATGTTCCTTCAACGAGCGTTACTAGCCATGAGATATCCATGTTTGTGCCATCCCGACAAGATTCTCTATCATGCTGCCAAGAGGTTTTCTTCTCTTCATGCCTATTACATTTTGAGGAAGGTCTTCCTTCAACAACATGTTAAACTATTTGTTTCTCCTCTATAATGGAACTCATGCACATTGTCTCGTAGTGACAACTTGATCCTAAGGTTCAAATGAATCTAGTTTTTGGATTGAAACCCTATATCACTTCTAAAATGATGTTTGACCATTGGAACCAAAAAAAGTATGTGGCCTCTCTCCAGTTGTGTTTCACTTGTCATGTGGATGATGGAAATCCAACTAATTCGTCAAATTGATGCTTGTAGAAATGATGCATATGTTTCATTGATAATTCCATTGATGCATGGGATTCCATTTGGTCACTATTATTTCTTGTGTGTTAATCATGTTGTTGTTGATGCTATGTGTAATCAACTTTGTTCAAATGGGGCCAGAAATAGAAAGCAAGTAGGTCACCGAACATTCAGGCATTGCTGGATGTTTGAATTGTTAGAGAAAATAACCCTCTACCTAGACACTTAGACCTTGATTCGATGAATCTATTGGTCCAATCCACATCTAATTTGACCACATGAATCAACGATGAGTTAAACCCCTATATTTGTGGGTGCCTTCCTTAATTTGGAGGCACATTCCCTGATTTAGGGGATTTTCCCTTGATTTTAGGTGGCAGTAAGTTAAAGACTAGATTTACTCCACTAATCTAAGTCCTAACTGACCTTAACTAACCTATAATAGTCATTAGCACTCCAATTAAGTCATTATCAACCCAGTTGAGTGGTTTTAGGGTTTTTCATGCACTTATTTAGTTGAACTAGTGCTCTATGAGTCCCAGAATTAGTTAAACTCAATTTGACTGAGTGTGCATGGCTAACTAAGGTTATATAGCTCTAGTTAAGCTGACCGACCTCCAAGCTCTACATGTGCAATTCGTTGGGTATGTGTTATATTCTTTGCATGTGTGGGGGGTGGGGGCTAGGGGGCGAGGGGGGGGGGTTGCGTCTGATGACAACGCGTCTAATAGTCCCCACCATCTAGTGATTTATCGTATGTGTCGGATGTCACACGTAGTGCTAGCTTAGGGGGATCCCAGGGGGGTGCGGTGATGTCCTCCCATACTTTACAAAGAGGACATCGACAATGGGAATTAGCCCATTGCTGATACAAGTGAAATGAGTTCAAAAACGTTTGGACTATTTTCAAGCTATTTTGGGTTTTTCCTAAAAATATGTAATTTAATCCTGGTTAAGCAATTGGGATCTATTTCTAATATGTTTTAATGGATTAGGGTTTTGTATGTTATGGAATACCTATATATTATATTGTGAATGCTTACTAATCATAATGAGAAAGTAAGAGGTGCGGCTCTAAGTTTTGTTGGTTTTCCCGATTAAGGGTTTCTAGGGTAAATATTTGTGCATTATGTGTGAATGCTATGGTGTAATGTGTATTTTTCTTTAAAGAATATGTATGCTTTGCTTTTCTACACATGTTTTAAACTTACACAATTTCAATTTCCTTCAACCCTAATTTGAATTGCCTTGTTATAAATATTGGTTACCATCATTCATTCATGTTATATGAAATATATCATTCATCTCTTCTTATATGTTCTAGTTTCTTATGCAATAATCCATCCCATCTCATTTATTACTTTATTAGTTAATGGATTGTTTGATTTTCATTGTACATCTCTTTAGTTTATGTACCTATATCTATATGTTCAAAATGCATATGTTATCGAAGCGGTAGGGGTATTAAACTAGTTAGTGTGCTAGTGATTTTTTGTCTGGGATCTAACTTTTGAATATTAGGGAAGTGCTTTTGTAGACATCAAAGAGCACATTAGTAGCCATGGATATACCTTACAACAAAATTCGTAGCTCCTTCAATTAATTTGACTCGAGATCAAGAGTAGAGATGATTTTGGGGATGAATGTGTTGTACCAGACCACCTTGGGAACCGAGATGGAACCAATATCTTTTGTTGAAAAGTCCAAGTACCTAAAATGGATGGATGCAGAACATTGGATGCTTTGTTACTCTATTTATTCATACTTTCTCTACTACATTCAATCTAAGAAGACTCCTAAGGAAGTATGGACTACCTAGTCCACCCTCTTCAATACACAAGATGAGATGAGGGGTCATCATTTGGAGGTGGAGATAATGAACCTAAAGTCAAGTGAGTTCAATTCCACTTAGAATTACTCACCAAATTAATATATGTCCTCTTGCAACTCAATATGTGTAATATTGATAAAGAATACACGTAGATGGTACTCTCTATTCTTCTGAAATTGGGTATTGAATTCAATTCTTTTGTCTCCTCATTTCATTTTACTAAACTAGCACTTGGAGCATATTTCACCATGCCTTCATTATATTTATTTGACGCCTCTCTTATTTTTTGTTTTTTAACAAAAACGGTTGATGGGATTTTAGAAAAAATTAATAAACGATTACAAAGATCCGAGCTTGGACTGTTCCCAAAGGAAAACCACATCTGTAACTCCTTGTTCATCCCTTACCAACCTATACTTCTCTTGATATTTCCCTAATCTATGGAGACTGTATCACCAGAAAGTAAGAAACCCAAACCCTTTCTGCCGTTTTTAGTGGTTCCTTATTGATGTTGGCCATTCTCCTCATAGTTAAAGGCTCCACCCAAAGCACCTTTTCCGATTGTAATACTTTTCTTGAGCTGTTTTTTTTATCCTCGAAAATATATTTATTTCTTGTTGTCCATAGCTTCCAACAAATGAATTTGGGAAGGGCTTCCCATTCTCTTGCAAAGTCTGGTTTTTTAAACAGTGATCCTTGATAGTAGTCTTTCCACCATGAAAAGAAATCGCTCCAATTTGTAGGTAGCGTTAAATCAAATTTTAGGTCCTTGAACGCCCTTTGCAAAACCTCCTATGAAAATTTACAATTAATGAAAAGGTATTCCAAGGATTCTTCTTCATTTTTACATAGGATACATCCCATGGGGCCAAAAATGCCTCTCTTCCTTAGGTTCTTCGTGGTCAACGTTTTGCGATGGGAAAAAATCCAGTATAAGACATTAACCTTCAGAAACCCATCCTTACACCATACTTTGGACCATTTCCTATCAACACTAGTATTATTTTGATGTCAGCTGCAATTCTATAGCCTTATTTTACCTTGTACGCACTAGTCTTCCTCCAAATCCCACCATCCGCTAAACTATGGTGAATAGGGGAAGATCCATGGAGCAAAGTAAGGAACACGTTTTAGTCTGGTCGTAATCTAGTCAGGACCTCTAGATCAACCCAACTATCCCATCTTCCATGGTTTGTCCATCTTGAGAGATCATACAATGTGCAGATGTTTTCCTGCTCCATCTAGTTCTTGAGTTATGCTAATTCTTGGAGCCCAAAATAGTTGGTATTGGAGGATGAACGCAGCTTTCTTGCATAACTCCCAAATAGGTGTTCCTTTTCTGTCATGTTCAATAGATTCCACACATCTTCTTCTATCCCCATGCATATGATTTTTTTGCAGGATCTCTTTCCACCACGCCCTTTTTCCAGAAAACAGTTCTCCAAATAATTTTGTCTGCCAAAGCTAGATTCATTTTAATGGGATCTCTTATTCCAACACCGCCATAGTTTTTTGGCGTGCATGCCGTGCTCCAATTCACAAGGTGGATTTTTTTTTGACTGCTTGATTTGCCTCCTTGACATATAAATCTTATGAGTTCTTTGGTAACAAATATCAGAGTTTTCTTGGGAGCTAGCGAGATTGAGCATGCATAGATGGGATAGGAAACAAGAATGGAGTTAATGAGAACTATATTACCAGTAGGATTGAGCCATCTTGTCCCCCAGGAAGAGATTTTATTTTTTATTTTGTCAAGCATTCCTTTCCAATCTGCAACTCTTTCCTTTCCTTTGAAGATTGGGATCCCGAGGTAATTGAAGGAATTACATGCTACATTGCCTTCGAATCCGAGGGTCCTTCCAATCCTTGCAATGGTGCATGGAAGGAAATTCCATCAGTATAATTTTGACTTCTCAAAGTTCACTTTGCCACCAGATGATTTTATAAAGGTAGATAAGACACCATTGAATCTTTCTGCAATGATTGTAGATGCACCTCCGATCAAGATGGTGTTGTCTGTGAACTGTGGATGGTTGACAACTTCGACTCCTCTAGCTATCTTCAAACCTTTTAATTCTTTGGATGCTTGCAACTGTTGAAGTTTCTTTCTCATTGATTCAGCCACCAAAAGATAGAGGAAGGGAGACATGGGGCAACCTTGCCGTAGGACCCTTGTTGCTTGGAAAAACTTGGTAGGTTTGGCATTTACTAGTGGAGCAATCCATGGCCTATTGATGCAAGATTTGACCCATCTGACAAATATTTTGGAGAACCTAAATTTGGACATGATTTCGAAGAGATAGAGATGGTTCACTCTATCAAAAGCATTGGCCATGTCTAGTTTAATGGCCATGCCCTGTTGCTTCATCTCCATGCTGGAATGGATAGCTTCTTGTACTATAATTATGTTATCAAGTATATGGCGCCCAGCTACAAAACCACCTTGCTATTCTGAGATGAGGCGACCCATGATGTTTTTCATTCTATTTACGAAGATATTTGAGAGGATATTGTATGAGGTGTTGCATAATGAAATTGGTGTGAATCTATCCAATGAGATAGGGATTTTTTCCTTTGGAACGAAGGACAGAAAGGATGAATTGGTGGCCCTATCGATCTTGTCTTTCTGCATGGTTCAATTTAACATTCTTTTTAAATATTATTTTATGATATCCCATGCTGCTATGTAGAAATTTATGGTAAAGCCATCCGGTCCAGGCACTTTGTTAGCTTGTAGATACCATATTGAATTTTAATCTGAAATTCCAAAATAGGTTTTGCCAACTCTATGTTCTCTTCATCATTGATAAGCATTGGTATTTCAGAAAGGAGATTTGATGGTGATTCCGGGTCAGTCTCCTTGCTATTGGAGTAGAGCTCTTGAAAATGGTTAAAGGCCTGGGCTTTTATTTCCTCCCACCCTTCGATCTTGTTCCAATCTTTGTCTTTTAATTCTTTAATGGTATTGAAGCTTTGTTGAACCTTTGTTTGTTTATGAAAATATTATGTATTGTTGTCTCCACCTTTTAGCCATAGCTACATGGAATTTATCCTCCATTCCTCTTCCTCCTTCCTTGCAGCATTTAGAATTGTAATGCTCATCTCCTTTTCCTGGCTCAACAACGTAGGACTCACCTCTTTCGTTTCCATGTCTGAATAGATAGCGACCAACTCTATCTGAAGTTTAATTTTCTATTGACAGGGATTCTTATATAAATTTTTTGCCCAGCTTTTAATTGCAGATCACATAGCTCTAAGCTTTGATTCCCAAATATAGCTAGGTGATCCTTGATATTGAAGGTCCCAGGAATTTTGAATTAAATCAATATTTTTTCCGTCTTATAGTCAAATCGAGTTGAATCAAAATGGGATGGGCCCAATATTGATAGGTGGGTTTAGAGTCAGAGCAACGGGATTATGATCGGAGGCTCCTGAAGGTAGGGTGAAAGGTGCTAGAAGGATATCTTTTTGAAGGAAAGCAGAACTTACCAGGAATCTATCCAGTCTTTCCACAATGCGAATTGCTCCAGCTCTTCTATTGCTCCATGTGTACTTCCTGTTCTTCAGTGGAGTATCCAACATGTCTAGATCTAAGATCAATTCCTCCATATTCTCACCAAATGGACCTCTGACCTTTGTTTCTCCACATTTCTCCAGCTATGACTTAGTAGTGTTGAAATATCCAGCAATGATGAGGTTTTTTCCTCGCAGATTCTCCTTTATCTTGAAGAGATCTTCCCAAAATATTACCTTATCTCTATAATGTGTTGGTCCATATACATTGCAAATGTATATCGAAGTTGGATCATCCTTTTCCTGGATTTCGGTGAAGAGCCAATGATGGATTTCCCTCATTGATTTTTATTAAGAATTTGTTTGAAATTAAGGTGGCTATTCCTCCAGATGCTCCTTTAGAGCTGATGGCTTTCCCATGGTAATTTTTCCAGAAGCATGAGAGTGCCATAGTCTCTACTTTCAACATTTTTGTCTCTTGGATTAGCAATATGTCAGACCTCTTGGATTTTACTATATCTTTTAGTGCTTCTACTATATAGGAATGGGGATCAGTTACAAGAGATGACTTTCATAAATATTTATGCAATTGAGATCCTGCTCGAGATATGCCATATATTTTTTCCCTCCTAGGTTTCTAGGATTTTGTAGAATATTTGTTTCCTCAGTGATGCAATGTTTTCCTAGTTCTATCTCTCTATCTACTTCCCGTTCTCTGTGATATCTTTGTGACTTTCTTCCTCTGGTGTTTGGTTGCAAAACTATATCATGCAGTTCTTGGGAATATTGTGAAGGCAATTGCTCCGGGGAGAAACCATGATGTGAAACTTTGCTTTGTTTTACCACCTTTTCCCAGGAGCCCCCTGGTGTTTTGGACCCTTCAAATGATTTTTCATGCCTTTCATTGCTGGGATATGGTGGGAGAAGACTAGTAGTTGATGGGCTCTCTTCTTCTTCTGCTTCTACTGTTTTGATTTCCTATGATGGAATCTCTCCCTCTTCCATGTGTAGTTCCTGGAATTGATTATTTGTCTAAGATTATTTTCCTTCTTGAGGATTTTCCCTGCTTGTCATTGGTTGCGATCCACTTGATAATGGGATTGGTGGAGGCATTTTCCTTCCCCTTTTGACTTGCTGCCATCCTTCCTCTTGCCTTTTATCTAGAATTTCTTGATTTATGTTTTGGCAATTTTTGACGAAGTGACCATATTCATGGCACTTATTACACTTGAAGGGAAACTTCTCATAGTCTATGTTTTTCATGTCTTCCCATCCATCCATGTACAAGTTTACCACTTATGGCAGCACTTTTTCCATATCTACTTCCATACAGATCCTTGCACAGGAAAACAAAGGGCCCTTTGGTTCGACTTTGTCGATGTAATTGATGAGGAAGTTCTCGATTACTTGCATTGTCTCATCAATGCAACAATGCAAAGGAAGGTGGGGTAGATGGAACCATATCGAGATCGATGATGGCACATCATTTTATGGATTGAACTATAAGCTCCAATGGTTTAAGTATAATCCACGAGGACCCATGAAGTAAGGCCCACTCCTAAATATGAGATATTTGTCTTCTTTGTTTTCGAATAAAAAGGTGAAGAATCCCTTTCCACAGAAGCAATGTTGCAGGCCCCCAGAGATAAAGGGTATCCAATTCTTGTTTATCCATGCATCCATAGTTTTTGGCAAAGGCCAAATTCCCGTGAAATACCCTATCAGGACTTTCTCACTCAATGCAAGGGATTTTAATCTTAAAGCTGTAGACACGATCTGGATTCTTGGGGCTGCTGTTCTCTTGACAAAGTTAGAATTATTGGAATCTAGTATAGAGGGAGGAGGATGAGGTGTGGAAGCCACTAGTGCTTTGAATGTTGCATCTAATTTATGTCGACGTTCTTCTGGACTTAGATATGGGGGTGGATCCATTCTAGCCATATTCTTGTAGATCAGTCATCACCAGACAACCTGCCCATGGTCTTGATATGGACTACAACTTGGACCACGTCAGATCCTCTCCTCAGCTCTGGTTTGCAGTTGTATCTCTCGTGTATTTCGCCAACCTTTCAGCTTGGATCACATCCTTCCTCTATGAGTTTGCTTCGATTAGATGTGAACAATTAATTTTCATTTTTTCTTTATGCCTATCTTATTCAATATTAATAATATATATATATTATATGGGATTACAAAGGACCTCAAATACTCATTCACTTGCAACAAATGAGGTAAAAAAGAGAGCTAGTAATCAAAAGTCTTCATACACAGGAGAAAAGGAGCAAAAGTCCAAGTTTTCTTATGACAAGTCCACCTCCAAAGAAGGAAATACTAAGGAGGAGATTCCTTTGTGTCCCT
Organism: Pseudotsuga menziesii; assembly: GCA_001517045.1. Classification (NCBI taxonomy): domain Eukaryota; kingdom Viridiplantae; phylum Streptophyta; class Pinopsida; order Pinales; family Pinaceae; genus Pseudotsuga; species Pseudotsuga menziesii. The sequence continues at coordinate 207,246 of LPNX010354793.1, forward strand.
AGTGTAGAAAGGGACCTAAATTTTTTTTGCAAGTATAAGAAGTTTTTTGCAGAAAATGAAGACCAAGTATGCAAGCCAATACCTCCTCTCAAAAGAGGACATGCACTTGTGACAATTTCAACTTCAAAATCGGCCACTTGGATTCCTAGATTCTAGAGCATCAAATCACATGCCATGATCTATAGACATGTTCACCTCCATGCATCCATTCTTTGTTGAAGAAGTAATTGTGGGAGACAACACTCCAAATGAGGTATGTGGAAAATGGGATATTCTACAAGAAGATGACTAGTTTCAAGATGTATTTTATGTACCATCAAGTTATCCAAAAATCCGATTTCCATCTACCAAATCACAAACTTGGGCCATGGTAAGCAAGTTCTATTCACCAAAGGCTTAGTAATTATTTCCTATATAGTTGATGGTTCAAAGAATGCACTTGGGAAAGCTGATCACAAAAACAAGTTGTATGTTTTTTCGAAGGTTTTACCAATTTTTTTGCTTCAATTCTATTAATGCATTCTAATGATGTTAGTATATTATGGAGTGAAAGGTTTGGGAACCTTAACTATTGATACTTATAGCAATTAAGCAAGGAATACATGTTAGTAACGATTCCACCCATATATTTTTCAGAAGGAGTATGTTCAAGGTATGCTCGTAGTAAGCACCTTGAAGAAATATTTGAGAAAGAGAAGGCAAGGGGAGACACATCCCTTCTTGAATTAGTCCAAAATGACATTACTGGCACTTTTCCTCATATTTGTATGAATAGATATAGATATGTACTAACTTTCATTAATGAGTTTTCAAGATACACATGGGTGTGCTTCTTAAAGCACAAATATGATGCATTTGCATCTCTTCAAGATTTTAAAGCACTTGTAGAGAAATAGTCCGAAAAGGAAATCAAGATTCTCCACATGAACAATGGGTGAATTATGTCAATAAATATGTACATCATATATGCTATACAACCAGCGTAGATCCAAATCCTAGGCTCTATCAAGCGCTGAGATGGATCAAATCTCTCGAGGTGCAAACCTCTTCTTAGGTATCCATTGATTTGATTCAAACCAAAAGACACATATTTTTATTTAAGGTCCACATATAATTTTATTATTATTAATATTTAATATTATTTATGGCCGACATATAATAATTTTTATTTTGTTAGGAATGAACATTGCATCATTTCCCCACACATGGTTTTAAAACCATATGCAAGGCCCTCCTACAATCATGGGTTGTTTAGGAGGCCTTGCACATGGTATTAAAACCATTTGCAAGGCCCTCCTAAACCATGTACAATAAAACCATGGGTTGTTTAGAAATCCTTGCACATGGTTTTAAGGCCAACATTTTTTTGCGGATAATTCAATTTTGTGTTTTTTTCTTGACCCACATATTTTTTTTATGGATAGTTAAATTTTTACTTTTTTTATTGTTTTGTTAGGTAGGAAGATTACAACATCTCCCCCATATTAGATTGTTTTTGTGGCCGACATTTATTTTGGCCTATTAGAAAATTTAGTTTTTATTAATAAAAATAAAGTTATGAAAGTGATATTATTTTTTATTTTGTGTTACAAAATCTCTCCCATAATATTCACTATCACTATTATTTTTTTCCGACATGTTACAAATGTTACATCACGTTACAAGATCTCTCCCATAATATTTACTATCACTATTATTTTTTGCCGACATGTTAGTAACGTTACATCACATTACAAGATCTCCCCCATACTGGGCTGTAGAGCACCTCTCGGCGCAACTAGTATAGAGATGCAACATATTGTTCCTTATACTCCACAACATAATGGGGTTGTGGAGCAGAAAAACAAAACATTGAAAGAAATGGCGAATTGCATGTTGCAATCATAGAATCTTCCTTCAAAATTATGGGTTGATGCCATAAACTGTTCAAATTGCATTCAAAATAGAGTACCTCAAAAAAATTGAAATGAGTTACTCCTTTTGAAGCATGGACTGGTAAAAAAAAAAACAATAAAGCACTTTAGGGTGTTTGGATCCCATATTCCTTCCAAGAAAAGAAGGGCCTTAGAACCACAAAGTGAGGAGTGCATTTTTCTGGGCTATCCTGAAGGGGTAAAAGGTTACATGATGATGAATATTAAGATTGAAAAGTTATTTATTGAAAGAAGTGTAAAATTTGATGAGATTCCAATGCATGAAACTAGATGTATAGCTAGTTATTCAAAATGAATTTTCTGATTATTCTTATAACGTTTCAACATAAATTTCATATTCAAGTACATATTCATATTCAAATGTAGGTGATTATGAGGATACTGAAAATGAGAGTGTTTTAGACCCAATAATTTAGCCTCATTGGGCAAAGCAAACACTTGAAGCAATCGAGGAACTAGTGGGTGATCCTGTCGATACTCGAAGAACCCACTCAAAGTTTCATGCTAGCACACACACTCTTGCAACCATAGAGCCATTTGTTGATGTATTTGTAACTTCAGAAGATATTCTGACGTATATTATCATTGTATGTTTTTGTACCCCCATTGGAGATGCGTTTACCTCCTTGTGGGATGTCTTAATGGTGTTTAGACCTTGAGGTACAACATCCATTGTAGGTCGGGGAAATAGTCGCTAGTGTAACATCATGTAATGTGTATTTGCAGTCTCTATGCGAGAAGTCGACCCTGTTAGGGAAGCCAAGTGGGCCCTAGTATTATGTTTGGTTAGTCACTTGAAAGGGTATAAATAGGGAGGCATTCTCCCTCATTTATACACACCTCATGCTCTAAAGTTCACATGAGAGAGAGAGAGATAAGGGAGGAGAGATAGATATTTGTTGAATACTTCTTATTACTGGGTTCAATCATCTTACTATTATGAGGAAGTTTGTGGGGTTTTCTCCTTTATGTTTTCCTCGGTGAAAATATTTGTGTCTCGTGTATTTGTTATATGTTTTGCATCTTGTTGTACTTGTTATTCTTTCAAATAAATATCCTAACTAAAGTAATCAGATCAAAAGGAAACTAAAATGGTATCAGACCCTCTTTGAAAGAAGGCACTGTATGGAAGTGGACAATAGGGATTCCTAGTTCAAGGTGTTATCTCCATAGATCATAAAGAAAATAGGGCTAGGCTAACTTGCCTCAGTAGGGCACATCTTTTGGTGGAAGCTGTTTTGGATTTGAAGAAGTTTCCTTTTTTAACATCACTATTGCCGAGAGGAACTAATGCATCAAGTTTCAGAGGATTCCCACCTTAGTTTTCAGAAAGTGACCTTGCTGAGCAACTCGCCTCAAGGAGGCACATATTTCTGTCCAAATAGAATTCTGAAACTCCAAGTTTGGAAAATTAGGGTTTCTTTGAGAAACCCTAGGTCAACCAGCTTTGAAACCAGGTCGAGTACCTAAAATCGGTAAGATATAAATATTTTCTATTTCCATTTGAGGTTCTCATCTGAAAATATGACTCTCCATACTCAGCTTGAGGATAATCTTGGAGGGGACAATAACTTCCGAGAATGGAAGTACATAATCTCCTTGCTCCTTGATCCTTGAAAAAAATGACTTGGATTAGTTCATCACTAGAGAAGTCCCAGAACCAGAGTGAGATTAGGCTAAGGCTGCTCATAAGAGAAGCATGGATAAGGCTAAGAGAATCATTGCAGATTCTATTAAGGATCACCTCATCCCCCATGTGTCTTCATTTAAGACATTGAAGGAAGTATATGATGCTTTGACAAAGATGCTCAAAGGAAAGAACATCAATGAGAAGATGAAATTGAGGAACCAATTGAAGAATGTGAAGATATAAAACTCTGAGACTATACAGTCTTACTTCATAAGGGTTGCTCAAATCAAAGAACAACTTGAAGCAGTTGAAAAAAATGTTGAAGAAGGAGAAATTGTGATGACTACCTTGAATGGTCTCCCAAGACCATGGGACTCATTCAGTCAATGAATTTGTGCAAGAAGGAGGCTAATATATTTTAGCAGAATCTGAGAAGAATGTGCACAGGAAGAAGCTTCATGACAAGAGAAGAGAAGATGGGAGAAACTAAAGATCAATCTCTCATAGTTCACACCAGGAAGAACTTCAAGAAGAAGGAGAAATTTCATCACAACAAGAAGAAGGCTAATAAACAAAAGAAGACCAAGGGATATCCTTCCAATGTTTGATGCTATACTTGTGATGAAAAGGGACACTTTTCAAGAGATTGTTCCATCTAGAAAAAGAGACACCATGCGCATATTTCCGGAGACGATGAACCAACAAACAAAATATTTAGACGAGATAAGGATGATTCATATGAAGAGTATCTGCTAATATTAGCACTTACTTGAAGTAACTCACATAGAAGGAGTGATTGGCTTGTGGATAGTGGATCTTCTAAACACACGACGAGATACAAGGAATCATTCGTCAATATGTATGAACATGAGTCACCACAGAAGGTGAAACTTGGGGATGATTATCAATACCCCATAAAAGGGAGTGGAGAAGCTTCATACAAGCTTGACTCTGATAAATATTTAAAGATAAAGGATGTGCTATATGTTCCAGTATTGAATAAGAATATTTTCTCCATCTCTGCACTAGATACAAAGGGAATTAGGGTTGCATTTGTCGATGGCTAAGTTCTGATGTGGCCTAGAGGAAAGACAATAGAGGATGCAACAATGATTGGGGAAGAAGATGAAGGCTTGTACAAGCTAAAGGGAAAACCTGAACAAGCACTGGTTGATGATTCAATTGAACCAAATGAACTATGGTGCAGAAGGCTTGCACATGTGCACTACAAAGCACTACCAACAACAAGAAAAGTAGTCTCAGGATTTCCAGAGATCCAAGCAAAGCATGAAGGAATTTGCAAAATATGTGCATAAGGAAAGAAAGGGAAGAAGACATTTCCCAATAGTAAGAGAAAGGCCAAAGGAATATTGGATATAGTACACTTGGATGTATGTGGACCCATGTCTTCTAGCTCATTAGGCAGGTATGTGTACTATGTTTACTTTATAGATGATTTCTCACATAATATTTGGATATATTTATTGAAAGGGAAAAATGAAGTTTTCAGTAATTTCAAGGAATATAAAGCCTTGGTTGAGAACTAGAGTGATAGGAAGATCAATATTCTACGGTCAAATAATGGCAGAGAATTCACTTTGGAAGAATTCAAGGAACTCTATAGAGAGTCCAATATTAAGAGGGAGTTGAGCACTCCATACAATCCTCAACAGAATGGGGTTGCGGAACGAAATAAATGAACCATGATGGAAGAATCAAGAGAAATATTACTTGGTTGAGATATTCCTATGCACCTTTCGGGGGAGGGAGCAAGAACAACGGTGTATGTACAGAACCATACTCCTCATCGAGTACTTAAAAACAAGACTCCCGAAGAGTCTTTCTTAGGAGAGAAACCATAAGTCAACCATCTGAGAATATTTGGCTTCCTAATGTATATACATATCCCAAAAGAGAAAAGGACCAAGATCGATCCTTCTGGGAGAAAGGGTATATTCGCAGGATACAATGAAAAATCAAAGGCCTATTGAATATACTTCTGAGGATTCAAGAATATCGACATTAAGAGAGATATAACCTTTGATGAAGACTCAACATACTTCAGATCCAGGAGGACATCTATTGAAGAGTCCGAGGAACCTAAAGAGACGAGAGTCTGAGATATCAAAATTGGAGAAGTAATTCTGGAAGACCATGAATAACATGACATGACGCAACCACAAGAACTAGTAGAAACAATGATCCAGAAGGACTCCCACAAGAGGAAACCAGCATGGGCACAAGAGCTCATACGAGAGGTTGAAAGGTATGGTGCTCTAGAAGGAATACATAGAGAGATAAAGATGGAAAATCCATACAATAGCTATGTGGCCTTGCTGTGTGACATTATTGATAGATAACCTTCCACCTATGAAGTGGCTACATAAAAGAAAGAATTGAAGGATGCTATGATCGAGGAATATGAGTCGATCATGAAGAATGATGTTTGGAAGATAGTTTTGAGAACGTAAAAGAAGTATATCATAACTTCAAAGTGGATATACAAGATCAAGCATGTTACAGATGGCAACATCGAGAAATACAAGGTGAGATTAGTAGCATGAGGATTCTCACAGAAAGAAGGCATAGACTACAAAGAGACATTTGCACCTATGGCGACGTACACTTCCATTAGGACCATACTTGCATCAGCAACAATTATGAAATGGAAAATACACCAGATGGATGTCAAGACAACCTTCCTGAACGGTGTAGTCGAGGAGAAAGAGTACATGGAACAACCACTGGGATTCGATACAAATGATAGAAAGACCCATTTGTGCAAATTGAAGAAGGCCTTGTAATGATTGAAATAGGCATAGAGGACATGGTACGTGAGGATGGATAGATTACTGACGATTTTGGGCTTTACCAAGAGTAAAGTGGATTCCAACCTTTACTTAAAGGTTGAATAAGAAATACTAGTGATGCTCCTGCTATGTGTTGATGAATTGTTTCTGACAGGTGTAGAGGAACTCATTAAAGATGTAAGGAGAAGACTTGCTACAAAGTTCGAGATAAAATACCTAGGTATGATGCACTACTTTTTAGGCATGGAGGTGTGGTAGAGTGCAGATGGAATATTCCTTGGTCAAGGAAAGTATGCAATGGAGATTCTCAAGAGATTCAAAATGTTGGATTGCAAGGCAATAGCCATACCTATGGAATCTAACTTGAAGCTTCTGAGTGATGTTTCATTTGAGTCGGTTGATGCCACAATGTATCATCAGATGATTGGCTCATTGATGTTCCTGAAGAATACGAGGCCAAACACATGGTTTGTAGTGAACACCTTGAGCCAGTTCCTGATGGATCTGAGACATGTTCACCTGATAGATTTAAAGCATATTTTGAGGTACCTAAAAGGTACAATGGATTATGGGATCAAATATAATGCAAATCAAAAGATTAAGCTCCATGGTTATATTGATTTGGATTGTTTAGGTGGAACCACTGACAGGAAGAACACTTTGGGTTGTTGCTTTAGTTTGGGATTTGGAATGATCTCCTGGTTCAATAGGAAGCAATCATGCGTGGTGTTGAGTACAGTCGAAGCAGATTATGTTGCTGCTTGCTTGACTAGTTGTGAGGAAGTGTGGCTGGAAAATATACTGTCTGACTTGTTTGATCTCCAGTTGGAAAACCATAGTGTGAAGATGTAGAAAAACCCTATGTTCCATGACAAGTCGAAGCACATTGAGATCAAATCTTGTGAATATACTGTGAAGTTGTTGGAATACCCTGTGTTCCATGACAAGTCCAAGCACATCGAGATTAAGTTCCACTATATCAGGAATATGGTGTATAGAGGAGTATTGAAGCTCCAGTACGTGGAAACAAAGGAGAAGATAGCCGATGTGTTGACCAAGCCTCTAGCCAGAGTGAAGTTCAAGTACTTTAGAGAAATACTTGGTGTGATCCAGATAGAGACCCCTTGAAAGAGGGAGTGATGTGTTCTAGCATACCTAGAGAGACAGGTTGTCTGAGCATAACATCCTGGCGAAGATTGTAGGTTGCTCAGACATAATCAGTCATGTAGGTTATCCTTGGATGTAATAAGTCTTAGTGAAGCTCGCAAGTTATCCTTGGATGTAATCAGTCTTAATATGATTCTATGCTAGAAATAGCGGATACATAATATCTCACATGGGAAATGAGATAGTTTGTTCAAGTGGGAAAAATCCTGGTGAAGTAAGATGCTCAGATGTAATCAGTCCTGTAGGTTGTCCTCAGATGTAATCATTCTTGGTGAATCTTGCAGGTTATCCTTGGACATATTGAGTCCTGAGATAGGTTATTCGAATATAAATATGAGCCCTAGCATGGTATGCAGGTTATTCGGAATGTGATAAGTCTTGTGGGTTGTCTGAGTGTAAAACGATCCTTGGTGTGGTACGTAGGTTACTCGGATGTAATACAACCTGAAGGTTATTTGAACGGAAAATATCCTGAATGCAGGTTGTTTATGTGTAATCAGTCCTTGAGGTTAACCTGGAATGTAAAATCTCCTTATGTAGCAGGTTGTTTGGTCGTGATCAGTCCTTACATATATATATATCTATATATGTGTGTTCCAATGTTGAGATGACAAGGTCACAAAGCAAGAGAGGTGCACCTAGGTGGTTCTTCCTTTATTGGTAGAATGCAGGTTGACCATGCAGAGACATAATGCACTAAGTGCGCTCCTAAGTGATTCTCGCATAGTAGAAGTTCCAGGTTGTCTTAATGACATGAAAATATCCTGGCTTACTCCTATGGTGAAAGAACACAGGTGGTTTGCATCTAAATATTTTTTATTTGTTCTGTTCTGTGCATGACAAAAGATATGGTTTGGATATGACGAGATGAAGGTAGGAGACACAAGTTATTGCCATGGAAATGTAAAGAAGCTCCTGAATCATTCCTACGAGATGGATTGCTCGAGATGGGATGAAGACCTAGATGAGGACTAGGCCTACACCCATGTTGAAAGAGGGCTAGCTCTATAGAAATTTCTGATGACAGATAATACCATTTGATGATCAATAATAAGATGATAATGGTATCAACGGTGATGATGACTCTATGACTTCGTGATGAAGACTTGACCATATGTGTTGATGACTGTAGAAGAGAGAATACCTTCCTAGTTAAGAGGGAGTATTGATGTATTTGTAAATTCAGAAGATATTCTGATGTATATTATCATTGCATGTTGTTGTACCCCCATTGGAGATGTGTTTACCTCCTTGTGGGATGTCTTAATTGTTTCTGGACATTGAGGTACAACCTATGTTGTAAGTTGGGGAAATAGTCTCCAATGTAACATCATGTAATGTGTATTTGGAGTCTCTCTAGAGAAGTAGGTTCTATTAGGGAAGACAAGTGGGCTCCAATATAATGTTTGGTTAGTCACTTGGAAGGATATAAATAGGGAGGCGCTCTCCCTCATTTATACACACCTCACACTCTCAAGTTCACATGAGAGAGAGAGAGATAAGGGAGGAGAGATAGATAGCTTTTGAATACTTCTTATTACTGGGTTTAATAATCTTACTATTATGAGGAAGTTTGCAAGGTTTTATCCTTTATGGTTTCGCTGGTGAAAATCTTTGTGTCTCGTGTATCTGTTATATCTTTTGCATCATGCTGTACTTGTTATTCTTTCAAATAAATATCCTCACTAAACTAATCATATCTAAATAAAAACTAACACCATTTATGATGAACCACTGCTACATGATTTCCACATTTGATCCTCAAACCTATGCAAAATCCTGCAGAAATCCTCATTGAGAAGCAACCATGGACAAGGAATATCAATCCCTTATGAACAACAAAACTTGGGATTTGGTACCTCTTTCTAGGGGAAGGAAATTTATTTCATGCAAATGGATCTATAAGACCAAGATGGAATCCAATGGTATTATTAGCAAGTACAAATCAATATTGGTGTCCAAAAGCTTCTCACAAATACATGGCATTGACTACATATAAAATTGTGCATCGGATGAAAATATGGATTTAGTTAGACTTGCTATTTCCATAGTAGTAACACAACAATGGGATATTAATCACATGGATGTGAAGAACAATTTTCTTCATGGGGGCCTTGAGGAGGAGAGATACATAGATCAACCATTGGGGCACATTCAAAACTCATATATGGTATGAAAAATAAAGAGATCAATGTATGGACTAAAACAAGTTCCTTGAGCTTGGTATGCTAAGATAGATTCCTTTCTGCTAGCACAAAAAAATTGAGATGTAATTCAGATACAAATGTATATATTCTTCAAGAAGGAAACTCTATATTTCTTATTTTTCTCTATGTGGATGATCTCCTCACCATAGGAAGTTCTACTACTTCCATTGTATGGTTCAAATATTCCTTGCATGATAGATTTTCCATGATTGAATCAACATTGTTACAATTTTTTCTTGGACTCCAAATAACCTAATCATAATTGGGAGTCACTATAGCACAATCTAGGTTATATGCACAAGATCTCCTTACCATATTCAAAATTGATGATTACAAAATAGAACCATTCCCCTTTATTTTTGGAATCCATCTTCAAGTTGGAGGTACTACACCTTTAGTAGAATGTATGTTGTATTGACAGTTAGTTGGGAGTGTTCTTTATCATACACATAGTCAACCAGATATCTCCTTTGTTGTTGGGGAAATCTATAAATACATGTAGGAACCACATGAGTTACATTAGAATGATTCCAAAATAACACTTTGATATGTGAAGGGGTCATATGTTTGGGATCTACTATGCAATAACTTGTAAATTTGATCTATTTTGATACACAAATCCTTATTGGGATGGCAATGGGATAGACCACAATTCCACCTTTAGTTACTTTTTTAGTTTGGGATCAGGGCATATTTATTGATCAAGAAAAAATCAAGCCACTATTGCATTATCAACATTGAAAGTAGAGTATAGAGGAGTAATGGATGCTGCAACACAACCCATTTGGCTACAATAAATTCTTATTGAGTTTGGGATAGAGTTTCATAGGCCTTCTATCATATTTTGTGACAACCAGGGGGGCATTTAGATTTTAAGAGAGCATGTTTAGCGACAACGTACCAATCACATAGAGATCCATATGCACTATATAAGAGGGTTGTACATGATAAAATCATATATTTGTAATTTTATCCTTCCAATGAGAATATTGCAAAAACCTTCACCAAGTCCTTCATCAGGAAGCTATTCACTCAGTTAAGAGCTTCTTTGGGAGTGGAGGCACTTTCTAAGGAGTCTCCTTAAAGTCTTCTTATCTTTTTTACATTATAATTTATAGAGGTGGGGGGGGGGGGGGGGGGGGGTTCCCATGTGGTGTTTCCCTCTTTCCCAACTTTCATAGATTTTTTTGTGTGCATGGGTACCTAATATGCCTGCAAATTGCTAGGACACATTTTTTTACTTAGTTTTTTCTCACCTAGTTAGGCTTGTGGGGGGGGGATGCTAGAGAAAAGAACCCTCTACCTAGCCACCTAAACCCTGATCTAATGACTCTAATGGTCCAATACACATCTAATCTGACTACCTGAATCAACCATGAGTTAAAATTATAGATTTGGGGCACTTTCCTTGATTTAGGGGTACATGATCTAATTTGGGGGATTTTTTCTTGATTTTTAGGGGGCAATCGATTGAGGACTATACTTCAATAATATAAGTCCTAAATGGACATTACTAACCCATAATAATCATTATCACCCCAATTGATTGGTTTTAGGGTTTTGCATGCACTTCTTTAGCTGAAGTATGTTACACCGTATCCGAGTGTAATGAGCTAGCCCGTATCTGGGTTAAGGAGGAAGATGTTCCATCTTCAAAATATGAGTGAGTAACTGATTAATATATGAATGGAGGATTGATTACAATGGATATGGATGCCTTAAATATGGCTTGGCCATCAAATATTGAAGAGACACTTCTCTTCATAAACTCTATTTAATATTATTAATTACTATTACTAATGGTTATCTATTCATTTACTATTTTATAATTGTAACATTGCCTTCCCCTTAGGAAATATTTGTCCTCAAAGCTTAGATTATTGTTATCATCTTTTCATTCTCATTTTGTGTTGAAACAACATCATTACTTCCTTTATGTGTTTTGTTTTATAACTTGTATTAGGTATGTGCATGGTCTTTGCATGATAATTTGTCAATTTCCCTTCATTTGTAACTCGAATTTGTAGTCCATTCTGTTTATTATTGTTGTCCCATTTTCCATGTACATGAATAAGAGGAATATTTTGTGACTGGCCATATCAATCCTACAAAGTGAAGGATATTTATGGTCCTTCATTGCTGAAAATATGTCTATTGGATGTGCAATATTCATCATTGACCATTTTAACGCCCTCTTTGTTCTTGGTTTAAGTTTTTCATGATTGTGCTTATGTTCATACTTTGTTTTAGAAATCATTTGTCCCATAATACTTAGGATTTCATCATGTGATGTTTCCATTTTATTATCCTTATCAGTTATCTCAAGAAGCGACATCTCATGAGGCTTCTCACACTCGAAGTTGCCAGATAATGTTACATTTAGGTTTCTCTAGGGTGGTAGAACAATTAAGGTAGAATATGAATCTAAAATATCTGATTTCTCTGACTTGAATTCCTTTGCATTCTCTAGGATCCATGTTTTTTCATTGTATTAATTGTCATTATTATCAACAACAGTGGTTTGACTCTTATTACGATCTTGGTCGAGCTCATTTTTATTTTTATCAAATATATTATTGTTATTTTGGTCATCCCTAAGATATTCTATCTCATTGTCTTGTTTATAGTGTAGATAGACTTTGTTGCTCTCGTTTTTGTTGACATATTAGTCCAACATATCTAAGCTGTTGATATGGTTTGTAATAGACCTCAGTTTTTGTAACACTTCCATTAATGCATTATGGTTCTATGTTATGGTGCTCAAGTTTTGTGTTATGGTGCTCAGGTTTTGTGTTATGGTGTTTATGTCTCGCGTCTTGGTGCTCGTTTTGTCATCCAAGTCTTTTTGTTTCTCATTCACAATGTCTAGTTTTTCATGAAGTATTCTTTCTAATACTATAACAACTTCATCTTTGATTTATTTCTTAAGTGTTTCATTGCTATTTTGCATTTCTTCCTTCTGGCGTTGGTTGGCGACGAAGGCCTTAATGTCCTTTTCCATTTTCTCAATATGGTCTTTCAATTCCGTCATGAATTTATTCTTGGTATGCGGGGATGTGTATTTGGACGCTATTTTGATTTGTATGGGTAATAATAATAATAATAACCAACATAGATCCATCTTAAACTTGGATCTAGAAAGCACCGAGAGGGATCCAATTTACTTAGGTGTAAGTTATTTTTATCTTAAATTTTTAAATGTTCATAAAAAATTACACCTCAAACATTTTTATTCCTTTAGTAAACCTATTACACCTCAAACATTTTTATCCCTTTAGTAAATCCGGGTTTAACATAGATCTTTTAATTACTTTTCATTTAGTTTTATTATTTGGTGAATTGATTTTGGATTGAGTGGACACGATATAAATATATGAATCCACAATATAAATTTTTTATTTTATTTATGTCGGTTAACATAATGTTTTTTTTTTTATGTCGGTTAGCATAACGCGACTAACGTGACAAGATCTCCCCCATACTGGGCTGAGGGCACCTCGCTTCTCTCGGTGCAGTGATACTAATAATAATAATAATAATATAACTATAATAATAATTATTTAAAATAATAATAATGTTATATTATATTTTTATTATAAAAATAAAAATAATTTTTATTGTTAATTTATTATTATATTATAGTAAATTTTGTTTGTTAGTTGTTTTTTTTTTGGGGGGGTAGGGTGCGATCGTGGATGAGAGCAAGCGGGGAAGCAAGTGGAAGGGACAATGGTAGAGGATCTAGGGGGTTGTAGGATGGCTGTATCAGGGGGGGAGTGCAAAGGAGTGGAGTGATGAAAGAGGGTGGAGCTGGCGCAATAAGAGGGAGGAGCGGGGGTTGTGGTGTGTTAGCAGAGAAATGGCATGTGGTGAGAGCATCAAGGAGGGGCATGAGGGAGGGCATGGAAGAAGCAGAGTGTGAGCAACACTAGGCAATGGTGATGACAAGGACGTAGGGGTGGGTAGAGGGGAATGGGTGCAATTGATGGGAGAGATAGCTTAGGGAGTGTGAAAGCTGGGGAGGAGAGAATCGTGGATAGAACACATAGGAGGTGTGAATGTAGGAGAACATGTAGTAGTGAGGGAGGGAGGCACACTGATGGATGGGAGTGGGTGTTTAGTGTGAAGGGATGGGGTTTGCAGGAGATGAGGGTGATTAGAGCCGCATTGTAGAGATGGATGAGGGAGGCGTAGTGCATGGAAGGAGACCCGTGATTTGGGGAGAGGGATGGTGTGAAGTGGGAGATATGTGAAGGTGGTAGGGAGGTGTGTGCGGAGGGTGGAGTAGGTAGGTTGTGAGAGTGGGAGGAGGGAGAGAAGGAAGGAGTGCAACACGATAGTGAATGGGTGAATGGATTGGATGCAACTTGACTGAGGTGAGGTGTGGATGGGTGAGCTGAAACTTAGCTCAAAAGTGGGAGGAGATGAATCTGAGCTCAAGGGAGGAAAAGCTACTCTGATACCAATGTTACACTGTATCCGAGTGTAATGAGCTAGCCCGTATCCAGGTTAAGGATGAAGATGTTCCATCTTTAGAATATGAGTGAATAACTAATTAATATATGAATGGAGGATTGATTAAAATGGATATGGCCACCTTAAATATGGCTTCGCCATCAAATATTTAAGAGACACTTCTCTTCATAAACTCTATTTAATATTATTAATTACTATTACTAACGATTATCTATTTATTTTCTATTTTATAATTGTAACAAACTAGTGCTCTGTGAGTCCCAGAATCAATTAAACTCAGTTTGATTGAGTGTGCATGGATAACTGAGCTTATATAGCTCTATTTAATCCTAATTGACCTCCAATAGCTACATGTGCAATTCAAATTTCCTTCATCCCTAATTCAAATTTCCTTGTTATAAATATCAATCACCATCATTCATTCACGTTATATGAAATATATCGCTCTTATCTTCTTATATGATCTGGTTTCTTATGTAATGATCTATGTTATCTCATTTATCACATGATTAGTTAATGATTGATTTGGTTTTCACTATATATTTCTTTAGTTTATGTACCTAGATCTGTATTTTCAAATCCCATATGAGTGAGTACTGTTATCTTTTATCACATGCGGTCAAGCGACATAGGATGGGTGTATATAGAATATAATAAGAAATAAGTTATATGTTGTGAGCCCTATATCCCTCATTTTTTTTAATATATAAAACCAATATATTGGTGGAGTGCTTCCATGGTCTCTATTCCGATCTCCCACAATACAAAACTTAGGAATGGATTTCTAGACTAATTTGATCCAGGAAATAACTTTTCCATCTATATTCCTTCTAAGGTTTTCTTCATTTTCTCATCTATGGAAGCTCTTGAACACTTTACTCCCAATTTCTTCTAATGTTGATCAATCACAAGTATTTCCATTTGCAGGAGATTTTTCAGTCTTGCCATTTGCAAGATATTTGTCAGTATTTCAGTCTCCCATATACAAACCATCCCATGTTTACAACAAAGCATCAATCCACAACAATCTGGAATGGGATAGATAACCCGAATATGATTTATCTACAATGGTCCAACCCATAACCTCTTTCTAATATTAGATATTTTAAGTATTTTGAATTATCATTAATGGATGTGTATCAACAGAATCCACACGATACCCAACTGAGATAACCATTTCATAAGGATAGACTACGCTGGAACTAAAAATTTAGAAATTCCACCGGCCTTTGTTAAATCTAAATAAGATTGTAAGTAGCCCGTGGTTTGTTGTGTCTTGTTTGAATGCAATAAACATGTAGTCTATGTTTCCCTTCATTTAATAACCCTATCTATTAAAACATCTACCATAATGAAATTGTATGGATTCCTACTAATCCATGTTAACGTTAAATGAGGTGAAGGATCTCGGACTGCAATTTGAAGGAGAAACATGGAGGAAAGAAGATGGAAGAGTTTCAAAAAACTCTTGGAGAAAACCCCAACCGGTTTTAGCCAATAAGGATAGCAATGGACCCGGAGTTCACTTGGATTTAATTCCCATATTAGTACCAACTAGTTTAAATAAGTAGGATTTTTTTTTCTCCATTGCTACTTTTATATTCGAGATTTTTTGGGTTTTTATTTTTATTTTTTCAGTTTATGTGTTTTCTTTAAAAATGACTAAGTATGCAGTATTGGGAGGGGGTTTCAACCATCTGACATGTGGGTCCTTGGAGTCCAAAAGCACTATCACATCCCCTTAAAATCATGGTATGGGGAAGGTCTAGACAACTAATGGGGTACCTACCCTGACGCGTGTAGAGGGTTTCATAAAAAGAACATTGCATTATCACCTGCGATAAGATCTAGAGAAGGGAAGTTATCTCAACTGGGAGGAGGTGGTTCTGACAAGGCCGGTGAGGATAAATCAAAGCATGGAGAAAAGGATATTTTGGAGAAGGATATTATATTTGGATCTACACAACAGGTGAGTGGTAAGTATGGCATTGATTTCAGGAAACTAAAGTTTGAATGAGTACAAAAAGGAAAACCCTTATGTGTTCTTGAAAGATATGTAACAATGAAAATGGTACCGAATCTTGCATAGAGGTCTCTAGTGGGTAAGTTTGAGTTTATAAAATTATCTAGGAATGAAATATTGGATTGGATCAAAGAAAAATGGAAACCCTATATTTCCAATATCCCTCATGTGCTTTTGCTAGTTAATGGCTGGTTTGTGTTTCATTTCTTAGCGGAAGAGGACATAAAATCCATAGAAGATTGCTTCTGGGTTATCGGGAGAGGATCTATGGTAGTAACTCATTGGTAGGTATATTTCAATCAATGGAAGAGGAAGCTAGAAAAGGGACATATTTGGGTTATCCTTTCAGGTTTCCCACTATTTTGTTGGAACTTGAAAGGTTTTAGGGTTGTTGCGAACTTAATTGGGAAGTTTATACTCGTTGAATATGAACACTTATGGGTTTTGAACGAAAATCTCGACATGTGTTGGTGGATATTGACTTAAAAGATGGGTTTTTAGAGGAATTAGAAGTATTTTGGGAAGGAGGTTCATTTATGCAGAAACTGGATTATTGGCGAATCTCATTTCATAGTCATAAATGTAGAGAAACAAGGCATTTGAAGGCTACCTACAAACGCGATTTTTATGGGGTTTCTTCAAAGAACATTGAAGAGGGAAACACATAAGAGTTTTTAGAAGAGATTGATGAAGGGGTGAAATTCCCTATTCCTCTAGATCATAGCTTGACATCTTCATTTGTTGGTAAGTTCGCTAAAACTATTCCTGTGCTTTTAAATTTTTTATCTGTCTATGAAGTCCTAGGATTCTATCGGTGTCTATAGGGGTAGATACTTCTAAGGGGGAATATAATTCTACTATTAAATTGATGAGAGAGCAATTAGGTAATTTCTATTATATTAAGAATATGGAAGAACCTAGAAGTGATGAGATTCCTTCAGAGATAAATGAATTGTCTCTGGAAGCCACATATTTACCTAACTTGAAACCCTCTATTTTCAGTCCAACTATTTTTCCACCACTTATTGGACAAAGGAAGGGAAGTCTGGACATACATATTTCTCCTTCTCCTTTAATGGATTCTACCTATCCTTCAAATATTTCTCAGGAAAAAGGAATTTTATCACTAAATGTTTTTTCGGTAGATCCCGTGGAATGAGAGATTTTGTTGATCTCCTTTATTCGAAATCCTAATGTGTCTATTAGGAAATCCCAAAAAAAGGAAAAGATAATAAGTTAAATGTAGAGTTAGATTTGGGGTTGGTTGTGGAGAACTCTTTTCAAAACCCTAGGGTTTCTTCACTATTTATTAAGGGTTTACCTAGTAGTTCCAAGGGTTTTTCTGAAGTTTTATCTCGGGCTCTTAGAGGAGATGAGGCCCCTAATGGGTTTACTCAATGGATATAGTGTATTTCAACATAAGGGGGCTAGGTAGTGTCCCAAAGAGAACTTCCCTAAAAAAATTTCTTGAGAAGTGAAACCTGGAATTATTCTCATACAATAAATAATGACTTATATGGGATCTGCTTGTGCTTATTTTTTAAATCTAAAACCTACTTGGAGAGTTTCGGCTTGGGACTCAAATGGTTTGTCTGGTGGAACTTTGGTAGCTTAGAGTCCTTTGTGGGCGAATCTAAAGGATTTTATTATTGGAGCTGGTATTTTAATGGAAGGGTTTTTAAAAGGGTATAAGAAAAAGATTAAGATACTAAATATCTATGCTCCATATAATAATAGGAAGGCATATTGGGAGGAAGTTTACCAGTTTGTTATTTTAGGCGATAATTATCTTATGTTGGAAGGAGATTTTAATTTTACACTATCTGTAGATGAAGTTTTTTGGGGGGGGATATTGAGGATCCTTTATCAGTTTTTTTTCGATCAATTTTTGAAGATATGAGGCTTGTTGATATTATATCAAATGCGCTAGTGCCTACATGGTCAAATGGCCGTTGTGGTGGAGAAGGATTAGAAAAACGTTTGGACATGTTTTTATGGATGAAGAATCATATGATGATTTTGGAAGGTATAGATCCTAGTCTTATTCTGTGGGCATATCGGATCACAAGACAATTATTCTTTACATAGAATTTGATAAAGTTTTTGTTCAACATCCGTTCAAATTTAATCCTGTTTGGTTGGACGAGGTTTCTTTTTGTGAATTTGTAAAGGAAAATGGGTAAGAATGTCTATGACTTCCTATCCTTCTTCGATGATTGGTATGAAAAAAATAAGAAGGCTAAATTATGAAGTTCAAATATGGGAAAAGGATAAGAATGTCAAGGATGCAAAAGAGTTAGCAGTTGTTAAAGAAGAAATACAAAGATTTACAAGAAAAGATGACAACCGTTATTTCACTACTAAAAGAAAAGAAAGGATTATGGATTTGGAAACAAAAAGATGAAACTCCGAGGGAGAAAAGAAGGGCAATTTGGGTGCAAGTTGGGGATAATAATTCAAAAAAAAATCACAGGTTTGCTAATCAATAGATACTTACAAATTCTATTTGGGAAAATAAAAATGAACAGGAGGAAATTTGTAGTGATCATAAAGATTTAAGAGTTTCTATTGTGAGTCATTTTAAAAATATTTATTCCAAGAATCAAAGCTTAAATTTGGAAAACCAACTGAAACCAATAAAGAATTTCTAATTGTTTTTTGAAAAGGAGGGTTTCCTAATGATTGGGAAACAAATTATGTTGGACGAGGTTAAAAATGTTCTTATGCATTTTTGAAAAGGATAAGAGTCTTGGTTTGGATGGGTGGATGGTAGAATTCTATTTGTATTTATTTGAGTGGTTTGGAAGACAACTTACTGAAGCTGTGAATAAATCTAGAAGAGAGGGGAAGGTTCCTCAGGTATTAAACTCCACTTATATAACTCTTTTTCCTAAGAAAGATAGGCATGCAACTTTCAATGATTACCGACCAAGTTATCTCTATAATCTGATGTATAAAATTATTACTAATATTATTGCGAAAATATTGAAGCCCTATATGGGCAAGTTTATATGAGAAGAAAAATTTGGTTTTTGCCCAATAAACAAATTATGGATGTAGTGGGAATAGTGCAAGAGTGTCTTCATTATGCCAAAAAATATAAACAAAATTCCTTTATTCTTAAGATGGATATTATAAAGGCATATGATAGAGTGGATTGGTATTTTCCGAGGCTAATCCTAATATAGATTGGTCTTACATATGATACTGATGCATGGATCATGGGATGCATCTCTTTTTCCAGATTTGTGTATGTGATTAATGGTGTTCCGTATACCTATTTTAAAGGAGATAGAGGAATCATACAAGGATGTTTGCTTTCACCTTATCTTTTTATCTTAGCTATTGAAGGGCCGAGTCTGCTAATTTGGCAGGAAAATAAACAAAAGAGGATTTTTGGTTTGAAGCCTTCCAAATCGGTATACTTACTCATCTTTTGTTCATTGACAATGTTCTTATTTTTGGTGGTGGCTCCTTGGAAGAATGGCATCATTTCCAGGATATTATCTCTATTTTTTTCAATGCGTCTGTATTGGAAGTTAGTTAAAAAAAATCCAGTTTTGTTTTCTCCTATGCTGATGTTGAGCTGAAACATATTATATCCAATTTAATTCCTTATAAGATGGTAGATATCAAAGAAGGTTTTAAATACTTGTTTTTTCCTTTGAAACCCAATGGCTACAAAACTAAGGATTGGGATTGGCTCATAAAGAGGATTCAACGAAAAATCAATAATTGGTCTTATCATTGGATTTCCTTGGGAGGCAGTCTTACTCTAGTGACTTTTGTGCTTTAGAGCATACCCATTTATTAGTTTTGATTATATATTGTTCCTTCTTTTGTTATCTCACTAATTAGATCTAAGATGGTTCGGTTTCCATGGGTGGGTAAAATGGAATGTTCAAAGTTCCACTTATCTTCTTGGGGGAGTTTGTCATTACCAAAATGTTTTGGATATTGGGGATAAATAATTTAAGCTGGTTTAATTTTTCTCTTTGTGCCAAAAGCTTGTGGCCTAGTTCTTTTAATGAAGGCCTATGGGGGAAACTTATTAATACAAAGTATTTGTACAGTCTAGAGGCAATACATTGGTGTATATATGGCAACAAGAAAAACAAAAACATTTCAGTGATATGGAATAATTTTTTGAAATGCTTACCAATAATAAATCATAATTTAAGTTGGTATGTAGGACGTGGTAATCAGTTTTTTTGTGGGGATCAACCCTATCGGTGGCTTCGATGAATATTACAAAATTTATTGGGAGATGTTGGTAGAACTTCATCAAAATAATTTTTTGGCATTGCAACAAGCTCAGGTGGGGACATCACATGAGAATAGAAGATGGGTCATATCACATGAGTTGGGGTTTGCATGGAATCATTTCCAAAGAATGGAAATCTTATGTTTTAAATCTATATCAGGATGCCATTTTACTCAGTGATCAATCAGATAAATAGGTTTGGACTTGTAATAAGAAGGGGGGTTTGTGAATGTGAAGCTGGCATATAATTTAATTATACAGGAAGAAAATGTTGTTAGTGTTATATGGCGGACAAAATGGATATGGAAAGGAATTTGTATTTTAAAAATCAAAGTTTTTATGTGGTTGTGTTTAAAAAATAAAATTCTTACTTGGGATGTTTTGTAGATTAGAGGTTTATGTTAACACAAAAAATTGTTCACCGAGATCTACATGCTCTAAACCACGCAAATATATCATATTCCTTCCATATTTCCCTTACTTTTGACCTTCACAATTGTATTTCCAACCCAAAACATGATTATTTACCCTCATTCTCTCCCAAAAAGGGTCAAAAAACCGCAAAAAGGGTAAAAAAACTTAAAAAGGGTGAAAAACTCCTAAAAAGGGTTCCAAAACCCTAAAAGAGAGAAAAGGTAAAAAAACCATAGAAACATATTATAAATACAGTGTGAAAGTCTCTCCCAAAAGTTTCTTACACCTTTTTTCCCATTGTTTATTTTGTGAGTACGGTGAGACACCTTTTGCTCTCAAGTATTCACACACAATTTTACTATCATCCCATTGCCTTACCATTCCCACTTAGTAGATCGAGGCATTCTCCGGACCTACCTGTAGAACCAGCCTATGGGGAGGTGGACCATTTTCGAGACAACCACGATGGCCCATTTTTACAAGAAAGAAGGTATAGTTTTTGTTTATTTGCATTTTATTTAGTTTAGCTCTCGTATATGTTTATTTTCTTTGTGTTAATAATCTTGTTTATTGTTGTAGTTTTTTCATGAACTCTACCTTACTCTCCCATTTCCATAAGGCTGGTGCTTCTGCACGTAACAAGAGTAAAAACCCTGTTACAGTTTTGGTGACTCCATTGGGGATCCTCTCGTATCCCAGTTTTGTAGGTTTTTCTTTAGTTTGTACCCTCAGTCGTCATTGATCGCCCCCCCACACAGTCGATCTGAACCTTCACGACACTAGGTCCTTCCCCCCTTGGGCCTTGGTGACCCTATTTTTCTATTTTTTTCTGTTCGACCCTAGTTTCCCTTATTGGGGCATAAGTCGCAACCCATTCACACCTTTCTACCTATTAGGCGCGACCCAGGTTGTGACCCTAGCCCTGAAAAGTGCGACCTTGCTTACAGATATCGATCGCACCTATTTGGGTAGACAAAGCGACCCCAATCACCCCTGTAACCCTTTTTTGAGTGACCCAGTCATGATTGCTTCTCTGTTAGGTACGACCTGACTATTTTTTAACCAGATCGCCTCTTCCTCTCTGTTTTTTGCGAGCCAGATCACGTCTATTCCTATGACATGCAGGACTATTAGCTTACAATCAATTTTCTATATCTATTTTAGACCCCTGTCTATCCCACACTCTGTCCATACCTATTTTTCCTTTCTAGACCTGCTCTATTAAAACCACTTGCTTGTTCCCTGCAGAAAAATCCCTTGTTACACATTTATTTTAAAGTTGGAAGGAAAGTTTTACATAGAGATGCATGCACACTCACACCATTAAGTGAACACGCTTAGTTCATGACCCTGAGCAGAGCCATTAAAAAGAATCAATTAACATAATAAAATTTAGATTGGGACATAAGTCCCATCCGCAAAACTGTGGGAAGTACTTGGGCATAGCCCTAAAACTCATTGTGAGGATTACCATAGGAAATCCGAAGTAGCTAACCATTGAGCGGACCTGCCAAATGAAAATGGAAACTACCCCCACTGGATTGACTAGATTCCCACACGTGAGCAAAACCAAGAGTTGTTGTTTGTGGCAAAGAGGTTACCAGTTTTACCTACGCCATGGAGTGAGGGGTACTGTCCCAATATGCAAGACGTCAGAAAACATTGGTGGTCGAGTGAATCTTTTTGTACCATTGTGAAGCTGATTAAAACTAGGGTCCATATTCATTTCCTGTTACTACCATAAGCCATCATTGCTCCACCACATTATTCCTATCAACTTAGGGGAAAAAACCCTCAATTCGGTGCTTTGAACCATCACAGTCGAAGCCATCTTCGACACCACTCACCAACTTCAGATCCACACATGGAATCTGAGTTCGATATAGATTCCTACCAATATAAACCTATTTTTTTCAACTAAATCCACCCTAGTCATGCATGGGACCCACGTTTTTGTAAATATCATCACCATTGCTGGTCTCCACCGAGCCAAACTAGGTTCTATCCTACCGTTCATGGATAGACTTAACCTGCCATATTTGGCAAGGTTAACAAATGATCCCATCAGTCATTAACCACAATGGCCTCCTATGCCTACAAAACTTCCCTCAGACATCCCAAAGTTTGAGGGAAATGCAAGTGAGGACCCCTAGAACCATATCATGTCTTTCCACTTGTGGTGTTCATCAAAAACATTGTGGATGACTGTATCAAATTGAGGTTGTTCCAGCACACACTTATGGGTGCTGCGACCAAATGGTACATCGAGCTGCCTCATGCCTCTTACCCCGATTTCTCCTCACTTGCCTCCATGTTCCTTCAGTAATTCCAACTTCCCATCCGATATGATGAGGGATTGGATATCCTTTTGTTGTACCATCAAAATACAACTACCCACATCACAGATCACATCCATGAGTGGCCACGTAGATGTATCTTGTTCAAGATCCAATTGGATGATAGGATGATTCTTGAATGGTTTTTGAAAACCTTACTCCAACCCATAGCCAAGGACGTTGCCTCTGAGTGACCCCAATATGAGGAGGATCCCTTCTTAAAGGCTCAGCAGTTCAAATTGATCTACTCCCAGTCCAGGTACTTGTACACCATCATACCCAATGCTCCTCATGACAACACCTCCCACCGTGATACGTTGGGGGCATCCCATGTTGCGTATGGATTCATTGGCTCTATCACACAACACCCTCAGTTCTATGCGATACCTCCCATGATGCCAGCACACCCAAGAAACACCTATAGTGTTTCCCAACCCAATTATATCCCTAATTACTCATGGATGATGGCTCAGTCTAAAGCCACCCCCTCTTACACACCTCCCATGCCAAATCATCACGTCCATTGTTTGACCTTTTTGACATAGTCATATTTGGGCCAAGTGACCGGATTTGTAGCCCATCCATCTCCTCTGGTCTATTATGCACCACTTGTGCAACCCACTTCGGCTCCAACTCCATCCCCTCTGGTTTCCACAGGACATGTTTTTGCTCAACAAAATGTTCCTAACCAATCCACCCCCAACAACCAACAAGGGTAGGGAAATAAATATATAGGAAGAAAATGAGGAAATAATCATCCCCAAGGAGGAGGCCAACAGACAAACCTTCCCACCAACAACGAGGCTAACTCGCCGACACAAAACCCCCAGCATCCTGATCGATCGGGAAAAAACCCATAGTTATAGACCAATCATACATGTGCTACGTGTAACACCTATGGTCATTACACTCATTTGTGCCCTCACATGGCTCACATCCTCCAGCTTCTCCAGAATGATGCTCAATGTGATACCAATGCGGTGACCCAGGCTTAGACAAACCTAGCACCACCAGGTCCTTCGCCTATAGTTCTCCAAAACCTCCTACCACACCAAGGAATTGTTGCAACCCAACCCTTGGCCCCACCTACTCCCACATCTCCCACTGTGGCCCCACCTGTAGAAGTTGGAGTTCACCACCTCATGACAGTGTCGTCTGAAGTAAACCTCTAGAATCGACGCAATCAATATGGCTTCACCACAGAAACCGCTGACGCGTCAACGATGTCTATCTCTAACACTTTCGATATGCCCATCCACTTACCTTGAAACCCTATCGATGGGGCGACTAGAGTCCCACAGTTTCCTATATGTCGTATTGCAAAAAATGCTACTGGTTGAGCTTCCCTCAATTATAGCATAGTTGACAACTTGGCCCAATCACTATAGCCATGTCCGATATGGAAGTGCTTAAAACTTTCCCATCACAACGTAAAGCGTTTTTGTTTGCACTAGTTGTTGTTGATCCCTTTGATTCCAGGTTAATTACCTTTGATCTGGATCAACGAGAACCTAGGATGCCACCCACCGTCACCTTCCAAATCCTAGTATCAATTTGGAATTTGGTTGTATATCGATGCATTATCGATGAAGGGGCATCCACCTATGTTATGTCAACCTTTGTTTGGAAAAAAATTGGGTCCCCTACCCTTCAACCTTCCACCACCACCCTCCGCACCTACGATGGTTGCTCTACTAAGGCCCAAGGCGTTCTTATGAATGTCCCTGTGGAGTTAGATGGTAAAATAGTTTTGATTGACATTGAGGTCATTAATTCCCAAATTGATTACAACCTCCTCCGAGGACATAGCTACATGTATGCCATGAGAGTCGTGGCCTCCACAGTATTTCGACTCCTGATGTTTCCTCATGATGGAAATATCATGACTGTCAATCAGTTGACTTACTACGATCCGAAGGGGCCGGCCACACTGAAACACATCATTCCTACCATTTATACTGCCATTGACAGCGTGTCCATTCCTTCCTTATCTTCTATTGGCCAGGGCTTATTTTACAACATCCCTATGACGGACACCTTCCTGTCCTTCCTACCTCCACCTACACCAATTGACATAGCATTGTGCACTATCACATCCAGTACGATCTCGACCACATCGCAACATCAGTCACAACCCCAACCACAGTCACCCAGGAATTATTGGGGTTCGTTCCCGATCCACATGATTCCATTCCTTTTTCCACCACCTGGCATCGTGAGCAAGCCTATCATGGCTATTCTCAATTTACCTAATTTCACATTGGGAATTCCCATGTAGTACCTCGATCCACCCACCCCACCTCCGATACCCTAGGTTGTGTTGACTCCCATCCAACCTATTGAGATGGACTCACGCCCTCCTCCTGGCCCATCCAAAATTCCTTCCATCCCCAAACCTGTCCCTCCTCTCCCAAAGAAGGTTGGGGGCAAGGCCACCAAAGTAACAGCCGAGCCTCATTCAAATCCACCTTGTGCTTTGTGCGATATCCAAGGTCATGCAACA
This sequence comes from Pseudotsuga menziesii, assembly GCA_001517045.1. NCBI lineage: Eukaryota > Viridiplantae > Streptophyta > Pinopsida > Pinales > Pinaceae > Pseudotsuga > Pseudotsuga menziesii. The sequence continues at coordinate 233,010 of LPNX010354793.1, forward strand.
CAAAATTGTCCAGAGTTACCTATCCTTCACACACACATGAATGCTATGGATACATCCGATGGTACTCTAGTATTCATCATCCCATAGTTGGATATTCTCAATTAAGTAATTTATGAAATAACCCACATATCTGTAGATAATAAAATATGAATAAATTGATAGATAAGTCCAAATTACAATTGAGGGCCCATTATTTATATTTTTACAGAATACCCTTTCATTTATTAGAGTCACTTCTTTTGGTAAGTACACTATTAATTATTTTATATATATGTTGATGTTTATTATTATTATTATTATTATTATTATTATTTGAATTTTTTACATTGCCCCTAGGCTTAGAAAGGCTTTGTCCTCAAAGCCTTATAATGTTTCTGCATCATTTTTTGTGGTGTCGCAGCTGATGAAACATGTCGATACAAACTACTAAGAGTTGAGCACAACTTCTGATATGTGGATGAATCAATCCATCCCAAATTGATTTGTTGTAGACTATTGGCATTCCATATTGATATATCATTAGGAGATTTGATCACATTGGTACCGCTATCTTTCTACATTTCCCACTTCTTAGAATATCTGTTTTTATGGTTGGGGTGTCGATATGGAATTTTCACAATGTCATTTTTTTAGCATTGGTCTGAGCATAAAGTTGTATTTTCGTCTCTCGAGGTTTTAAGGTTTTGTTTTGTATATTTTCCAACTTGTTTTCTAACTGCATGTTATCATTTTGAAACTTCTTAATCACTTCTACATGTGATTTTCTGTCATCTTCAGAATTCTTAAGTTGTTCCTTAAGATCTTCGTTATGACTTGTGATACAATGATTTTCTTCGTGTTTGTCTGGAAGTTTTCCTTCAATGTCTTCCGTAGATTGTTCTGTCTTTTGACTACTTTTCAACTTCTTAATTTTTGTGACTAGTGTTTTGTTATGATTTCTTAATCTGAAAATTTATTCGGAATTGCTTGATAACACCTTGTTGACTTTTGTCAGTTCTAACTTATGTGTTTTATTACTGTCGTCATACTGCTGCTATAGTTTTTCTTTTTGTTGTTTATGATGACGTAACTCTATTTCTTGATTTTCTAACTTCATCCAGACTTGCGCCAATTCAACATCTTTTTCCATCATGAGTTTGTTTAGATGCTTTATTTCTTCTTCTAATTCATTATCGCATCCATATGGTGATTTGTTGTCATTTTTTGAATTTCTCATCTCGTCTTCTAAGTTTTGATTATGAATTTTTAAACATGATATTTCTTTATCCTGATCAGATAACATTTTCTTATTATCACTTATGGTTCGCTCTAGCTGTTGATTTTGATTTCATAAGTGATGATTCTCATTGTCTCTCCACTCTTTCAACCGCTTCTGTGTCTCAATGTCAGTTTGTATACTTTTATTGATCGCCTTAAATTGCTCTAACTCGTCCACTGTTGTTTTTAGTTGTGACTTTATTTCCAAATATGTAGGTTCCATTTTTTGTGACTTTGTTTTTACTTCACTTTAGTCTTCTTCTTTTTTTCTCTTTTTTTTACCTTCATTTTTTTATGGCAACCTTCCTTCTTCTTACATTTTTTTTCCAATAGTTTTGTAAAATGCGAGTAGATTGGGTGATTGGGAGGAATAAGTGTTATATTCCCTACCTAGGTTCAAATATCACTTGCTTATTTGTAGTTATTATTATGCACTTTTTATATTCAAACCCAAACCCACTTTAAGAAACCACGTGTGGTTTCACTCTTACCTTCTTCGTTTTTTAACTTTTATTTTATTTTCTTTTCTTTTACCTCTTTTTTTGGGGGGGTTACTTTTACCTTCTTTTTTATTTTATTTATTTTTTAAGGACAAAGTCCTATTTTTTGGGGAAACCCAAATCTACACAAGGTGTAAATAATGTTGTCCAAGGTCCGTATAACTCTGATACCACTGTAACATCCATAGTTGGATATTCTCAATTAAGTAATTTTTGAAATAACCCACATATCCATAGATAATAAAATATGAATAAATTGATAGATAATTCCAAATTACAATTGAGGGCCCGTTATTTATATTTTGATGGAATACCCTTTCATTAATTAGAGTCATGTCTTTTCGTAAAGACATTAGTAATTATAATTTATTTTATATATATGTTGATGTTTATTATCATTATTATCATTTGTTGTTAATATTTGAATTTGTTACACTACGGTCCGAAGGGGCCGACCACACCGGAACACGTCATTTCTACCATTGATACTACCATTGATAGCGTGTCCATTCCTTCCTTATATTTTATTGGCCAAGGCTGATTTTCCAACACCCTTATGACAGACACCTTCCCATCCTTACCACCTCCACCTACGCTGACTGACATAGCGTTGTGTACTATCACATCCAGTACCATGTCGACCACATCACATCATCAGTCACAACCCCAACCACAGTCACCCGCGAATTATTGGGGTTTGTTCCCAATCCACACAATTCTCTTCTTTTTTCCACCACCTCGCATCGTGAGCAAGCCTATCATGGCTACTCTCAATTTACCTAATTCACGTTGGGAATTCCCGTGTAGTACCTCGATCCACCCACCCCACCTCTGATACCCTAGGTTGTGTTGACTCCCATCCAACCTATTGAGATGGACTCATGCCCTCCTCCTGGCCCATCCAAAATTCCTTCCATTCCCAAACCTGTCCCTCCTCTCCCAAAGAAGGTTGGGGGTAAGGCCACCAAAGTAACAACCGAGCCTTGTTCGACTCCACCTTGTGCTTTGTGCGATATCCAAGGTCATGCAACAAAAAATTGTCAAGAATTACCTATCCTTCACACACACATGAACGCTATGGATACATCCGATGGTACTCTAGTAATCATCATCCCATATCTACTAACAGTCAAGAACAAGTCATTGAGGACCAACCATCCTTGGGTAGTTTGTGGCTTATATGGCCATTACTCTCACCATTTCCTAGACTTGTCCGAGTATCAGTCCGTCCTTCACGAACTTCGGAAACACTCTCATGAGTCCGAAATCACCGTCATCAAGGAAATACACCCTCCGGCTTCATCCTCGAACACAACCACCACCATATACATGATCTCTAGTTTCACTAGCCCTTTCGTCTCCTCATACCTAGAGGATCCATCCAATCTATACATGCGTTGTTTCAGCAACAAAAAAGAGATTCTCGAAGCTCTTTCGACTCCTGAATACCCTTGGGATGATATGCGCCATCACTTATCTTTATTCTCAAGGAACCTATTTCATTGTCGGATCATTACTTAGTAAAAGCCAAAGAATTCATCCATGGCAAAGTCGACTAGTTCAAGAACCCCATTTCGGCACCCGACACCTTTGAAGAGGGAAACATGGCTAACATTTATCCCACCATTAAGGTTAACATATCAACCAACCCTGAGGTAGTTGAAGACATTACACTTGGAGCATCTTACTACGCTGAATAAATTGCTTTCTACAAAGCGCTTTTCCAGGCATTCCGTGATATTTTTGCTTGGTCCTATACTGAGATTCTTGGGTTGGATCCATCAATCGTCGAACATCGTATTGACATATGGCCTGATGTGGCACCTGTTCACAAAAAACAAATACCCATTCACCCATCAAAGGCTCCTGTGGTCAAAGATGAGATCAAGAAACTACGTAAAGAAGGTTTCATATACCCCATCGCGTATACCACTTAGGATTCTAATCCTGTTCCCATTAATAAAAAACAAGGTACCTTTCACGTTTGTATTGACTTTTGTGATTTGAACATGGAATGCATGAAGGACAATTTCCTTATTCCGTTCATTGATCAGATCATTGACGCCCATGCTGGACATGAGGTCTTTTCTTTCATGGATTATTTCTCTGGTTAGAATCAAATTCAGATCCAGAAGGAAGACTGGTACAAGACTGCTTCCACAACCCCCTAGGGAATGTTTGTATATCGAGTCATGCCATTTGGTCTTAAAAATGATGGAGCCACTTTTTAGTGGGCCATGAATTTTTGCTTCCATGACCTTATCCATATCATATCAGTCTATTTGGACGACCTCATGGCTCACTCTCAAAAGCGTTCACAACATCTAGACAAATTAGGACAATTCTTCTTACGATGTTGCAAATACAACGTCCACTTGAACCCTCTCAAGTGTGTGTTTTGTGTCCCAGCTGGGAGTTTACTTGGGTTTATTGTCTCTCACAAAGGGATTGCGGTCAACCCTCTCAAGGTTCGAGCTATTCTGAATCTTCCCTCACCACATACTTTGCTCCAACTACAGATTCTCCAAGGAAAGACCAACTTCCTTCGTTGTTTCATTCTAGATTATGCGACAAAAGTTCATGGTTTCTTATGACTGCTCTGTACTAACACTGCATTTGTTTGGGATAAGCATGCACAAGATGCTTTTGACGCATTAAAACAAGCTTTGGATTCTGCCTCGTTGTTGTCTTCACCCGACTTCACTAAGGATTTCATTCTCTATGTGTCGACATCTGAAAATCCCATCAGTGGAGTTTTGGTCCAAGAAAACGATTCTCGTCAAGATCATGTGATCTATTATGTAAGTCAAAAACTTTTTGGACCCCCCCTACGCTATCCAGAGGAAGAGAAGATGGCTCTCTCTATCCTCTTTTCCGTTCAAAAGCTACACTATTACATCCTTTTAAGCCGCACTAGAGCCATGGTTGATTCCAACCCCATGAGGTACCTCTTGAGCCGCTGCCTTATACAAGGTTGTGTTGCCAAGTGGATTTTTCGTTCTCCAAGAGTTTGACTTGGAATTTTTTGCCTCCAAGAGCACTAAAGATTTGGCGTTAGCTACCCTAATGATAGACCTTCCTCCATCGTATGCATCACCACTGATCATGATCAACCTTTTGGACGAATTCCTATTTGTCATTTCTACAGAAGACCCATGGTATGGGGGCATCCTCCTATATCTGCACACTCAGAAATTTAGGGCCCATTTAAGCCACAAAGATCGACGATGCATCTGACACCAAGCTTCTCACTATCTCCTCATCGGGGATGTCATGTACCATCATGGTGTAGACACCATTTTACACCATTTCCTCACTCACGATGAGGTTGAAAAAGTCTTGAATGACTGTCACAGTGGAGACTGTGGTGGCCACCACCCAGAAGATTCTCCGTGTCAGTTATTTTTGGCCCACCATTTTCGTCGATTGCATCCACATAGTCAAACACTACTGCAATTGTCATCTCTTTGCTACAAAAGAAAGGACTCCTCTCGCGCCATTACATCCCGTATTCATAGTCGGTCCCTTCTGTAAGTGGGTGATTGAATTCATGACTTGTAATACTACTTTAGCTGATGGTCATAGGTACATCATTGTGTTCATAGACTACTTCATTATATGGGCTGAGGCTATGCCTACATTTAATTGCAAAGATGACACGACGACATGTTTCTATTTCAACCACATTATCACATGTTTCAATGTCCCCAAGCAGATATTCTTAGGCCATGGTTCTCACTTTGAAGATGTGGTTTGGACAAATATTTCAACCATGTTGAATTTTGAACACCAGTACTCCTCCGCATACTACCCTTAGGGAAATGGTCAAGTGGGTTGTGAACAATATTCTCAAAACCATGCTCCAATGAATAGTATACAAACATAAATCCAGCTGCCACCACTTGCTCTTTTCCTCCCTTTGGGCTTATCGTACATCCACAAAGACCACCACCGGTTTTACCCCATTTTACTTAGTACATGGACTTGAGTCGGTACTTCCCATTGAGTTCCAGATTCCATCACTCCGCCTTGTAGTCAAGCTTGTCCCTGATACCTTGCCATTAGAACAACACCTTATTATGCTCGAACAAACCAATGAGAATCATCATGCCATTCTCTAGATGATTGAAGCGGCTAAGACTCGGTCAAAGTCACAGTATGACTCCCATGTCCACCCTCACACCTTTAGCAAAGGTGATCTCGTCCTTGTTTACAACCAGGCCAATGATAATATAGGGAAAGGGAATTTTGATCCCATGTGGTATGACCCATATCTCGTCCACCACTGCCTCAACAAGGGGGCATATATTCTTGCTGACTTTGACGACCACCTCTTAAAGAATCCCTGCAATGGGATCTACCTCAAGAGGTTCTATGCCTGATGTCACCACCATGAGTCACTTGTATTATAGTTTTTCTTTTTATTTTACACCATTATTATCATGAGTCTTACAGTTTGTTTTCTTGGCTACTCTATATAGATCCTACCTTGCATCACTACATTGGATTCGCTGACAAAGAAAGTAGGTGGTCTCCCAATCTCACCTCGGTTGCGTGGGTTATTTATTCCCCGTCACATGAGTTTATCCACTTCGATAAAATGTGTGTTGGAATTGCTACTAACAACCAGGCTGAGTACGATGGTGTCATTGGCATCCTAGCCACTACCCTCCATTTGGGTATTTGTCACCTTGATGTCTTCTTAGACTCCCAGTTGAATAACTACTATCGGGTACGCGATCCTTGTCTCTTTAGAAGGTTCTTGTGCACTCAACATTTGGTTATAAATTTTGAATCCATCACATTCATGCATGTTCCCATAAATCTCAATAGTGTAGCAAACCAAGTGGCTAATAATGTTCTAGAGTGGAACATCAATAATAGCATATAGGAAATGAAACTGCATCATGCATCATCATATAATCATGTATACATATGTCATATACATCATATGGGAATTATCATCATAAAAATACATATAAAAGCCATAAAAGTGCATCCACGTGCATAAATATATCATCATATCACAATCTTCAGTACAAAATGAGAAGCTCCATAAGCTTTCTCGGCTAAGCATACATATCATACAAAAATCCTAGTGCACCACTGCACTAGGGGTAGCACCACTAGTTTATAGTCAAAATCGGAGTCCTCCTTATGATACTCAGAGCCTTGTATCCTCCTCTATGTCCTCCTCCTCCATTGACGCATCACCCTGTGCTGCTGCTCGGACATACTCTGTAGTGATTGCGATCCTCTTCATCAATGGGATCCACTTTGGAGGAGCACGGTAGCATGCGATGATCAGGTCATCATTCAGGTACTGCCAGCCATCCTCATTGACCCCCTCTAAAAAATGCTCTATGTTGTGATGAAGTGAGTTCAAGGTACTACAGAGCCTCTCGTGCCTGTGAGTGGGTGGATCTAACCCCTCCACCCTGCCCCTCCATCGCTCATAGACTGCTAGAGGGCGTGGTCCAATGTATGCACATACACACCGCATGTCATCAGTGTCTGTCATACACATAAAATAGCTACCACTAAGCTAGTAAACTATATATGAATGTAACCACACAAAACATCAGGTATACATACCATCAGGTCCCCAGGCATGTCCTGTAGGTCGAGGCATCTCAGGATCTCCCCGGTAGTCCATCCCTGCATATAGATAGTCCTCTATGAGGACTGGTAGTTGCCTCCACTATGCAAAAAACTTTCGAGTAAAGAACCCCACTAGGATTCCTCCCTCCCAGATCATTATCTAACTCCACCTCCTCATTCGAGGCTCATGAGGCCCTCCCTCCTGCACTTCCAAGTGCGATCATAGGGTCGACAATCGCTCAAAAAGGAACGAGCACAAAAACAAGGGGAAATAGAAATCCCCTCCCACCATCCTAGCATGGTTCAAAAAACACTGAACCTATGTCAAATACATCTGGGCCCACCCATAGTAGGTGCCCCTCAACACAGGCTCCACAATCTGGAGCTACCCCCTTGAGATCTTGTGCAGTCCTACTGACCCCAAGATCTGCAACACCATTGCTTCCACAGCCCATGTCACAAGAACATCAATGTCACACACTCGTATGTATCATGAGTGCACCATCCCAAAGGCATAGCATTGCCTCTTGCAGAGGTCGTCCAGTGACACTCTGTGTGTGAGCTTCAACGTAGTGTCGCTGATCACACCCAACATTGGGAGCCCAGTCATAAAATAAATATCAGGGAATGTGATCTTGATCAGCTCCCCCTGGATGATGAAACACTCTACATTCAGGTCCAAAAATCTCACTAACATCTCCAGTAGTAGTCTGACAGTACGCATGAATGGAACCTGAAAGTAATTCAGTAACCCACTCTGGGCGAGTGTTTCCACCACCACTCCATCCCCTAATGCCTGATCTTGCAAGGTACCAATATCCCACTCTTGCCATACCTCCTGTGGCATCCTACACATAAAAACAATCCCTTTCCAGTACAATCATACACAACAAATCATCCTGGTATGAGTTTCCCCTGTTTGTCCTTTTTGTGCGACCTAAGTCGCTTAAAAACCCTGAATAGGTGCGACTGAGTCACTCCTTTCTACTGAGCACGTGTGACCTAAGTCGCGCCTGTCTCTTCAATAGGTGCAAATGGGTCATGCTATCATCGAAATAAGAGTGACATGGGTCATGACTTTTTTCTTGAAAAGCACGACCCAGCCCCACAAACCCTTTCAGCTCGGTAGAAGCCCCAGAATGAGCAAACACAAAAAGTAAACCAGGGAAAAAGACGGGTCTGACGAGATCTCTTACTTGCAAGTCACGAATCTGAAAAGCGCCGGTCAAAATGAAAGAAATCAACAAATGAGATATGGGGTCCACTACAACTCAACACTGAACAGTAACAATGACACATTCCATGTAGTCCCCCCTATTTATAGGCCTCCATTGGGTCTATTTTTATTTCGTGCACCACAGAGTCATCAAGAGTCTGTTTGAGACGCCATTCGCACCACTGGGTTCGGTTTTCCATTCTTTGTCTTTTGATGAGACCCTTGCCTCATTCTCTCACTATGATTTTCCAGGCCATTTCCTGGAATCCACCTTGTGTGCAATCATGTGAATCTCCCCTTATATGTGTTGGCATGTTCACAAGCTATTCACTCCATTTATACTGCACAATTGGCCATTTTTTACCACCATCCATCGTCCTACAAGGGGGCCCCATTGGATCTCTGGATTTATGCCTATCAACCATGTTCAAAACATAACCTCTTCCCATATATCGAACACTCCCCCCTTTCTCGATTGACCCTTACGGAGTTTCTGTTAAGCTCTTTTCCGACTCCTAAAAGAATGAAAAGGTCACCAAGAACGCTCGCCTCCTTTCAAGCTCATAAAAGTATTTGAAAAGGCGTCTATGTAGCCTCGTTTATCTCCTTTCTTGGACTATGTAGACTATGATAAGAAAAGGACCACCCTGGAACATTCACGCCAGGACTGTTTCCCTTTGTATCCTTTAATGCGTTCTCGGGCATTGGGACCAAACTTTACGAAGACACTCATGATGGGTTGTCTTTAAGCTCTTTTCCAGCCTTCTCATTAAGAAAATATTGTCGAGCAAACTTAGTTTCAGTCATGCTCATAAAATTATTTGAATGATTGTCCAATCAATATAGGTTTAACCTTTTCCAGCTTGATTGGAATACCAATAGTAAAGAAGTATTCCTTCCCCAAAGGTTGGGAGAGCTCTCCTTTGTACACTTTTATGCCTTTTTCAGAATCAGGAGACTGCATACGAAAAACAGACCACGCTGGAGTCTTCTTCCTGTTTTCATCCTCTCTAAAAATGAAAACACCATCGAGCATTTTCTTTCTTGGGCTCGCTAAAAATCCACGATATCGTGTCATAACAGTGTCTTTAGGCGCCACCCCAAATATCACAGTTTGGAAGCTCCCCCCTTTGGGTTGCCTTTATTCAGAGTATTCTGTGATGCTTCTTCCTTGGATCCCCTCGATGTTACTAGTCCAATTACTTCCCTCATTATATCCCATTTGCAGTTATATTCCTGGTATTACAGCTATGATCCCTCTCCCATGAGTCAGTTTCATTTGTTTCCAAGTCATCCCTGTCGTCATACTTTGAATAAAGGAAGTTTGAGTCCCCTGTACTCCCTTGCCCCTGTTCCCCCATTTAGTGTACCATTCCCCAGATTGAGTCCACATCTTTGGTTATCCCCCTTGTGCTTCTAGTCGAGGACACATCATTTCCTTGGATGGTTATAGGTCTCCCTCTGTCAATGTCAACACATCTATTCTAGAGGATAGACCCAGACTCGGTCCTTCTATCTCGGTTTCATCCACCTAATTTCTAATTTCCTTGGACCACTTTAGAGGAGTCATTAGTGCCTCTTGGGATGGTTGTGTCTCACGTGCTCAACTTCAGCTACTTCATTGCACCATTGAGATTCATACAGGGTATTGGTTCGTTCATTATTTGATTGAATAACTTGGTTATCACCTAACCCTAGCACATTGGTGAGTCTACTATGTGACCCATACAGTTTCATGTCCCTTGTGATTTTTGGGTTGTGTTGGCGACAGGGTTCAGAAGCCCCTAATGTAGTGCTTCCATGTATCTATAGTACTTGATGCGACATATTGTACCACAGATATTCTGATTCTCCATCATTGAGTCCCTCCAATTATGTACAATTCCAGATCCAACAGAGCATCAATTGTGAATATATTGCTTTCCATTAGAATTCCATTGTTCCTATGTATCAGTTATTTAGATCAACAATGTATTCAGAATGACATGGTTCCTATGTATCGATTCTTTATACTAGCATTGTTGTTCAATATCGTCTTGAGGCTACCATTATGCAACATCAGTTGTATATGTATTGATTGAATCCCATATTTTTGAGCCTTGATCCCATTATTTATTCTTTTGACATTGTTACAAGCATGGGTATGCTCGTCTCATCCATATACATGTCACACATTATATGTATCTCATCCATTGTTGGGAACCATTAATAAAAAACCAAAATCCACCATGGTTCGATCGAGGAAGCTCCACTTCTTCGCAGGTCTCTCTAGTCTCTCCACTATTCCCACTGATCCTATGATGTCCATCATCCATACGTTGAGCTCCTGCCCTCACACATCTGAGGGAAATATGTTAACACAAAAAATTGTTCACCAAGATCTACATGGTCTAAACCACATATATACATCATATTCCTTCCATATTTCCTTACTTTTGACCTTCACAATTGTATTTCCAGTCCAAAACATTATTATTTACTATTGTTTACCCTCATTCTCTCCCCAAAAAGATAAAAAAACCCCAAAAAGGATAAAAAACCCTAAAAAGGGTGCAATAACCCTAAAAAGGATTCCAAAACCCTAAAAGAGAGAAAAGGTAAAAAAAACTGTAGAAACATATTATAAATACAGTGTGAAATTCTCTCCCAAAATATTCTTACACCTTTTTTCCCATTGTTTATTTTGTGAGTACGGAGAGACACCTTTTGCTCTCAAGTATTCACACACCATTTTACCATCATCTAGTTTCCCTACCATTCCCACTTAGTTCGTCGAGATAGTCTTCGTACCCACCTGGAGAACCAACCTGTGGAGAGGTGGACCATTTCCAAGATGACCACGGTGGCCCATTTTTACAAGAAAGAAGGTATAATTTTCGTTTATTTGCATTTTATTTAGTTTAGCCCTCGTATATGTTTATTTGATTTGTGTTACTACTGTTTTTTATTTCTGTAGTTTTTTCATGAACTCTACCTTACTGTCCCATTGACATAAGGCTGGTGCTTCTACACATAACAGGGGTAAAAACCCTGTTACAGTTTCTCAGGTCCGAGAAGATGCATCTTGTGCAAATTGGAAAATGAAACTGGGAATCATTTATTTCAAAAATGTTCTTTTTTCAAGGAAGTCTAGATTTTGTTGAAGAATAGTTTTAGAATGGCAGTAAATTGGGAATGTGATACTTTGGAGAATAGTTTATGGCTTTGGTTTAGAAGACAAAAGTTTTATTTTTTCTTCCATTCTTTATCTTTTGGGAAATCTGGAAAGCTAGAAATAGAGTTATTTTTCAAGATCAAGTTCAAAATGTAGAGGTGATTAGTATCGAGATTGTTACCTCATTTTCTAAGAGGCATAAAGAAAATTCATTAAAAATTTATAGATCAGTCACTTTTCCTTCATTGAGGATGGGACATCCTGTTGGTTTTTTTGATGGGCCAACACAAGGGGATTTTTATGGTGTTGGAATGGTCATTAAAGATGGTTTGAATTATGTGTTTAAGCTTTGGATGAGGGTGGGAAAAGGTACAAATACTAGAGCATAATTGATTGCTTTATGGTGTCTTCTCTACTATGATAAAATCTAGGGAATTACATCTTTCCATATTTTGGGATATTCACAAATGATCATCAATTGGTAAATGGGGATCTTGGAGTTGCATTCACTTGCCTTTAGGCATTGGATGGAAAAAACCAGTCTGCTAATGATGGACTTTTTAAGCATCTCCTTTCAACATATTTACATAGATTTTAAAAAGGAAGATGATAATTTGTCCAAAAGGGTCTTGGATTTAATGGATGGAAAAAAAATTCCAATATTACCTCGAGGTGGAACTGATTTGATACCGGAGAATGAATTTCTTCTAGACTTGTTACTTTTGTCATCTTCATGGGGATTGTACTGTTTTGGTTATATGTGTTTTTGTAAAATTATTAGTATGTTGATATATAGGTACCTCTTGTTTTTAATAGGAAAGGCTTGAGAATATAGTTTGTGTTATTTAGTGAAAGAAGATTCAAGAAGGTCTGATGGAATGATAGGGTATTTGGGATGATCATCTTTTTGGTGGATTGTAGAATTATTGATACAATTTTTATTTAATAAAAAGTCATTTTTTTCGTTCATTGATCACCAAAGCAATCTGCGTTGATAACCAAAGCAATCTCCTTCATCACCTAATCGTATTTATGCTATTTTATTTTGAAAACATGGTGCATATTGAAATATTTTCCTTTTCCACCCTATGGTATGCAATTTGATATGTTGATATAAACACCGTAATCAAACCTTTAATTTTCATGTATTTCAGAGTGGGACCACAATATTTTATTTTTATTTTTATTTGTACAAATGGCAATGCCTTTGAATCTCCTTAAGACATTTCTTGACAATAAAATTGACCTATCTTTCAAGCATGGAAAAATTTACTAGAAATGTCTAGGGGTATTTTTTCTTTTTGGGGTACCAATGATGACAAAACTAGTGAAACAAAAATGATGGATTTTATTAAAGGACCCATATTTAAATAAATTTGACACATATTGACCAACAAAACATACATGATCTTGAAATGACGAAACTTTACACAAGAGACATGAGAAACAAATGACAAGGTACATGACGAAACTAAATATAGGGATGATGAGGACTTCAAGCATGACTCTATGGTAGAGGAGTAATAGGATGATGTCATAGTTATGGGAATCTTCCATTGAAACCATGTTTTTACACTTTAGAACCATGACGATGTTGGAATCAACAAAATCCACCTTGTTCCTTCGAGCTTAGGCATACATGTTGTACGCTAATAACATTTACCTTGCGTCCCATTCATGAAATGGGAAGAACCACTTGAAGGGTTTCTCTGAGGAATTTTCCCATGGAAATAAAGGTATTAATATGCATTCTACTCACTACAAAAGAACCAATATTTCCTACAAAAAATGACAAACAATGTGAAGTGATGATGTAAAAGGACCCAACCACCTTAGCACTAGTTTTTGGCATTGTAATCAAAGCCTCATAATAGTTTTTGGTACTCATTTTGTGACCCAAAAAGGAAGATAAATTGGCACCTTTCATTTTTTGTCAAGAGAATGGGAACTCTTTAGAGATATTTTAGTGTAATAAGAGAGGCCAAATTAACAAAGGAAACTGATAAGTTATTGTAGTGTTATACTGAGTTATTACAAGAACCTCATCATATGCATCCAAGCCATACATTTGAACATGGGATAGACCTAAAAGTATAGTTTTTATGCCAAATGTGTCTTTACATAGGGATTCATTATTGGAAAATGAAGAAAAGAGCTAGATTCAAGAGTTGTTGGATAGATAGTAGATACACCCTATCCCATCGCTTTATGGCCTTGGCATTGTATTAGTTCCAATGAAGAATTATATGTGGATGATTTATCGATTATTGACTTATGAATAATATCACCATTAAAAACCAATATGCATTGCCAAATGTAGATGACCCATTATATAGTTAGTGAAATTATTTAGTAAGATTGACCTTAAGTTTGGTTATAGACACTATATACCTAAAGCTAGAGAATAAGTGCAATGCAACCTTTAATATGCATAAAGGACCATTTGAATAGGTGGTGATGCCATTTGGCCATAATAATGCCCCTATAACATTCACAAGCATTTTCTTATCTCATTCATGATCTTGTATTTAGGTAACATACATGTTTTCAACATGGTCATATAGGTACATAATTTAGACCAAGTATTATAGCATTGCGTGGAGATAAATTATTGGTCAACATAAATAAGTGTACATTCAAGTAGAAATAACTCATTTATCTTAGATTACGCCTGAATCAAAATGGATTAAGCATTGAATTAAGGAATATTCATCGATTGTTGATTGACTACCATTGAACAAAATCCATGATGAATTGTCCGTTCAGGCTCGTTAAGAATATGTGAACAGGCATCCACATTGGTGGTAGGTTATCACTTTCTTGGACCATGTGGAATAATATGAGAAAGGAACACTCTCTTTTCTTCAGAATTGAGAAGAGTATTCTCAGGCATAGGTTTATCACTTTTCTGGACCCGAGGGACTAAACTTATGGAAAAGGAACCCCCGGTATGAGCTTAGTTTTTTCTTTTTCATGCTCTGGACCTAAACATGAAAATTCTGAGTGTACTTTATGTCTTTGTCATGCTTGTTAAACCCTAATGAACAAAGCATCGAGCTTACTATTGTAAGCCCCATTTCCCGTAATCAAATGGATCTTTCTGAGTGATCTTGCCTTCCTTCACACTCGTTAAACTCAGGCTATATGTTGCTTTTGAAGGAGCATTGGGTAGGTGGTAATTTAACCTTTTTCGGACCTTCCTGACTAAATACGAAAAAGGTGTGCCTTACTTCTTCGGAAGCTAAGAGAGTTCTTCTGTGGATTGTTTTATACTTTTCTGACCTCAGGAGACTAAATTGGATGACAAAGTTCCCCCATGGAGTCTTCTTCAGAGTTTTCAGACTCTCTAAACTATGAAAACACCATTGAGCATTCACTAATTTGGGCTCGTAAAATCCACGAATCAGTGCTTTATCAAGCATTCTTCTGTCTCTTCTTCGAGCTTGCCAAAAATCAAGAAGGTCTCGAGTTTGCTTTCTTGGACTCGTTAAACCTTTACAAGAAAGAGGGGAAGGGAAGTTCATTCACATGTATTTTACATCATGGCAGCAAGTCTTGTTTCCTTGAACAAAGCACCAGTTTTGAGTCTATCAACAATTGGGTCCTAGTATTTTGACCTTATCCCAATTTAGAGTTTTCTTACTCCTCCGGTTGGTTTCTTTTCCAATTATATGGGGAATCTGTCAATGTCTCCTACATTGCATATTTTTGTCGTTGGTATTTTTGTGTAAAAAGCTTCCCAAGTCACTTTTGTGTCGTGCTCACTGTTCAAGGATTAAACCTTTGTCGGCCATTTTGCAATTGCCTTGACCTTTTGTGTCGGCCATTCCCTAGTTTCAGTTCATTACACGACTTGCTATATATAATACTTGTGTATTCCCTAAATACACGGATTTTTTCATTGCACCCCGTGTATACCTACTACATACACGACTGATGTCTCTGCAACTTGCGTATTCCTCCTAAAAATGTCAAAAAAATACGTTTTTCAAAATTTGGGTAGTTTGGTTAGTTATGCAACTGACTCCTTCACTTGTAACTACTTTGTCTTCGACCCTATCTCTTTAGAAGCATATAAATAGAGGTAGGGAGGTCCATGAGAGAAGACTTGAATCTTTGCATTGTTATGCTGGAGGAATTGGAGCTCTCTTTCCCTCACCTTTTCCCTAGCTATCATTCCCTTGTGTTACAGAGTTTGGAGGCTGAGTCCCTTGGAGAAGAGAAGCAGCAGAACTAGATCAAGGTTTCGTGAGGTGCCGAACTTGAAGAGAATGTATACTTGTACTTGTTTTCAAGATTAATAAAGATGTGATGTCCTTCTTCTTCCCAAATAATTGTTCAATGTGTGATTGAATATTTGTTTATGTTCATATGATGATGTTATTCAGATCATTATTTCATGTTTATTTGATTATCATTTCCTTATATGTGGTCATATTGGTTTGAGGAAGGTATATTTCATTTTGCAGGTCTCTTAGAGTGAGAGGAGCAAGAAGAGGATTGAAGGGCTGCTTGGATCAACCTTCGTTTGGATAAGGTATGAACCATTCCAATCTCTGATCTTACTTGTATTTGCTTGCTGAAAATTATACATCCACCTTTCAACCCCAGTACGTTGATGGCCTCTTAAACCCTAGCCATAGGAAACTTTACTTTACAACAGGTGGTACATGTACACATCCTCTTTTCCAAAAACATGACATTGTTGGTTCTTGATTGCATACATTTATTTATCAAATGTTGTGTAATTTGCGAGAACTTGAAGGAAAGCTTCCAATTAGAATGACACCAGTCCATTACTCCCATGGTGTAGCTAAATACATTTGTCTATACTCCATGCTTTCAAATTTGTACTAGAATTGGTGCAAATATATTTTTATGTGTTGTGAATTGAACTATTTGAGGTGGCTAGTCATCACTAGATAACTTCACACTTCTATTAGGTAGTGGTGTTTAGTTGAGAATTACCCAAATATTTAATGGATCAATATTTAATCCATCTTCATCTACAATAAAACTATGTAATGGGATTTAATGTAAATGCACTTTTATGGATATATGAAGGTCATTTTTACCCAAATTTGCAACAACTAGGTGTTTAGTGGACATTCACTTGTGTATGAGAGTAATTCCAAGACAAATTATGAAATAGGTGTATTTTTAATATATCATTCTCAATCTATTATATGGATCTAACGAACTTATTTGAAACTTCTTTGGAAATTTTTCAAATATGGAATCATATGGGAGAGCTTAGTCTTTTTGTTGAAACTTATTCCTTCTAAAATCCACCTAAAATATGATCATGCCATATCTCTCTTTTTATACATGATTTGGGCTTGAGATGTGGCTTCTTCTCTTATTTTATCAAGTGCATTTAATTGCATAATCCTTCCTACTATGCTTCACCCAAATCCTTGTCCAATTGATTGGAAGTCTGTAAGGTGTTAAATTCTAACTCAATGGGCACAATGGGTTTCTTTCCATATACTATTTCATAAAGACTAAAACCACTTTTATGTAGGCCCATAATATCTTTGGAAGTTTCTCAACCCAATCCCTTTGGTGAAATTCATATGTCTTTGAGATGTTGCTCTCTAATTATGATTTTCACCTTTGCTTGGATATTGATATAATGTTCATTAACTAATGCATTCGTAGTCTTGTTTACAAAGGGTGTTTCACAGTGACTAACTAGAACTATATTAAAACCATAAATCTTGGAAAGATTTTGTATAGAAAAATGAAAACATTTTTTTGTGGCGGCTTCTTACCTAGGCTTTAATATTACCCACTTAGTGGCACAATCTATCCAAACTAGGATTTCATAAGATGTCTAATATTTTGAAACCATTGCTTTGATATATTCAAACCTTAATTCATTCAATAATAGGTGCTCCCTAAAATCATTCTAAGAAGGATATTTTGAAAAATTACCTATACTTTATTAATGGAAACTCTAATTATAACTCTGTGAAGAAAGCACCAAGTTTTAGTGGACTATTTTCCCCAACCAAGGTCTATTTTCCCTAGCCAAGGTCTTCAAGAAAAGGTAAAAAAGAAATACCAAAAGTTAAAACCTCAAGTACAAATACTAACGAGGTTGTGCATAACATGGTTAACAAACCATTGGAGCAAAAGAGAGAACATAAGATAGGTTTCCAATAATTTAACTATAGTCTCTATTTTGTAGGTCTTCCAAGCAACTATTTAGTTATACCTAAACCTACATTAATGGTAGTGTTGGCTAATTTTGTCTTGCATAGTATAGTGATCAAGGAGAAAAGAGTAGCAAAGAAGGTCAAACAAAATCTTTTTGATAAGATAATATTATTATTTTAATATCCATAAATGACTCAAGCCAATGAGGCTAAAGAGTACAAAAATTCATGCAATAGTGATGTTAGATGCTAAGGATACTCTTAAGTGATACTTTATATAAGTGTATCGCACTGATTCTCAACACATTGTTCTTGTTGCATACCCAATGTTAAAGTAGGTTTCAATATTTTGAAATTTTTATGGTTTTGGAATGAAGTTAAAAATTACAATTATTAAAATGATCTTTTCCAAGGGACCATGATAGATGTCTTGAGATTTCTATGTGGACACATTTATTTTATACGATGAGTTATCTATTTAATTTTAGATACATATTGCCAACCATAACTATCTAAGTTTTTATATATTTATTTATTTTATTACTATGTTTGAAATTTAACATATTATCTTAACTTTTAAAATAAGTAGTTTATAACCTTTGTTCATTTAAAGTTATAATAATATTAATAATAATATCTTTCATAGTCCCAAAGGGATAACTTAGTTGGTAGGAGTTTTCAAATCCAAAAGAGTAGTTGTAGAAATAATAGATCAATGCTATGAGCAATGATGCTAAGAAGAAGCATAGGAAATAGATCTTGCTAATAAGAATTCTCACAAGCATACACAGGAAAAATAGAGAGAAGAAAAGAGACTGAAGCACATGAATGAAGAGATGAATATTGGTGTGTATCCTTCAATTGAATAATTATGAATAATAGTGTACATAAATAGTACATCCCTCATAGGAAAATCGAATTGTATGGAAACAACTCATAAAGCTCAAAAAGGCTGACTTACCAAAATATAGCAAACCCCCATAGGTGGCTAAAGCACTTACCAAATCTATCAAGGACCTCACAAGTTGGAAAAAGCATGAGTGAGTTGTCAAGGAGATGGAAATAACATGCTAATCCTAGAAAATGGAGAAAAACTAATGGAGGATGGGTTGGAAACAAAAGCTCCCAGTTTCCTAGTTGACTAACTTTTATCTTATCCATAGAAAAGCAGGAAAAGCAGAATAAAGTAGAATTTGCTGTAAAGTCCTGTATGCTAATTCTGGATGGTCAAAAGGTGGTTAAGATCAACCCAGAATTGGAAATAAATCATTCCTAGGATATAGATGGCATGTATTGACTTTAAGGTGCAAGTGGATGCCAACTAATTAAGCTAGTGGGTGAATAATTAATCAAATAATGATTAATTATTTTATCCTAAGTTGTGGGTGGGTTTAATATATTCCTACAGTAGTTGTCAAGGTTTTGATAAAAGCATGAGAAATATTGGGTTTGCAATTATCATTAATTTGAGGATATTTAAGATAATGATGTTGCTATCCTTAAACATGAAGATAGTGTTTAGTGTTTTAATGTAATGTCTTTACAATTCAAAATAAAGAGATAGTATAAAATAATATATATATATATATATAACAATAAAAATTTAAATAGAATTATTTAGTAATTAATTAGTAATTAATTTTTTATAAAAAAAATAGAACCAACATAAATCTTTTTGGCAATTGCTATATTCAATATTTTTTTTCTTTACAATTCCTTTTAATGTTATCCTTACTTGAATGCTATAGTTTTTTTGGGTGGTGGAACAATCCATAATGTGGTTGGAAATATTCTCTAACTTGGTATTAAAAATACAATACATTAAAGACTATGGATGTTAGAATTGATATTTTTAAAGCAAAATCTATTTGAATCATAACAACTAAATAAAAGATATTATAATGAAATAATTGTGAAAGATAAGAGAAGAGAGCTTAACCTATGAGATGCCACTTGTATTTTCATTTTAGGCTATTGGATAGAAATGTTGCAAGGACCAATTGACATTATTATATATAAGCACTCTCTAATTTCCCAATAAGGTTCATTCATTCTCTTCTTTCCTTTGTTTAAAAATTGCTCTCCTTTATGTGCACTTTCTAATGCATAACATAGTATTCTTCTTTACATGTATCAACATAGCTTCTCTTACTTATATCCTTTATGTAAATATCAGTTTTTTTTGCTATGTATGAGAAGCAAGAATTCTCTAGTCACTTTTACAATTATTCCCTAAGAATTCCCTAGTCACTTTTACAATCTTTGACTTACACCCTAATATTAGAGCGAGAACAATATGAAACCTAAAAATCAAAAAAGTTTATAAATAAGTTGAGAGAAACCACACATGTTGAATGTAAAAACCAAGTGTTAAGCTTGAGCATTCCAAGTAGCACCTCATTGGAGGAATGGTTTCCATTATTTAAAATCACATCTCTTTAGAGAATGGTCAAATATCATGAAGTAAACAAGCTCAACAGCAGTGTAGATATACTTAAAAGAGTATGTGTAAAAAGAAACACTTATAAAAGTTGTGCATGGTAAATTCATTGAACATCAACCTTGTGCCTTTCATGTCATCATTAGTAATGTGGTGTTATTGTAAGAATGTAATAATGTAGAATTTTGTTGTTAATGTGTTAGTTTTACAGATTGGTAGGTAGTCTTTAACTTATTGTACAGGAATTATCCAGTATTTAATATTTATGTAAGACTTGTTAAGTTATTGTGCAAGAATAATTTCGATTACTTGGCCTAGACTAAATCCCAGATCTTTAAACTATCGTCCAAATTGCTATTTAAACACTCGAAATGACAATTAAAAAGATCATTCAAATTACTATTTAAGCACCCAATTTCAGCCAGATTTGGTTTACCGAATTCCGACGAGTCGAGGCGTTTTGCTTAGCGCTTAGCGAGTTTTACCATATGTTTACTTTTTAGAGATAATTCTGTGAAGATTATGTGGTCTATTTTATTCATTCCATAATTATTAGTGGCCCCGGAGAGGCAGTGGAGCAGGTATTTTCCATAATTATTAGTGGCCCCTGAGAGGTAGTGGAGCAGGTATTTATGGAGGCCCGTCATCAAATGGAATATTACGGCTCCAATGGAAAATGATATGAGCCCGAATCAACAAACGACATCCGGCAGTTCCCACATCTGTTAAAATCGATAACGCCAAGATTGATACGTGCACTTGATAAGTCCTTGGTATATGCAAAAGAGGTTGATAAGTTGATAAGCTCATAAAGTAACAGAATCTACTTGTCAGCTTGTCGGCTCATAAAGTAACAGAATCTACTTGTCGGCAGCAACTCAACTAACCCCGATTGACGTTGACGTGTCAAGGCGGCTCTGGCTCCGGCTCCGGCCCCCGCACTTCCATTCGAAATGAAATACATCAACCCCCATTCGAAATGGAATACTATTTTTATTGTGTTTATATATATGTATGTTTAGTATACTAAAAATATAAAAATAATTTAAGTATATTAAAAATATAAACTAATTTAATTTTACTTGGATTATCAGTGATTTTAGTTTTTAATATTATGTTTAAATTATATAGCTAATTTTACTTTTATTGCATTAATATCTATGTTTCAAAGAAATAAAATCCTAATATAATATGCATTTTAACTTAAACTTAATATTAGAGAGCGGAGTCACTCAAATCAATGTAATCAAATTGATTTGCATTTTTATTGATGTTGTCACCTTAAGTCACTTTATGTCAATGCATTCAAATTGCTTTAGATTAGTAGTGACTCCAATTTTTGATATTAGGTTTTAAGTTATATTAGAGTGGAGTCGCTCAAATCAATGTAATCAAAATGCTTTGGATTTTGAGTGATGTTGTCACATTACATCATGTTATGCCAATGTATTCAAATTGTTTTGGATTACTAATGATTCCACTTTAGGATATTAAGTTTAAGTTACAATAAATGTTACTCCTTGTTGCATTAATATTAGTGATTCAAAGAGATAGAAATTCAACAAACAATAAATTTCACTCAAACCAATGAAATCTAAAATACACATTATATTTTTAAAACTAAATTTATTATATTAAAACATACATGAATACCAGTTGTGACCATTTATTTTGCTTACATATAAAGTATTTAAACTATTTTTATAAATCAATACAATTGTTTTACTTTTTTATATGAACTTGTGACCTCCTAAGAGGAAACACATGCTCTTAACCATTAGGCCCACTCATACTCTTATTGTTCACATATGCTATAAAACTTCTTAAAATAGCAAGTAAAATTGAAACAATGACTATTGTAGTAGCCTTAAAATGGTAAATGTTGACATAATTGTGGACAAAATAACATAGAATTTGAGGTAATTTGACAATACTTACTTTTGAGGCAATGCACCCAAGCAAACTGCTATGCTTGAGTTTAGAGCACAAAATTCGCTTTTTATCATGAAATAAAGCTTCAATGTTAATGGCATGAAGGAAATGAAAAACTGAGCCCAATGTTGTTGTTAAGGTATAAAAGACTTTTCACATGTAAGTATTAATTAAACAAGAATGGAAAGTCTTACCGTACCCTTTGCTCTCTAAACTCATAGAGCTATAAAATATTGATTTCCATCTATTCACTCAAAAAATGCAACAAATATTTAAAGCTAGTTTGTTTTTTTATCTTCATCTTGTATCCAACATCTTAAATCACATGCAAATCTAAAATATTTTTAATTAACAAATCTCAAGCTTAGACATGACTCTATGTGTATTGTTCACCTATGTTTCTTCATTTTCAAATCCAAACTCCAAACTTAACAAAACTTTATTATTATTGGCTATACACCTAGATCTTTTTCAAATTAAGATCTAAGATTCAAGAAGCATATAAAAAAAATCCTATGCTCACCTTGGAGCGTTAATTTTATCATTGACATCATAACATATATATATGCAACAAAAAAACAGATTAGAAGGAAGTAATTTTAATTAATAGCATGGAAGAGGTGCATTCTACAGCCTAGTAGGGTGAGATGTGTAACTCCTTGCTTACTCATCCTAGAGCCGACAAGTGTCTTTAAAAAAAAAAAAAAAAAAAAAAAACATCTACTCAAATTAAATTTACAACATTTACAACTGTATATATATAAAACTAAACAAATTAAAATAAATTAAAAAGCTTGCTCAAAGTTTACACTCTAAAAAAGGTTTTGCATTTAGAGAAATTTGATCCCTCTCAACACTTGTTAGAGCTTCTTTGCACATAAGAGATGCATTCTACAACCCAGTAAGAGAGAGATGTGTAACTCCTTCACTGCTCATCTTAGAGTTGACAGGTGTCCTTTATAAAAAAATAATAAGACTTAAATTAAATTTAAATTATTTTGAATCACATATATATAACAATATAAATTAGATAAACTACAAGCATAAACATTGAATTACACATGTATTCAACATTTCCACTTTCTCGGTGCTTAATAGATCCCCTTTTAGATGGATCTATACTGATTTAAAATAAATCTATGCTAGTATATCCTAAACCTCAACATAATTCTATGTTTACTTTTTAACAACATTATATTTTGTATTTCAAATTTAAACTCTAAACTTGAATATAAGTTAATCGTTATTAGCTAGACACCTATATCCTTTTACAACTTCAAACCCAAGATGCTAGCTTAAAGATGCTTCCATGCTAACTCGGTAGTAGTTCAAATCCATTTATCCATATATAGTTTATGGAGGTACCTATTACCTAGGAGGTCTGGATCGGGATCTAAATACAATGCCTTATATCCTTTTACAACTTCAAACCCAAGATGCTAGCTTAAAGATGCTTCCATGCTAACTCGGCAGTAGTTCAAATCCATTTAGCCATATATAGTTTATGGAGGTGCCTATTACCTAGGAGGTCTGGATCGGGATCTAAATACAATGCCTTATATCCTTTTACAACTTCAAACCCAAGATGCTAGCTTAAAGATGCTTCCATGCTAACTCGGCAGTAGTTCAAATCCATTTAGCCATATATAGTTTATGGACGTGCTTATTACCTAGGAGGTTTGGATAGGGATCTAAATACAATGCCTTATATCCTTTTACAACTTCGAACCCAAGATGCTAGCTTAAAGATGATTCCATGCTAACTCGGCAGTAGTTCAAATCCATTTAGCCATATATAGTTTATGGAGGTGCCTATTACCTAGGAGGTCTGGATCGGGATCTAAATACAATGCCTTATATCCTTTTACAACTTCAAACCCAAGATGCTATCTTAAGGATGCTTCCATGCTAACTCGGCAGTAGTTCAAATCCATTTAGCCATATATAGTTTATGGAGGTGCCTATTACCTAGGAGGTTTGGATTGGGATCTAAATACAATGCCTTATATCCTTTTACAACTTCAAACCCAAGATGCTAGCTTAAAGACGCTTCCATGCTAACTCGGCAGTAGTTCAAATCCATTTAGCCATATATAGTTTATGGAGGTGCCTATTACCTAGGAGATCTGGATCGGGATCTAAATACAATGCCTTTTATAAAAATATGTTGCATTATGACTCTATAAGAAAGCTATTTATTTTTAAAGATCCATGTCCTTACAAATTTGTTGAAAATGCTTAACAAATAATTAAGAAACTAAATTTTTTTAAGACGAGAAACATGAAAAATATTTGAAATTCTATAACTTAAGTGAATAAAATTGAAATTTTTTTAGTTTTGAACTTTGGTTATTGATGCACAGTCAAAACATTTTAGACATGTCTTTGAGAAAGCATGCAATCCTACAAGGAATTAAAAAAATCTTATCTTGGTTCCTAATGGTAAGATTTATCATTGACATTATAGTATATATTGTTTAGAAAAAGATATTAAAATAGTTATACATAAGTTTATAGTTTGAAATAATTATCATTTGATATAATTAGAAAAATAAAAAAATTGTATTAAAAAAAAGAAAAATAAAATAATTTTGACAATGTAATGTATCCTATATTTTTGGTTAGTATTTTGGAAAATAGGATATGGAAATTTTCATTTAACTCCTTCTAATACATCAATTAATTGAATTTAATCTTAACACAATAAACTATATTCTTATTAAACATATTCTTACCATGGGTTGTGAACCTTCAAACTTTTAAACACTCAATTAGTTTTCAAATGCCTTTTTTTAATTTTTTATTCTTCCTACTTCATAATCTCATAAGGTAATAATTTCCATACCCCTTTTGACTATCATATATATATATATATATATATATATATAATTTTTGTAATTGCAAGTATAAATAAATTACCATTCATTCATAACCTATAGCATGTGTAAGGTATGATTCCTTTAACAATATGTAATATAATGCAATTCTCCCCATTAATCATAACTTTAAATGATGACAACACTTAACTAATTTGTTAAGATGCAAATTGGACATTTGGAAAATACATGGTGCAAGATATCTCTAGGTGGCACATGAAGGACTAGGAACAATGGCATTAAATATTAAACTAATCATCATTGTGTGCATAGAACTTGTTCCATGTTCTCTATGGGCCCGAAAGTCTTTACAAAAAATTAGAGGTTGCAATAAGCAATGTGCAATTTGAAAATGTGCAAATTTGCATCTTGTGCACTTTGATACAAAAAGAGAAAAAAAATTACCGAGAGAAATGATGAAGGATTTTTAGAAAGCATTTTTCCAATAGGTTAATGCCATGTAGGGAGAAAAAAATTGTTTGTATGTGTACCACATTATTAATACACATAATGGAATGTGTGATGATCATTTTTTTTAGCATATAACAGTGTTATTAACTAAGAGTTATGTAACAATAAGGAGACAATATTGATTCTGATAGATATATAGGAAAGAAGAACCTATATCAATATTATCAATTTAGCCAAATACCGAATATGCCTTTGTGTAATGCCCTACTTTTAGTGTAACAATGTATGCCACAAAAGTATGAAAACAGGAAACCATAACACAAATGCATAAAGACTGTAACATTGAATAAATATATCTCATCTATATATGTTGCTAAGCCATTGAGAACAAGACAGTCTAAAAGCTACATATGTCAAAATTGAAATTGATAATCAAAATCAGGGAAGACAAAGCCTATTGCCTATATTGAAATAAAAAACCATATTCCACATTTCAAAAGGAACTTAATCTAATCTTAACTTGCATAAATGCTTGAATCGAAGCCACAATTGATGCTAAGATTTGAACAAGTATTAGAAATTGTACCTAGATTTTCAGCTACATATCAATTGTAAGACTTGTTAAGCAAAGTCAATTGTTAATGGTCATTAGCTGTATTTCAAATTGGCAGAAGAATTAAATGTTATTCTATAAATCTATATCAAAATTAGTTATAACAGTTAACACATATAATTATGCAGGTTACCAGTTATACAATAACATATGATAAAATGCTAAGCATAAAAAATCTCAAAGGACATCATGGAACAAGATGTCTTTGGCCACATACTTACTACAAAGTAGAACTATTAACCTATGTATCTTAGAAAAACGATTATAGCAATGGATAAGAATATATCTATCAACCTATTTTTATTCAATTTTTTTTTGTTGTTTCTAACTTTCATTTATGGAAACAACATTTTTTCATGTTGAATGCAATGTGCAATCTATGATTAACATAATCAGAAAAGTCTCTTCAACTACAAACTATCCATACTTGGAAATTGTTATCCAATGCTACTATTCAAGTATGCATAGATTGTGACTACAAAGCACTCTAAAATTTAAGCCAATAAGAATTGTAAAGTGCATCTAGTATGTAATAGATTTTGAAATGCAAGCATGCAGTTATTATCTACAGAACGTTAGCATTATAGTCTAAATAACATTGTTTTTTTACTTTTTCCCAAAACTGCAAGAGTCCCAAATGTTCAAAGCTAGTTTTATTTGTACAAGTCTAGATACATAAATACAAATTTTAGGTTGAGTGGTAGCATAAAACTATTGGAATAGGTTCTAAGAGACACACAAAAGTAACAATAAACTCCTAGTTGCCAAAATTGCAAGTAGTTTTCTAGCAAAGGAGTTGTTCATGTAACAACTGGAAAATCATTGCAAAGTTTCAACACAATAGTCATAGTTTTTTTACTTCAGTGATATTGTTGTTATTTGTCAGTTTCAAGAGACCTATTAGGCTATTTAACATAGTTTCCAAAAATGGAAGACAATGGATGTGTTGGGTATATGTTATATTCTTTGCATGTGCGTATGGAGGGGAGGTGCGTATGGATCTTTATAGATTTTATGGCTATTTATAGTTGTTTGTGGCTCTTTTTAGAATTTGTCTAAAAATATGTAACTTAATCCTGGTTAAGGGATTGGAATCTTTTTCTAATCCAGGTTAATGGATTAGGGTATTTAGATGTTGCGGAATACCTATATTTTGTATTATGAGGATTTCATAATGTAATGAAGAGAAAATAGGAGTTGTGGCTCCAAGGTTTTCTGGTTTTCCCGGTTGAGGGTTTCCAGGGTAAATCCCTGTGTTTATGTGTGAATGATGTGTTGTGATCTCTATTTTGCTTAAAAGAATCTATATGATTTGCTTCTCTGCACAGGTTTAAAACTTACATGTGGTATCAGAGCTCGATTTTGGCATCAGGGGGATGCCTTTGCTGTTAAGGGTTCGACGCGGTTAATAGATATCGGGTCTGTGATAAACCTGGGTTCAGTGGGAGCTTTGCAGTGTTGATTTGTGCATTAAAAGAGAATGGCGAGCACTTCAAGAATCGAGATCGAGAAATTTAACTGCCAAAATTTTGAGCTATGGAAGTTCAAAATGGAGGATATTTTGGTAGATTGGGAACAGTGGATTGCTGTGGATCCAGGTACGAAACCCATTGCAACATCACAACATGATTGGGATAAATTAGAAAGAAGGGCAAGGACTACAATACGATTGTGCTTATTAGACTCTGTGTTGTTGAACGTATCTAGTGAAGATAGTGCAGTAAAGCTATGGGAAAAACTAGGGAGTTTGTATCAATCAAAATCCCTTGTGAACAAGTTGTTTCTATAAAAGAAGTTGTTTCACCTCAGAATGGATGAGAATGACACTGTAACAGATCATTTGAATGTCTACAATGCTCTGGAAAGTCAGATAACCTCTGTTGGTATTAAAATGGATGAAGAAGATAAATGTATTACATTATTGTGTTCTTTGCCGGATTCTTGGGAGAACCTAATTGTTGCAATAGGTAGTTCTAGCTAGGCGACCTTAAAATTTGATGAAATTGTATCATCCCTACTATCATAAGAGATGAGGCGAAAAACCATGGATAATCATAGCATGGATGCCTTGTCTGTGAGAGGTCGCGCCCAAGAGAAAAACAAAAATAAAGGATATGGGGGGAGATCTAAATCTAAGGGTAGATCTAAATCCCGAGGAAAAGGAATAAGGAAGCTTTGAAAATGCGGTAAAGCTGGGCACTATAAAAAGGATTGCAGATCTAAGAATGTTGAGAAAGCAAAGGGATATGAGGATACCCCTTCCATTAAGGGTTGACAATGTAGGTTAAAAATTACACTCATAAGGAGATGGGGGTCGCATCATATTGATATGATCCATCAAGCAAGTTATTCGATTCTCACTAGAAGAATAGTTTCAATGGTATAATACTGGTCTAAAAAAATAGGTTAATGGTTCAAATTCCTTATATCTTTATAAGAATTTCATATGGTTGGAAGAGGTAATGATAAAAATTCTTAATATTTAAAAGGATTATATAGGTTCTTGTAGGTTTTCTCCAAGTAGGACCTTAACCAATGTATTGAATTGTCAAACTTATGGAGACCATATAGAGAAAATGTAACACCATATATCTCTTCTCATTATTCTAATATCGATGGTTACCTAATTGATATTTCAATCGAGAAAGTAGATTTGTAAGGAATACCACCATAGAAATTTTAGCTCATATGATTTGCATAAAAAGAGAGATCATAAATTCAACCAAGAAAAAAACAAGAAATAATTGTTTGAATGCATATGATAGATCTGTTTGTAAGGAAAGAAACAATAATGAGTCATATCATGCCAGTAGTTACAAATAGCATAAAGAGAAAATATTTTGTGTAGAATCATAAGAGAGTCTATGGAAATAGACTAATTTTGTACAATTATTTTATCCTTATGGTATCCTTACTTATTGACATGGAACCTTGAATGATATATAATTAATTTGATCAAGTAACCGGTAATACACCTAGCCATAAACACAGTAGATACCTACTAGAAATAATACTATGTTTGGATTTAACCTCAACATCTAACCTCATATGAAAATGAAATCCCTTATGTGGTAATATAAAATTGATTACTAGTGCACTTGAACCCATTGAAACAAACTCATTGTCCCCATCCTTCTACAAATAAACCTCACAATCAATTCCTTAGAAGCCATGCTTATTACATTATTTAACTTCATGTCATCAACCACAATAGGCTTATATACATGGTATATTTCATGGTATACCCTCTAAGCCTCCTTATTTGTATCAAGTCATTTTCCTTGTGAAATCCATTCATCAAAGGATTGTAAGTATGAATATTTGGTTCACAACCATTTTCCTTCATATTCTCCACTAGTGCAAGATAAATGACAATTGTGCCTCCTTTGCAATGTCCATAAATCAAGGTAGTATATGTTACTTAATTTGGTGTCAATCATTTTTAATTAGGGATGACAGTTAAGGGAATACTTAAGGATAGATTAGATGAAATTTTGGATCTATATAGCCATCATTTTCTATGATCTAGCTACAAGATTGTCATGGTTCACTAATTCATATAACATGTGTTCTAGGAATTAGAAAGGTGTCATTTCCATCATTAGAACCTATAATACTAGGTATATACCTATTTGTTTGATAATTATAAATAAATGGAGGGTTGACATTGTAGGTTAAAAATTATACTTATAAGTAGATGGGGGTCACATCATATTGATATGGTCCATCAAGAAAGTTATCATATTTTTTATTAGGAGAATAGTTTCAATGGTGTAATACCGTTCTAAAAAACATAGGTTAATGGTTCAAATTCCTTTTATCTTTGTAAGAATTTAATATGGTTGGAAGAGGTAATAATTAAAAAATATTAATATTTAAAAGGATTATATATGTTCTTGTAGGTTTTCTCCAAGTAGGACCTTAACCAATGTATTGAATTTTCAAACTTATGGAGATGATATAGAGAAAATGTAACACCATATATCTCTTCTCATTATTCTAATATCCTTGGTTACATAATTGATATGTCAATTAAGAAAGTAGATTTGTAAGGAATACCACCATAGAAATTTTATATCATATGATTTCCATAAGAAGAGAGATCATAAATCGAACCAAGAAAAAAACAAGAAATAATTGTTTGAATGCATATGATATATCTCTTTGTAAGGAAAGAAACAATAATGAGTCATATCATGCTAGTAGTTACAAATAGCATAAAGAGAAAATATATTTTGTAGAATCATAAGAGAGTCTATGGAAATAGACTAATTTTGTACAATTATTTTATCCTTATGGTATCCTTACTTATTGACGTGGAATCGTGAATGATATATAAGTAATTTGATCAAGTAACTGGTAAATCCACCTAGGTATAAATGCAGTAGATACCTACTACAAATAATACCATGTTTGGATGTAACCCTAACATCTAACCTCAGATGAAAATGAAATCCCTTTTGTGGTAAGCTAAAATTGATTACTAGTGCACTTGAATCTATTGAAACAAACTCATTGTCCCCATCCTTCTACAAATAAACCTCACAATTAATGCCTTAGAAGCCATGCTTATTAGATTATTTAACTTCATGTCATCCACCACAATTGTCTAATATTTCCTTTCCTTTTGATGCATTTCTTTGGCTCCCTCCTTCCTTCCTTTAGTCCACCTACATGACTCCCAAAACCTGGGTCCTTCCCCTTTTCACTGGAAACCTTAGGAGAAAAATTAGGTTTTTTTGCTATCTATACCCAAAAAACCGAAATTTAATTTACCAAAAAAAACAAAAAACAAATGAAATTTAATAATAATAAAAAATGGGACCCCTAACCTAAATTTTCACATTTTATCTCCCGCGAATAATTTTTCTTGGAAATGGAGACATTTTCTTTTTGCATAGACTAGTGTTTACTTGCTTTGATTCTAGTATTCAACACCACGAAAGTTGAAGCTAAGCTATTGGGATATATTGAGGTGAACTGCGTGAGGTGTAACTTAAGTTCCACTGCATTCTTGTTTTGTGTTCTGCGTTCTACATTATTGCGGGTATTTTATCAATGCTTTTGTGGAAACAACATAATAACTGAAAACATCAAACACTATCATAAGTTATCATATGATTAGCATAGGCACTGAAAACACTCAAACACTATTTTACATCTTGGCTTCCCCTCAAGGCAGGCATAAAGATATATATTGTTTTTACTACGGGATGGTCTGGTTTCCCATAGGGAAGAAAAGCAACATAAGTCTTGTAGTTTTTTCTTAATAATCGTAATGAAAGGATCCTGTAGTGCTAGCTTGCAAAAAAATCCATATCCCACAACTTTTTTATGTCAATGTGAGCTATTTCACAGAAACTTCTCT
Source organism: Pseudotsuga menziesii (assembly GCA_001517045.1). Classification (NCBI taxonomy): domain Eukaryota; kingdom Viridiplantae; phylum Streptophyta; class Pinopsida; order Pinales; family Pinaceae; genus Pseudotsuga; species Pseudotsuga menziesii. The sequence goes on from LPNX010354793.1 coordinate 264,539, forward strand.
ATACTCCTCTCTACAGCTTAACCAAATCTAAGCCAATGTGATGTAAATCCTGTGTCACATGAAAATTTATGTGACTCATCACAACATTAATAAAAAAATCAATATCTTTTTTCTACTCTTATGAATCACATGGGATGGCATTGGGATAATAATTTTCTCTCATTATGTGGAGGACACTTGAGGTATACCCAACTTGTCAGAGTAAAGAAGAATTATATAACTTTGGTTTGTATATATGCTCTGTGTTTTCCTAGAAAACTTCCCTCCATAAGAGTCATAAACTAAAATAAATTTTCACGAATTATTAAATCATGTCAACTTGTAATAGCAATTTGTATTAAATATCTTCATCTTTCATGAGAGATAAAGGCCTATTTTATGAAAATGACCTTTAAAAAATTGATTGAAATTTGAAAAGAAAAATAAAATTACAATGAGATACATCTAAGAGTTTCCCATTAGAAATCCCAGCCTCTTTCCAATAACACCTGGAACACTGCTATACAGCCATAGCATAATCCATTCGAGACAGTGACCAACAAACATAAAAATAAGATTTCCAATCCCACAACACCCAAATGCAACCCAAGAAATACTGGCCAAGGCAAGCTCCAAAATCTTTTAAGGCTCATAAAATCTGGTCCATTGGCATATTTTATTGCAGCAAAGGGAAGAGAAGATGTCCCAGTTCAAGAAATAGTCCATGAATCCAAATAAGCTTCTCTAGTCAAGCTATATAGGGAACTACCTTTGGAAAAAGAGACAGCCCAATATCAGTATATTCCTTATCATGTTCCAACTGCACCTTTTGTATCTCCTACATATGCTGGACCATTGAAAAAATATTTGCAGTTTTCTCCTCCCCTTACAAGGGGAAAGAAGGTAATTCAAGATTGAAGAGAAAAAGAAACTAATTAGAAAATTAATTTGCGCATGCAGAAAACCTTGTACTCCCTCTTTCGGGGGCAGGATTCACCTATTTGGCTCAGGTTTTTATGTATTGCAATATTATTTTTTGTGTGGACAGTTTGTAAGAATTAACATTTGTATACATCATAGAAATCAAGTAGTTAGTGAGTGTAATATGCATTATGTGGTTTCTTTATTGACAGAAATCAAAACAATGGTTCCTCTGCTACAAAAATTTAAAATTTCTTTAAAAAAATTGGTTTCCTCTAGGGATGATTGTAGATTGTGGTGCCTCTTCCTAGCTGAGTCTTGGACTATTTGAAATTCATTTAGCTGGGTCATGGACTGTTTGACATTCATTTAGCTGGCTTGGAATGCACTTTCGCATTGCTGCAAAACCATTACCGTGTTCATCTTTGGGGTTGCCTGTGTAAACCTTGTTCTTCTTGTAGCCTCTAAGGTTGAGGGGTATTCACTCTTGGATACTGAGATATATTGTTGGCTACTGTACATGTCTAACCTAAGCCTACAACACTCTAACCCTCTCTCTCTATCAAGTTATGACACCTGTTCCTTTTAGCAAATAGTCCTTACAAATAGTCTTCCCTTTTACTTTTGAAACTTGTTAGATAGATTAATCATTTAAACAACTTTCTATAGTTATGTACCTTTAGTTACCAATTGAGTGATGATAAAATTTATTTTTTTGGTTATGCAGGCTTTGTACAAGTGGATACATGGAGGTAAGTGATTGTTTGTGATTGAAGTATATCATTATTTTTATTTAATTTAAATTGTTAGAACATATTACTTTGTACTTTAATAACAATTTAATAGGCTATGGCTAATCAATACTCTAATCATTTTGAAAAAAACAAAGAAAGCAGATTATGACACGAAATCAAAAAAATCTGATTATGAAATTTTCAAAAAGAACACATCAAGATTATAAAATAGGAAAGAAAGGGAAATGCATCTCAGAAGGTAAATATTTAGAAATAGAACAATGTATTTCCTTATGCAGTATAATGCTTATTTTTATTGTATGATGATGTTAGGAATATGTTTAATAACCTTCTTGGCTATAGTTACAAAGAAGAGGAAAATGCAAACAATAGAAAATAATATTACACCTTCTATTCCTTTGAATGACTCTACTAGTCCTAAGAAAAAAGGAAATGACAAAGATACATTTTCCTCTTTTCAGGAGGAGGAGAAGCATGAACAAGGTAAGCCCATTAATTCAGATTTTTCTAGTTCTTTATAACTATGAATCTTATGATTAAGAAATCCATAACCCCTTTATGTGCCCTTCTTTTATAGAAGATGTTCACAAAAAATCATGCCATATGGATAACAGTGTAGAAGGGGAATATCCCTCGACACAAAAAGAGGCTGAGCAACATGAAGAACAAGGTAAGCTCATTAATGTATAATTTTGTTGTTCTTAATAAATAAAATTTTATGAGTTAGAAATCCATAACACCTTTACGTTCCCTTCTTTTATAGAATATGTTCACAAAGAACAATGCCAACAAGATATTAGTATATAAGGTGAAGATTCCTCTACACAAGCACCGACATAGAAAGTCAAGAAGAAAGGCAGAGGAGCAACTAAATGTGTAGATATCAATAACTTGGAGGAAAATATCAAAATTCATATCAATGAAAGGAACCATTGGTCCAAACTCTGTGAAGCTATCTTCATTACTAGGTGTGCTCGCAAGGGAAATTGTTCCAATCGATTATTCTGATTGGAGGAAGGTTTCAGATCAATTAAAGGAGGACTTGTGGAACATTATTAATGTGAGTATTATATGTTAAGTGTATTGTTTTTCAAAATTTCTATTTTTGGATGATTTCGAAGTTTATTTTGAAACCATGTATGGCATCTAAAAATGCAATTCTTGTATGTTGCAAGCAAAATTCATAATCCCTTTGGTCCTTAAAGAATATTGGATGCAATCCATTTGGCATAAGGAAAACAGTCATAGATATCAGTTGACCAAAAAATACTGCGACCCTTATTATTCAATAGAGGAATGATTAAAAAATGTTCCTCCAATTAGGATAAGTGAGACAGTGTGGAGAGAATTCTCCTTATCACGATGCACCACTGAATTCCAGGTAAGCAAAAAGTTCACATATTATATATTAAAGTTTTTTAGAATGTCTACTGGCTTGTAAAGTTGACTTGTATATGTTATTTTCAATTGATTTCTAGGATATAAGGGGGAAAAAGAAGGAAAATAGAGAAAAGGAGAGTTACTTGCACACCTCTGGACATTGAGGTTATTAACGGGTCGAAGATGATATGGTAAACAAGTGTGATGATATTTTATCCGATATGAGAAATATTATCATATTTTAGTTTCATTGTAATGTCACAACCTAAACATACTATTTTACTTGTTGCAACTAGAAAAAATATATAGCCTCTGATGATACAACCACAAGCATTACTAGGGCATACTTATTGAAGAAGTGCCATCAAAAGAAGGATGGAACTCCAATCACACTACCTGTAGGAGAAACAATAGTATGTTCTCAACCTTTTAATTTAGATAATGATTAAAATTTAATTTTACATGTTGGAAATGTTTTCTTCTATGATCTTATTTAATTGTATGCCAATGTTAGCAAAATAATTAAACAAGCACAAGTAGAAGTTGCATTTCAATACTTTGCAGCTAGGGATGATGTCCTTTCTAAGGTACTAGAGGTTGATGCAAGAGGAATATGTCATGGCATTGGATTAGGATTTACTCCAACTAAATTGTTTGGGAAAATTCCATACAAGGAGGCGCTAGCTGTAAGCCAAGCTACAGTGAAAGAAAACCCATAGGAAATCACATCTTTGAAAACAACAATAACTGAACTACTGAAAAGAGTAGAAGATATGGAGAGAGAACATGTGGTCAACAATGAAAGTGTTAGTTTCCAATTCTTTACTCTTGTCTCAATATACATATTTTCACTCTAATGATATGAATTCTAATATCGGATTTCTCATATAAACAGTGTCCTACTGTACAAAATGCTCATGCTGAAATCATACCTATGGTGAAGGTTAGTTGTTTAATTATTATTTTAAATAATATTTTATTTTCATATTTTGAATATATATATATATATATTACATTTTGTTTCCTTGATAGAGTAATACAGGCGATAGATCAACCCCTATGAACGGACTAATACGAAAGAAATTAACTTCAATGCATACTCCATCATCCCTAGCAAGTATTGAAATTTTTTGTAATTTAGTTCAATTTTATTTTATTTTATCAATATATTAGAAATCATTGTCTATTGGGTGCAGAGTCATGCATCAAAATATGATCAAGATTTGGTACAGAAAACACCAATGGTTCCATCAAAACTGCAAATTGACAAAATGAAAACACCAATTCAGGTAAGATTGTAATTATTTAATCTAGGGTCATCAATGTTTAAATTCTTATTTTCGTGCATCGTACTTTGTCTTATTTATTTGTGGGGTAAAAATAATGCTAATGAGTTGACACCAACTTGCCAATTGGGGTTGGAAGGAAAGAAATGCGTTCTACGTTAAACTCAAGGGTTAAAGTTGCAAGGGCTAAAATACATAAGACTGGCCCAAATGCAATGGTACATTGTGTCCCTATTGTAAAAGGATATTATATTGTGAATCCAACATAAATTTTAGTTCTTCTAGTTGGAAATATATCTCTAACATGCCCCAGTAGCGCATTATGTAATCTAGAAGATTCTTTGTGAAGCTTCATTCCTTGGCATAAGGATGACATTGAACTATGTAACTAGTGATTTTAGTGATTTTGTATCAACTGAGAATAGTTGATTTATTGAATATTATACTTAGATCAAGACATAGTTTATAAAAATTTTGTAGTTCAGGATTAATGTTTACATTTACTTAAAATTTTGGGCACAATTCCTAATTTTGTAATACATTAGTATTATATAATCTTCGTTGCATGTGAAATGAGATGTTGTGTTCTCACTATGTGGAATGAACAGTCTATCTATCATATTTTCATTAAGTTCGAAACCTTGGCTAAGCTTAGAGGTCTAAATATTTTGGGCATGCTTGGTATTTTTTATTTTGTGCCTTTGGCGTCTACTTAGCATTAAAATTAGACTGGTGTTTTGGGAACTTGAAATTATACCTCAAATTCCTAATCTAAGATATAAATGGTACTTCCCATAGACATGGATAATGACTGAGAATTAATGTATAAATCATTTTGCATACATTTATATATACTTATTTAGGACACGCATGCACATCGCAAAGATAGAGTGAGTACTTGATGTTGTTTACTTTTGCAGTTCCTTGGAGTTATATTTGTATATTTCTTAGGAGTTGTGATACAATTCAATCATATTTATAGCTTGGAGCTTGGGTCCTCATCCTGTATCTGGTGAATTCGGTTTTTCTATGGGTTATCTGGGGTAAGTCAGTTCCTTCCATTCACCCTTGTTAGCATGGCCTATATGAAGTTTCTTGTGAAAGAAGTGGCCTAAACCGTGGACCAAACTAGTGATTTGTAAATTTGTTGAAGATGACAATTTTTCTCGAAATGGTTAACCCCTACATTTGTCTTTTTTTCCTTGGAAAAAGACATCTTTGTAGTCGCATGATAAACTTTAGCACATCCCAAGGAAACCTGAATGCATCACAAAAATAATTTAGAAATCAATCCCTGACCAACCCCACAATAGCACTACTGAATCAATAGATGAATCATAATAATGCAATGATTTTGATTAGTAAAAAATATAAAACCTCGGAGCATACTCACCAGCAATGTATCAGCAACAAAGTCAATGTACTGACTCATAAGCTTGGAATTCATCCCCACAAGATCACATGGGAGAGAATCACATACAAATTCTCTTTCAATATCTAAGCATCACAAACTATACTAATTCTTCTGAGTTTCATCATGCAAAATAGGTGGCATAGTTTCATCTAGATCCTAATATTATAGAGTGGTTAAGAAAAAACACATTATAGATATTAGAATGTGAGTGTAATCTTGTAGCCTTTCTATATTTTGTTGTGCTTAGTAAATACAAGACAACCAATTCCAGGGAGTATAGGTAAATCCCATGGCCAACAAGAGACCATTGGGTAGTAGAGAATGGAAGGGGATATTGTGCATCTTGTTGAAGACACCAGTTTGTTGTTTTGATATAGTATCCACATCCATATGTAAGAGGTTTCAAGTTCTAACTTAAAAGACATCGACAAATAAGTTAATGCAGGGAAAAATACAAAATGTACAGGATTATCATAAGTCACTATGAATGTAGAAATGATCCACATGCAAGATACTCGTTCTTCACTGTAATCCTTGAACATTTTCATCATTAATTTTCCAAAAGTTAAAAAACCACAGTAAGCAAAAATAAAATGAGTTGCTTGTTTACCATACTGGAAGAGATAAATATTCTTCATGTGATGTAAACCAATTATGAACCAAGATTACAAAGGATACCTTCATGGCTCTAATATGTACTCTAGATGATAAGTCAACTAGGTTTTAGAAGCTTTATAGTGATTGATCGGGGGTTTTGATAACTTCATATTCTGACATCTGTATGAGTCAGTAATATCTTCTATCTAGATGCTTTGGATTTTAATGTCATTAGCCAAGAGTTGCTTAAGGAACTCCATTAAGGTTTTCTACATGATGTAATTGGCAGTTCCAATGATCACTTTTGATCATCTTTAACATTAATATAATTTGTTTTCCACATTATAGCAAGAATAACAAAATGACCAAAATTTGATAGTTAAAGGAATAAGCTTGCATCCAAAAACAAATTCATATGAAATAAATAACAATAATAGTAAGTTGATTTCTTAACTCAATTGAGGCCAGGTTCTTTTATGTTCTACGAAACAACCAATCTACAAATCATTTTGAATTTGAAAATCAAAACTAAGTTCAAATAAATACTACTCAATTTGCACTTGAAGTCACCATGTTATTACATTGTAGACACAAACAAGATGCTCGGAGGAATCGGAATCAGAAACTATCACATGGATTCATCATTTTGTTTGCATTTCACAAGACGCTGATTTTTTCCCTTAACATTTATATTTCCCAAAATTTTATGGTAAGATAGATCTAATATACTCAACATATACATGGTGCTCCTGCATAGAAATTTACAATTAATTTGTATCGATCTAATTGAAATAGGAAACACTGATCTCTCTCACCGCTTCTAAGAATGCAACCGTATCCTTTCATTCATTGCACAATAATCACTTATTTAAATTTTCTTTGTCCTACCACAATTCAACAAAGGGTATGAAACAGTAAAGAAGGGTCATGACTTAATATTTTGTCATCATTAGATCAGTTATGAGTTGAAGTTACCAAGTGTCAGACACGAGCTCCTCTTCTTGTGCTTCCAGTGTTTATCAAACATCAACCCCTTTTCCTTAATTCCTCTAACTAAATTTGAATTCTATCTCTGTTTACAACAAATATTTCTCATGTCTATCTCATATACAGACTTAATATACACAGGGTTATTCCTCACTGAATTATCTCAAATCCTTAGCTCATGATTTACCACTCTCATGACAAATCAAAATGCCAATCTATCATTAGTTTCTGGCCTAACAAAGATAATGAAACTCTATTAATCTTAACTCTACACAAACACTAAGATTCTGTCATTTCCTAAGATATCACATAGACTAGAATTCTTCCACTAAACATACACAAAAACAATCCATAATATAATGAAACACTATTTTATCAATTCATTTTTGTACATGCGTATTCTATTCAAAGAACTTTCAATTCTCTCCATGGCTTGATTTCACATTCGTTTGGTCAATAAATTCAATAAGCCAAGTTTACTATGTCCTTAGACTTACAATATAAATCTTGGAAGTCAATTCCTCTAGCTCACTAAACAGACCTCCTATAATTCTGAAACTACTTCTAAACTTAGGAAACTTGATCCTATCTTTACTTAATCGAATAGATCGGTCCTTATCCTATCTGCTAGCTTCTCCCACGAATTATGCCAACATGCAAATTCAGTTTCATGACTAAGCTCTTGTTCTTATGACCAACAACCTAACTAGAACCTTCTAGATTTATTTTGCAAACTTAGGATAATACATTAATTTAACTTAAGGAATTGAATTGCTCATACAATGTCTTCAGTCTTTTTGGACTAATCTTCAATGTTGAATATGAGAGAATTTGATTTTGCATCAGCTATGCTTATTTAGGTGTCTAGATCTGTTATTTAATGAAATTTTCCAATAGGGTTAGAAAATAAAATATTTTGGTTGGAATGTTGAGAAATGCAATTTAATAGTTCAGTATTTGGACATTTCGGTATCTTTGAATGCCTTTGTGGAGAAAATGTTTACTTGGGTTGAATATATTAGCTTGAAATACTTTGTTTTGATCCCTCTAGACCTCAACAAGTGGGCCAGGAATCTTCCTTGCCGTCCCTATCTGAAATGATTTCCATATCAATTTTTGGAATAAATAGAGTGTTTTCAAATAGTTCTTATGGTCAAGAATGGTGGGCATAATACTCAATAAATGATTTCTTCAATATCCATGCACGAGATGCTTTATGTCAAATCGCAATTTGGTCACAAAATATCCAATCAATCATAATAGATCACTATTTCTTAAATTAAGAATAAGAGTAGGTTTCAAATTACTTTTCCAATGATTTCCACTGGAATTCTTCTGCTTCTTCACAATTGACATTTTGGTCATATACTTGAACACCTCTAATTCTTGTAAATTGTCCACACCAGCTCTCCTCTGAACTTCAATTCAAATATAACTATCAAATGATAAAGACACCAAGTTGGGCGTATTTTTTCACCAATTGATCTGCTTAAACCCCAATTCAACCATTGATATTGATTACAATCCAGGGAGATCGATGAAATGAATGGGTGATCAATCCAGGAACCAGGGTGAGCGATGAGATGAAATCTGCAGCAAAATTCATCCAGGAGACTCAACAATCATCAAATTTGGAATGAACGGCGCAGATTGATTCAGTGTTTTGGGTTTTTCCCACATCGATAGAGAAGTTTGATCTATTTAGTGTTTATAAAGCCCAACCTTATCAATGTCAATCAACACATAATGCAAAGGCTATGTGGGGGCTCTGGGTGTTTGGAATCCACGACAAGCTCACTAGCCCGGATCCCAGGATGACCTGTCAGGCCCCTACCCTTTTGGAAAAAATAACAACATTTGTCAATGTCAATGATGGGTTGCAAAATCCAATTATTTGGTGGGTAATATTATGAATTATATTGTTCTAATTGACTTAACCGTAAACCTTATGGACTATATAGAATGTTAACAACAATAATATTCTATATAGTTTATTTGTTTATATTTACCACTAGTATTAACATCTTAATATAATAAAAACATGTGGAAATGATTTATATTTTGTTTTAAAAGGGCAATTTAGAAATTAATAATTGCTTTAGGTATGCAATTAAAATATTAATTTTTAATGAGGTTATATTCCAAGTGATTGTGGGAGATAAATTCCTTCTACTAGATATTGACACACAATATAATTATCACATTGGAAAATATCACAAAACAAAATAGACAAGGACCCTCTTGTTAGCACCATTTTTGGGCTAAGCAGTTGCCAAGGGATTTGGCCAGTAAAGGAGAGATAAGGTCTATCAATTTTCATATCATAAGACCTTGAAAAATGTTAATAAGATCTTACAGTTGTTTGAAGAGACATTTATAGGTTGGAAATGTAAAATAATAATAAAAAATTTAGTTATAACCTTGCAAATATGTACGAATGAGAAAAATATGCTCTAGGTTATGCAGTGGTAAGAATAAAATGGTGTAGATGCATAACAGAGGAAATCAATGGTTCTAAAATATTTTGCCACAAAAAAGATGCACGGTTTAAAGAAACTTAACATTGGCGGAACGGGGTTAAATAACGTGCAAGTTCAACCGTGAGATAAGCAAGTAAAGCAAATCAATGGAGGAGGAAGATTTCGCTGAACAAACATGTGTGGAGAAATAAATTGTGAAGGATTGCGAAATTTGATATATATTTCAAGTTTCAATGGTTGAAATCTAGGGATCGTCAAGATATATAGTTGAGATAGATTTCACAGCAGCAACATGCACGGAGGATAAAAAAAATTGAGGCTATGAAATCCCGTAGAACCTGCACATATCAACGGTCACGATTCTAGGAAGAAAATATCTACGGTTGAGATGTATTTCATAGCCAGAACATGCACAGAAGATAAAACAATTTGGGGATGTGAAACTTGTAGATCCCGCACCTTTGAACGACGAATATCTGGTGGAGTGTTGATCTATGGCCCATGTTGATTTTGTGATGGGAACATGCATGAATATTAGCAGGATGAAGGATTGCGAAATTGGGTAGGGGCCACATCATGGACGGTTAGGATTTTTTGTAGATTAAGATCTACGGCTAAAGTTTATTTCGCAGTCTAAAGATGTAAGGAGAAATAAAAAGACAATGGTTGTGAAATGGAGATAAAGGATGGATACAATCAACTGTGCAAATTTCATCTGGGGAAGATCTAAGGTTCAGAATTATTTCACACGGGAGACATGCTCACTCTGAGTTTGGAGATAAAGTTGTGAAAAAAATAAGCTTACCATTTTTTCTATCTCTGTGTATCTCAATATCCAAGATTTGTTTTATAGCTCCAAGATCATTCATATCAAAATTCCTAGCCATCTGAGCCTTCAACCTATTAATACCGTCCATGATTTTTCTCACAATAAGCATATCATCAACATACAATACTAAGATAATGAATATTTCATTCAACCTTTTTAAGTATAAACAATGATCATATTTACTTCTGGTATAACCTTGGCTCACCATGAAAGAATCAAACTTCTTGTACCATTGCATGGTCGAATGTTTTAGGGCATACAATGATTTCTTGAGCTTGCAAACTAATCTACCTTTATGATGTTGTACAAAACATCCTGGTTGTTCCATAAAAATATCCTCATCTAAATCTCCATGTAAGACAATTGTTTTAACATCTAGTTTCTCTAACTCCAAATCAAGCAATGCAACTAATGCTAACACAATACAAATAGATACAAGCTTGAAAATTGGTGAAAAAATCTCATGATATTCTATACCTTCCATCTAAGAGTACCCTTTTGCGACCAATCTCACTTTGTATCTTTCAACCTTACCATCAACTCTTTTCTTCAATTTGAAGACCCACTTACATCCAACATTTTTTCTATCTTTGGGGAGTTCAACTAATTCCCATGTCTTGTTTTTCTTCAGAAATTCATTTCTACTTTCATTTCCATATTCCACTTAGAATTGACAACACAATCGACAACTTCCTGGAAAACAAGAAGGTTCTCCGTCATCAGTGAATAAAATAGACGAAACAAAATTAGTATACCTCTTAGGAGGATTTCTCTCCCTTAATGATCTTCTTGGTGTATGTTGTGGGGTTTCCAAATTTTCTTGAATTTCTTCATCTTCTATGACTTATTTCTCACCGGAAACTTCTTCTTGTTTCTTTGAGTGATGAGAAGATTGGTTCTCCAACTGAATTAGTTGTTTTGATATTACATGTTCCTATTCCATATCAACTCTTAAATTTTTGAATTTAATCAGAGAAGATTCATCAAAATTTACATCTATGCTAATGACAATTTTGTGGGTAGTAGGATCCCACAATCTATATCCTTTCGTTGCGTCATCATATCCAACAAAAATGCACTTCTTTGATCTAGGGTCTAACTTAGAACGTTGATTTTTAGGAGTAAGTGCATAAGTTTCACAACCAAAGATTTTCAAATTCGAATAATCACAGGGATGACTAGTCCATACCTATTTCAAAATTTTACAATCTATTGCCATTAATGGTGACCGATTTATTAGATAACAAGCAATAAAAACTGCTTTTTCCCACAACTCTTTCCCCAAATTAGCATTACTGAGCATGCTCCTTGCTTTTTCTAGAAGAGTCATGTTCATGCGTTCTGCAATGCCATTTTGTTGAGGAGTGTATACACTTGTTTTGTGCCTTATGATCCCTTCATCTTTGGAATATTTTTCAAACTCCAAAGAATTAAATTCACCTCCATTATCCATCCTTAAACACTTGATTGTCCTTCCAGTTCTTTTTTCCACCATAACTCTAAATTTTTTAAATGTGTTAAACACATCAACTTTTATTTTTAGGACGGACCCCAGAAATCAGAATGAATGTAGTCAAGAATACCTTTACTAACATGACTACCTGCTTTGAATTTTTGTCTACACTGCTTTCCATATATACAATTTTTACAAAACATCAAATTCATAGTTTTCAAATTTGGAAGCAATTTACAATTCATTAATACCTGAAGTCCTTTTTCACTCATATGACCAAGACGTTGATGCCATAGATGAGTGGATCATGAATGTTCTTCAAATACTAATGCAGCACCATTAATTTGAGTTCTTCCAACCCGTTTGTAAAGGTTTCATGTCCTCTATTCCTTCAAGACCACTAAAGCACCCTTGAAAAATTTTAGAGTTCCATTTAAACCTGTAAACTTATGACCATAATAATCCAACACTCCCAAAGAAATTAATTTTTTCTTTAACTTGGGTACATGTCTAACATTTGTAAGTGTTGTTATAACTCCATCAAACATCTTAATTTTTACACTTCCAACCCCAACAGTTTTACATGAATTATTGTCTCCTAAAAGAACTAATTCATCATTAACTGTTTGATAGAAAATAAACCAATCTTTATGACGACAGATATGGTGTGAAGCACCAGAATCTAATATCCATTCCTCATTATATTTATAAATATTACAAATAAACAAGACCTCACCGATCATACCAGAATTAGAATACTTAATTGAATTTGCCTCTGACTTGGAGTCATCCTTCTTGGATTCTTGTCTCTTCCAACAATCCTTCTTGAGATGACCAGTCTTGTTACAGTACAAACATTTTAATTTTCTGTTTCTGCCCTTCGATTTAGACCTGGAAGTACCTCTTGAATTTTCTCCTTTCTCTTTGGATCGATCTCTAACAACTAAAGCTTCTAGCAAAGAGGTTTTAAGACTAGATTTCTTCCTTAATTCCTCAATAATGCTCCAACCACATTGTCAAATTCCAAAGCATCAGTTGTACTAAGGCTAATGTAAGAAACTACTTGACCCCAAGAATCAATTAAAGTACATAAGAGATTGTATGTTATATCTTCATCATCAATTTTAACATCCATACTAGTCAACTGGAAAATGAGAGTATTAAAAGCATTGAAATGGTCTACTATCTTCGTACCTTCTTTCATTCTCATACTGTACAATTTTCGCTTCAAGTAAATTATGTTTTTCAATTATTTGGTCATATACAGACTTTCTAACTTGCTACATAGGCTTGCTACTGATTTTTCTCCAACAATGTTGAACAACACATCATCCGCAAGACATAATCGAAATGTGCTTAGCGCTCTGGCATCTAAATCATCCCATTCATCATCTGTTAGGGTTTGATGTTTCTTTATTTTTTTGTCTAGGTCTCTCTGTAACCCCTATTGAACTAATAGATCCTTCATCTTTAATTTCCATAGTTCAAAATTGTTCTTACCATTAAATTTTTCAATCTCAAACTTCATGCTAGACATGGTTAAATTTTTTTATTTTTTTTAAGGTTGCAAAATATAAGATATATATATAAACAAATTTCAAGACGTTCAAGTCAATGCATTTTTTGGAGAATATAGTGCTGGGGAGAATAATACACAATCACACACTTGTTAACACCATCATTTCATGTGGTAAAACCATAGAGGGGAAACATCCATGCATGCAAAGTATTGAAGCTTATTAATGAAGAAGGAGATATTACATGGTGGGTCTCAACCTCTCAAACAAATTACTACATTGTGTATCCCAACCATGCACTATATACTTCATGAAAGGAGTTACATGAGTAAACCCTTGTCGGTTATTCCCATTATGAGAAACTTCCCGTAAACAACCATAATGAGAAACCTCCCATAAACACATTAGTTTAGTTGTCATTTAACAGAATCCGTTGTGTGAAACGATCTATTTCGTAAGAAACAGTTTCTTCATTATAGAAACGGGAATGACCATAGAAAATGACACTTTTCATCCTATCCTCGTTTCTACTCAGTTTTATCATAAAAGCACAGAGCCTCGTCACATTTCTGGTAACATGGCTTCAAACAACAAGTGTGGTAAATATCAGTGCAAGCAAACAAGTTGAATTCATGGCAACAATAATAAAATAGTATTGAATTCATGTTTGGATGAAGATAAATATTTAGATATTATAGGATCCTCTGAAGCTTCAAATGCAGGGGTCTCTTTTCCCAAATTAAAGTTCCAGAGCCTTTGAACTCTGTGGGGGAATCAAAACCACCAGTTGTTTCCTTAAGATATCCCCTGGTCAAAAGTAATGGGAAGAACTTAAAACTAAGAAACCAAAGTATGAACCTGAACAACAAACAAAGGTTGTATTAATTGTTGAAAAGATAGATAACAAATATCACCATAAATATGGTTTCCTATGTATGGTTTGCAATGCATAACTCTATAAGCATGGACATGAAGAAAATGCCTAGAAAGATAAGAACCAAAGTACAATTGTTGATGTTAAGAATTTTTCTACAGGAAACCTTCATATGGAATTTAACAAAGAACACCCTCGCCAAACTTGTCATGATATCTATAGGGCCTTGATACATACTCTATGAACTAATTCGATTATAGACTGGAGGTTCTCTAACATGTGTGCTTCACCACACAAGACAAGGGGACAATCAAAACACAACTTATCTAACTAAACGTTAACTGTAATACCTTTTTCTAATTTAGGAAAATAGGAGCTAACAACAATCATGCAAGATGAGAACACATGCATACATTGGATTGTGGTTCCCACTAAGCACACAATATGCTTGTGGAGGGTGTTGTCAACAACTTGTTATTAGAACATGTGTGCAATTAAGTGGATTTCATGTAAAACATAACCATGTTTTTAAAGACTAGTCTTAAACTAGCTGAGTGTACAGTTCGTAAACAACAGTCCCAATTCAACCTTAGATAGAGGTTAATTCTCCCTAGTCTATTGAAATCGTCATGCAAACTTATGCTTATGAATGTAGTTAAAAAAACAATTAAAGGGAGCACATGCAAAGAAAATTAAAATTATGATGATGATGTAGTACATTGAAATTAGTGGTAGTTGAATGAGTGCATTTTATTCATGCATGAAAGGCAGTTTCAGTTATAGGAGCACACTACTCATACATATATCAACTAGGGGGCACATTAAGGTTTGAGACCTTATATATTTAGGGATAAACATAGTAAAAGGAGGGACATTATTCTTGGACCGTGAGAGACTAGACAAGGACCCCTCCATTCCCAACCTTTGACCACCATCTACATTTACTGGTGAGGAAAGCATTGGAAGCATGTCATGCGTCGACTATCTTGATGCAAATAATGTTTTGGTAACAAGTAATAAGATTTAAATTTATTCTTTGTATAAGTTTTTTGTTTTTGTGTGATGATAATGATCTAATCTATGGTAAATGTTGATAGTTATTTATTATATGTTTTGAATTTTTCAATCACTCGTATATGCATGTTTTCATTTTTCTTCATTCACTTTGTATAGACAAAGTACTAATATACTCTCTCACCCTATCTACACTTAATATCTACAATTTACCCTTTCTTCTAGACTATTTAGGACACTCAAAAGGGAGATATCAATATATTGTTTTTTCTTAATATTAGATTTGTGAATCAATTTACAGTGTCCAATACTTAGAGACACCCCCCTTTGATTTTCCTAGTTTATGTTAGTTCTCGAGGACTCCATAAAGATGTTTAAGATATCCTAGAGAGAATAGGATTCCCATATTATAGGGATTCCCATTAGCAAGGTGTCATATACAAATTAATTATGGGAGGAAGTGAGATCAGCTCCATGAAGTTTGAGGCATCTTAAGGATTTGTTCTATGTAGCGGTTTTGATAGATCTACCAAGTCCTTTAGACATTAGAATTAAGAGGAAGGAAGACAAAGGATATCCTTGGAAGATTCCTCGGGAAGAGTTAAAAGTACGAGTGGGGGAATCCATTAAGGAGGATGGAGAAGAAATGAGTAAATATTAGGGAGAGAATCAAGGAGGTCCATTAATAAGAAAATACAAAGGAAGTTAACATGATTTGAATATAGTTCCAATTCAATTTATCCTTAGTCATGTCAAATTTAATGAGCATACCCAGATTTCATGTAGTTCTGAGGGAGTGGATGAGGCCAGATGCCATGATTATGCCATCATCGATTTTCCTTCCTTACACATAATTTGTTTGTTCCTCTGAAATCATATAAAGAAGAAAAGGTTTGATCCTATTATCTATTATCTTTGTAATTATTTTCTAGATCACATTACAGAGAGAAATGGGTATGAATTTGTTGAGCTCCCTGACTCGTTTTTCCTTTGGGATAAGAGCGAAGAAGGTCAAGTTGAATGCAAGTAGGTCTTTTCATGTGGTTCTTGATTCTTCAAATGATTCCAAGAGCTCATATTTGATAATGTTCCAATAGAATTGGATGAAGTATGAAATGAATCCATCTGGACCAGGTGCTTTTCCTAATACGATACTCATAGTGGCAGTGTCCACCTCATGCATGCCCATCTCTCTCATAATGGATTTTGGTCCTCTGATACTAGTTTGGGAATGTTTTTGGTGATCTATTGGATGGTTGTGGAACAATCAATCAGAGGTTTTGACGAAAGCTCTTGATAGTAATTGATCAATTTATCTATTATTTCTTCATGCTTCCTAATTGTCTAATTGTTTCCTATCTGAATGGAATGGAAGTGATTTTTTTGTACTGGCAATGTTGAATTGTGGATTTGTGGAAGAATTTGGAGTTTCTATCTCCTTCAATCATCCATTGGATGCGATATTTTTTATGCCAATTTTTCTTGTTGATTCAGATGAATATCCAATTGGGACTGAATTTGAGGTTCATCTTCTTAGAGATGATCAATTTTACCCTCCCAAGTAATATGTTGTTGAATTCCTTCCATATGTTGTTCCAATTTTTGTTTTTCTCCAAAAATGTTGCCAAAGAACTCCTTGTTCCATCGTTTGAGGTTGCTTTTGATGTGTTTAATATTTTGCTGAAATTTGTACCATTTTGAACCTCTTTGAATGTTGAATTATTTCCACCATTTTCTTCTGAGATCTTGAAAACTAGGATGGGTGAGCCATAAATGTTTTAATCAAAAGGGACGATTTCTTGGTTGTACCTCTGCCATAATGAGAAATTTGATAATATAGTGGTCCAATCTTGTGCATGGCATAATATATGCTCCAATACTCAAGGTCATGTTTAGAAGATTTGTTGAAAGCAGGAATTTGTTAAGACGAGAGGTCACCTGATTGGACTCCATCTTTTATTGCTCTAGGTGCATATTCCATTTGTGGTGTTGATGTCCACTAGATCAAGAGAGGATATAATTTATTTGAACAAAGAACTGGAGTGGTCTAGTTTTTTTATGCCACCCATTTTTTGTAGAAAGGACAAGATAAGATTGAAGTCACCCCCTATGATCCTTTGACTTTGATCAATAATTTCTTGGAGACTTCAAAGTGATTGAATAAACTAGGTTTATCCTCCAGAGTGGTTGAGTCATAAACATTTGTAACATAACTAGATTCTTATGTTCCGATATAGTGAAATTTTGTTGAGATTGAATAGGGGGTAGAAAAGAATTCCTGAAGCTAGATAGAGCTTGGATTTCAAGCCATTTCCATACCATCTATAGATCCTTTGCATTCCATAGCTATTGAGTGATATTTCTTACAACAATTGGAAAGTATTTGATTGAGCATGGATGTTGTGCATATGGTTTCTTGAAGCATGGTTATATCAGGATGCTCTTTGCTTATCTTTGTTTTCAAGGATCTTTGTTTACTCTTCTCGTTGAGGCCCCTAACATTCCATGAGATTATCTTCATTTCCTATGTGTTGGGGATGTAGCAACATACATGTTCGTCATTGGGACATATTGTCCTAATTCAACAAGCTCTTCCCCCAATTCTTTTAAAAGTTGTTGCTTGGATTTCCTTCTATTTTTTTATCCACTCTAAGAGGCTTTGAGAAATAATTTTGTATATATTTGTCCTTATCCCCATAGAGGAGTTGATACAATCCATATTGGCTTCATGTTTTAAGGTTTCCAATCTAGATCTATTGAAATCATTTTGGATTCTCTGCATTTGAATTTTTGGTATCGATTGTATCCATTTTCTCTCATATTTTTTAATGATACTTTATAGAGATCTAGATATTTCAATTCAATCTCATCCCCTTGATTTGATTCCATGTGGTTTGATTCCTCCATGTCTTCATACTCTAATTGAGAGGTAGAACTTGGTAAGGGAGATGGTATAAATTCTTGCTATTGTTTGTTCTCTTGGATTGATGTGTCAAGAGTACTAATTTGAGGGGGGTCAATGATTACTTGGCATATATTAATAGGAGATGCCCATATATTAAGTGGGGTATGTTTTCAAAGACTCTACCCTTATATTCTATGCTATAAAAATGGTTGCAAAGAAACCTTTGGATACTAATTTCAAATCTATATGGCCTTTCACTTTCCACTTAGCTTGGATGCATCTGTTTAGATCTCTCAAAAGGGCAGATGACGATGAATTTTCTCATTATTGCATGCTCTTGCATATCTTGAATGTACTCTCCTATTTTCTAGGAGGTAATCTCATATCTAGGAGTATTTCCTAATATCGGTATGTAGCTTCCTTTCTTCCTGAGTTCATTAGGAATTTCTTAGTTGTTATCTTTCTCTAGATTTACAAATCTGTGGGATGGGGGATTCCTTGTCCCTCCCGTTCCTTAATCACATGGAATCAATGGAAGATCGTTAAAAACATTCAATATAAGATTGAGCATCAAAATGTATCTCAAGTTAAGATGGAATCTAAAGTGGTCTATATCTTACTCTAATAATCAGTAATGGCAATCCATTGGTTTCTTTATTTTGATTTTTTCCTCCATAAGTAGGTAGTCTTGGTTGAACTCTACCAGTGGATGTTCTTAATAGATCTTATGAAATGCTAGTGTTTTGTATTTGAACCTTCTTTTCTCAAGTTGGATAACTAGACATCAACATGTTAAAATATTTTAAGTGTTGTCATTGGTTGTAAGATTCCATCATCTTGTTTCCTCCCTAAAAACATATCTTTGTTTTTGCTCTTTTTTCTAAAGCTAATCTATCGAAATTTGAGTGCTATGACTAAGTTAGTCAAGGTTTACATACAAGGATTTCCAAATTTACTAGATCTAGAGCTACTTGTGGGCCCTTGAGTCATTCTTCTTTATATGATTGTTTCCTCATTTTTGCAGTCTCTCATTTTAAAACTACAATTAGTTATTCCCTACAATCAATTTTCTTTTATATGATTGCTTCCTCATTTTTATGATCTCTCATTTTGATATTACAATTAGTTCTTCCCTACAATTAGTTTTCTTTATATGACGCCTAAAATATTTCTTGTTGCTCTTTTGTTTTCTATTCCATGCATTTGTATGTTTTTATGAATGGGCTGTACTTTCATGATTGGATTCTGGTAAGGGGTTGGTGTAGACCTCCAAAATGAAGGTAAAAATATGGATTATTATGATAAAAGAGTTATGTTTGAGATTAAGAAAATATATTGAGAGCTGACTTGGCATGTATTTTTGAACTTATAAGTTGTGATAGTTGGTCTGGCATGTCCTTTGAACTTCTATGATCTAGTTTGAATTAACCAAACTTGGCTTGGCATGTCCTTTGAACTTGTATGATCTGGTTCAAACTAATCAAACTTGGCAATAACTTTAAATCAATATCTGCATGATTGGGCATAATAATAACTCATAAAATGTCCATCTTTGATATTTGAAGACATGTCTACCAACTTGTTGAATTTATACACTGTGGTGTTCTCTCTTCTATGTCGCATGAGATGGTGGAAATCCTATATCTTGAATACTATAAGTCAAAATGACATCAATTTCCTTTTTCATCGTTTAATATCCTTGTTATGTAAATTGGACAAGCGAACAATTTTTCATGTGTTGATGCAAGTATTCATGCATAGATCAGTTGAACATTTTGAGTGTAACCATTAGTGGGTGAAAGTAAGAAATGATTTTGTTGTTTAATTTACATTGCAAGGCCTATACATTATTGGTTACAAGATCACTTTTGGGTTGTTTCAAAATATTTCAACTTGTTCTTGGACATAAACCCTTGACTCTTTTTATATTTTCAGACCTTTAGACTATGTCATGTAAAACTTCCACAATATGGGTGCATGTACTTAGTATAAGTTTAACTTGTTTCGACCTAATTCATGATTAATTTTTTGTGTTCCTAGACCTTGATAGAGTCCATGAAAGATCTTAAGGTGTTTCAAAGATGACTAAGGAAATGATATTCCTATATGAGATTGTGGAACTCGACATTCTGAAAAGTATCTGTATCTTTTGAAATCATTAACACGATCTAATGGTTTCTTTCTCCTTCCAACTTGACCAAAACAAAATCATAAACATGAGGGACATACCCTTGGAAATCCATGATATAAAATTGAAATATTAGCATGATATCAATGAAGCTATGCATATCCTAACTTATGTGTAGTTGGTTTCAAACTACTACATAATATGGGCAATTGAACATATTTTCTACATCTAATCCCATTTTAGGCCAATAGAAAAAACCTCTCTATATTGTTCACCAAATTTTACACTCCAAAAGGTTTAATTTTTTTGAAATTATGTGTTTATACCCTTTATGAATGTATGATATATACCTTCTAGAATCAATACAATAGTCTTTCTTGTATGTGTTATATTATGTTCTACTCCTTTGCCTCAACCAATTTAGCATTTTGAAGATATCCCTTTTTTTACTTTCATTTTCCACTCTTTCGCCTTTAAATTATTTCAAGTTTTTGAAGTTCTCCCTATTTCAAAAGGAAATAATGAATGCTATACTCTATATAATCACTTGATTTTGATTCTAGCAAGGTGTTGATTGTTATTCTTGCTGTCATGATAGAAATATAGCTATTCATCTTTTGTTCACTTCAATATGATTTTGACTCTAGAGTGCTATCATTCTTTGTCATAATACAAAGATAGCTACTCAAATTTATATGCATTTTGTTATAATATGTTGCTATATTTTTATCATTAAGCTAGCATTATATTAGGATCTTTCACTAAGAGAATAACAAGAACAACAATCAAACACAAGAGACAATGAACATAGTCTTTTCCTAGGGGAAACCATAAATGGAGAAAACCCTACAACTTCCTCACAGACAGAATCAACACCAAAAGTAAAACCCCAAAACAGTAAGATGATCTCTCGACAGCAGTAACCTCTTTATTCCTTGCCCCAGTGTCTTCTTCTTCCTCAACTATGCACTACAACTGAGTGTGTGATAAATAGAGAGGCTAGCTCTCTATTTATACTAATTCCCAACTTGACTAAACCCTACTAGGGCCGACTTCACTAGATGAGTCTAATAACCCTAGTGCCCCAAAACTGCGCGAACTTTAACCTTTGATCAATAGGAGGGTTACCCATAATGACTTGACATGACTTGTTTACATTATAGAACCTCCCGATAGGAACATTAGGGCATGACATGACTCAAGTACATCTCGGAATAAACATTGGATTACAATACATAAGAAATACAAGTGAATACATTATGAAATTACAATTACATCAACACTCCCTCTTAACTAGGAAGGTATTCTTATCCTCAAGATGTAGAATAGTTGGTGGCAGGGTATGGTTATGACGCCCCATAAGTTGAAAGGTTTTCGATTCTAATCCTGTTGAATACCAAAAAATCCAACCATGTTAAGGGTTGGTGCGGTCTAGGACAGGTGCGATCCCTGGGTGATATTGACGTCTTAAATGCCCCTAGTTCATGGTTACTTAGCCAATGGAAACCCTGATAGTCAAGGGGTTCCACCACTTTTCCATCAAAAAAAACTAGGAAGGTATTCTCTTGACACAATTTTTCAGCACTGGTCTTCTTCTTTGGATCATCTCATCATTTGCATCTTCAAGTCATATTCATCTTCAAGTCATCTTCATCTTGGATCAGTATCATTACTTGATTTGGATCATCATCATTGGATCTGGATCATCACTCGATCTAGATCATCATCACTGGATCTAGATCATCACTCAATATGGATCATCATGGGGACATCATCACTGGATCTAGATCATCACTATTGGATATAGATCATCACTCGATCTAGATCATATTGGAGACATCATAACTGGATCTGAATCATAGCTTTATTTGGATCATCACTGGGTCATCATCATATGTGCTATCTCATGATTCTTCTCGTCACAAGAATTTCTACAAAGCCAGCCCTTTTTCATGTTGGTTTTAGGCCTACCTCCTTGTAGGTCTTTGGCAGCCCTTATATCTGACCCTAAGTCAGAATGGCCAGCACTCACATCTGACCTTGACTCGTCAGAAAGGCACAGCACTCACATCCACCAGCATGACAATACACAACTACTATCATCTGTGGAAAGGCACAACACTTACATCTAATCTCAACTCATCAGAAAGGCACTCAGTCCTAGACTGAGGGTTCCTAGTAACTGACTAGGTGCCTCCATTCAAAGAATGGTAGTATCCCTTATATCTGACCCTACGTCAGAATGGCTGGCACTCACGTCTGACCTTGACTCTTCAGAAAGGCGGTAGCCCTTACATCTGACCCTAAGTTAGAATGGTCGGCACTCACATCTGACCTTGACTCATCAGAATGGTGGTAGCCCTTACATCTGATCATGTAGGAACCAATCCTACAGTCACATCAGAATGGCCGACACTCACATCTGACATGGAAGGAAACAATCCTATCACCATGCCAGAATGGCGGTAGCCCTTACATCTTATCATGTAGGAACCAATCCTACAATCACATCAGAATCGTCGGCATTCACATCTGACATGGAAGGAAACAATCCTCTCACCATGACAAAATGGAAACAACCCTTATATCTGATCAAGTGGGAACACATCCCTCAATCACATAAGAATGGCCATGTGCTCACATCTGATCATGTGAGAACACATCTCACAATCATATCAGAATGGCCCTCAGTCCTAGACTAAGTATTCCTGGTAACTGACCAGGCACCTCCATTCCAAGAATGGCAATATCCCTTATATATGATCATGTAGGAACCAATCCTATAGTCATATCAGAATGGCTCAACACTCATATCTGACATGGAAGGAATGAATTCTCTCACCATGACATAATGGCACAGTCCTTACATTTGACCATGGAAGGAACCAATCCTCTCACCATGTCAGAATGGCTCACGGACTCATCACTTTCCCTTGGGGGAAATATCGATCTGGAGAACACCAAGCTTCTCCCTGAAGTACTCAAACTTCACTCTGGCCAATGGATTTGTCAACACATTAGCTATCTATTCATCCATCGCAACATACTGGAGCTTCACTGCTCCTCTCTGCACCATATCCTTGATATAGTGATACTTGATCTCGATATGCTTCGAATTGTCATGGAACACCGGGTTCTTCGACAACTTTCACACAACTTTGGATGTCACAATATATACAAGTAGCATCTAGTTGGAGATCAACTAAATTAGACACTATCTTCCTTAGCCATACTGCCTCACAACTAGATGAACAAGGTGTGACATACTCTACTTCACCTGTACTCAGTTCCACACAGGATTCCTTCCTACTAAACCAAGAGATCACACCTGATCCCATACTAAAGCAACACCCTGAAGTGCTCTTCCTATCAATGGAACTGCCTGCCCAATCTGAATCAACATAACCCTCTAGGTTAATCTTCTGATTCGCATCATACTTGAGCCCATAATCAACTGTACCCCTTAGGTACGTCGAAATATGCTTTGCAGCAATCAAGTGAACATGTCTCAAATCTGTCAAGAACTGGCTCAAGATGTTCACAGCAAAGCAAATATCTGGTCTTGTGTTTGTTAGGTACATCAAGGAACCAATCATCTGACGATACATCGTGGCATCAACCGCTTCTGATGAAGCATCACTCAATAGCTTCAGGTTCGATGCCATGGGTGTGGTCATGGCCTTGCAATCCATCATCCCGAATCTCTTTAGGATCTTTAACATATATTTCCCTTGTCCTAGGGAAATTCCATCTGCACTCTGCCACACCTCTGTGCCTAGGAAATAATTCATCATACCCAAGTCCTTCATTTCAAACTCAGAAACAAGCTTCCTCTTCATATCAGCAATCAACCCATCCATACCTGTTACAAACAGATCATCTACATATAGTAGGAGCATCATTGGGTTTCCATCTTCAACCTTGTAGTAAAGGTTGGAATCTACTTTACTCTTGGTAAATACCAGACTAGATAGAAAGCTGTCAATTCTGTTGTACCATGTCCTGGCACTACTACATTTTGATCCAAAATTCGACGGTTTTTTTCGACGGCGCATGGATTTTTTATTTTAACCGTGCCAAAAATCAGAAAGATTAATTTTTTTTTTGAAATAATGGGCATAAGCGTCGCTTAAGCGACGGACATCCTCCTAAGTGTCGCTTAAGCGACGGCGCTAAAATTGCTATCCTCCTAAGTGTCACTTAAGCGACGGTTGTCCTCCTAAGTGTCGCTTAAGCGACGGCTCTAAAATTGCTCGATTTTTAAAAAAATACACTTAATTCGTTAATTATTTAAAATGGAATGGCATTAGGTTCAAGAATCCATAGTTTTGGTCGAGGGAATGAAATGGGATCTAGTACCTAGCACAAACTATCAAGTGTGAAAATATGTGATGATGTTAAACACTTGCAGCATCACTTGAACATGGGTTATTGGGGTATACCCATTTTAGATTGCAAGAAAACTTGCCTTTGATGTTAGTAATTTCCAAGTACCATACTAATGTCTAAATATATTTCCTAGAAAAAAAATGGAGTCAATAAGAATAGATCCATCAGATGGAGAGTCTCGAGTTGCCTTTCATAAATCAACATGGAAACAACAAGAATCTAATCTGATTGCTTGAAATTGAAGAGAGGAAAGCATTAGGTACAATTCAATACTATAAAGGTTGACACAAATGGTCAAAATATATGAGGAATAACTAATGTAGGCTTACTAACTTCCCTTGAGCATGAACACAACACAATTATGAATTGAACAACGACTGGTTCCAAGTAGGGACCAATGAAATAAAACATCAACAAAAGATAAATTGAATGGATTCTCCATGGTGATTAGAAAGGTAACTAATTCATGAAGTAAGCGACGGCTAGCCTAGCAAGCGTCGCTTAAGCGACGGCGCATCAGAAGGAATAATTTAAATTTTTAGGTTTGTTACCCAAGACAACAATGCCATTAGTGTTTCTAGGAGACCATGGGTGTGTGATATTGCACTCTAGATGATACGATGATATATCTTTGGGGATGTTGTATACCATTGGCATTTTGATTTCTATGTCAAAGAAAAATGTATCAATAGATCTGGTCACTAAAACTAACACTGAATCCCTTTTAGAAGCAATCATGTATGCACCAAGATTCGCTTGTTGGCCACCTTGTGTCAAAGGAGCATGTTGGCATGGGTGTTGCAATGAAGAATGTTACGATACTGCAATAGGGATAGTTGTAACCTATCAATATAAAGTGAAAATGTGTTCAAACATTTATTATTTGCAATAAATAAATATGTTCCAAAATATTACCAATTTAATGATGCTTAAACAAGCACAAACACAGTCACACATGTGTGTATATGCTTGTTGATGTCCATATGTCTTTGTCCCATTAATTGTTGTGTTGAAGAGTATCCCTAGGATATTTTGGTGATGGAAAATTATCACTAATAAAGAAATCCCCAAATCATTAACTTATTATGACGACAAATTTTAC
>LPNX010354822.1:0-57184 GCA_001517045.1 Pseudotsuga menziesii
GAGCTGCGGTGTGACGGGAAGCGGCTACCTCAAGGACAGAGAGGACCGACTGTCACTGTTTAGGGTATGGGTTTACTGTTGGGATAGGCCCACAGTGTTGGAATGGCACGACCTTCGGGCTGCCTATAAAAGCTTGCATTTTTGTATTGTAAAGGGTTGGTTGGGTAGCTAATCAATCAGTAGATAGTCGACCAGTAGATAGTCTTGTAGGTTCAGAAATCAGTCAGACAGACTGCGTTGTAACGATCCAGACACATAGTCGTCTGTGAGTCATTTGAGTCTGTATGTAATCATCTGCAGAGAGAACAGAGAGGGAAGGGATATAAAGAGAAGATCAGAGATCTAGGAGAAACTTGGCACTGCAAGGGTAGTGCAACAAACTGTGCTAACTTCCCTCAAGATATATAATAGAAGCACAGTTTGGTGGACGTAGCTCCCAGCCCGGGGGTGAACCACGTTAAATCTGCCTGTTATGTGTTGAATGGATGTGATTATATTTGCTTATTGTTACTAGTTATTATGCATGTAATGATAGTGGCAGTAGACGAATGTATGTATTGTTTCATTCATAATGTTGCAATAAGCTAAGGATAAGTCGAAGTATTGCAGTAGGTTGTTTAAGGGACTATTTCACGTCTGTCACTAATTACCAGTTACTCCTAATAGACTTCTGAGAAGTAGTGTCGCACATTGGCGCAATCATCGTTAAGAGCGTAAAGTCGCAGTGGTAAGGTATCGCAGAGGAGCGATATCGCATTGGCAGAGGAGCTGCGATGCGAGATACTGCGAGCTGGGGGCTCAGCGTTGAGGAAAGGATGGATGTTCCGCGATGCGCAGAGATGTAGTAAGGATTGGAAAGCTGCGAGTAAGTGGAAGTTGTGCGACGTGAGAGGAATCCGAGCAACCGGTGTGGGGTTGAGCATCGCTTGGGAGAAAGTGCTGCGAGTAGAAGGGGACGTGCGATGCGCAGGGATAGTTGACCTAGTGGCGCATAGGAAAAAGGGAAAAGAAGTAGGATGTCCAGAACCTGGTCCAAGACACTTGAGTCTTGGCCAACCCATTAGATTCACTTCGGGTGAGACTTCAGATCGCTTTGCGGTCTGTTGCCGAAAGGGCCAGTGAGTTTGGGGTGTTGTTGATTAATTATAGTAAACCCGGGTCTGCCCATGCAATCAACAGTAACTGTTTAATTTATTTCAACTCTGCAATACACATCGACTCAGATTTTGGTTTCTTAAACTCATCTATCAATCCTGTTTGCATCTAATCCAATGTCTTCTGAGCAATTTCTGCAAGAACTAGAGAGAATTTCATGTACCATTCGAGTGCAGAACTCTAAGGATCATGATCATATGAGCTTTCATTATGGCTTCATATTGGACCTTTCACATGGTCCATACGACTTCGCATAGAAACCAATGTTTCTTAGGGTCCTCCAACCCATTTCCATTAAATATTGGAAACTTTATGTCATTTCTAGCCATTGTGTTTATTCTTGGTACCGCAGAATTAAAAATTCCACTAGTGGGAGTTCCCTAATTGCTATTTCCACTTTTACTGTTAGTAGGATTAGTAAAACCACTCAGTGATGTGTTTCTCAATCTTACCTCAGGTGATATGTTTCTTGATCTTACTTTGGGTGATGTACATGGGGTCATGGGTGTGTCATATTCTTGATATGAGTCTAGTGCTTCTTATTCTTCGATTCCTTCATATATAAGTCGGTACTCCTCTTCATCGCAAGATCCTTCGTCAAGGTGAGACACCAAATCGTAGTCCTCTCCTATGGTCTCACTGCAAATTCCTCTTCGTGTTGCAGTCCTTCTTCTCTTTCCCGACCAAAATATTTTTCCTCTCCTTAAGCCTCCACTTTCTAATTTAATCTCACTATTTCTAGAAAACATCTCAGTTTATCTCCACTCATTCTGCTCACAATATTTCTTGCGACATATCCCGGGTCTCTACACATAAAGTTTTACTTGCCAGAATCCATTCTTAGGATCCGTTTTTCACACATCAACATCTTAATCCAAAATTTTAAAGATTTCAGATATCGCCCTTGTGGTCCTTGGAAAAATTCTCTTTATGTTTGACTATATGATTTTATCGTGTCGACTGCAATTTCAGTGATATATTTAACCATAATAATGTCTACCCAAAAGCCGACAACCCTAGATATAGGGTTACTAGTTCTTTTCAACTGCTAGACCAACTGAGGACTCCACTTGGTCGACTCTCCTCCTTGGAAATTTTTCTTCTCGGTTGCTAGCTTCGACAACCACTCATGCATTACAATGGGAAATTCGCTAAAGAAAGTTTTATGTATGTATGTGTAAAGGTATTGCTCCAACCATTCAGTTGGGATCAATTATGATCCCTCACTTTCTTCTCGTGAAAACTCCAGTTCCTTATAATTGACCCAATCTCTAATTTTTGGCTTCATCGGATGCCAAAACATATCCCCATGAGAATGATTCACGGTCTCGACAACGAAACCATTTATTGGCCTAACTTCTGGTTGAACTAGGTTCAGACCCTTCGTTTGTCAACAAGACCCAAGATATCAGCCCGACATAGGGAAACGCCGTCAGCAACACCTACAATGTAGATGTAGTCTCACTTGAGATATCTTATGGGGACTACTAAAAACAAGTTTCTGCAGTTATGTTGGGGATTTCACTCTTATATTATTATCAGATTACTTGACTGAAGCTGAGAATTATATTTTTGTTTCTATTCATTCATTCAAGATAATTATCCATCATTTTTTCGGCATCGATAACAACATATAACATAAAGAATTACCAGATATGTACTTAATACAAATACAACACAAATATATGTTCATTCACCATTAAGTATGTGCGACACATTCAAGTAAGCTCATCTATATCAATCATGCATTTGACACAAAACACACATTAAGCACACAGAGGCAAGATATGAGATGGAAATGCATCCGGGAAAAACCACAAAGGTGCTCTTCATCTGGCATGAGAAATAGGCTAGCACCTTTGGTATGCGCACCTAGTTACAGAATATTCTTTAGATATTGTTTAAAATTCATACATTCATCTCTTGTCTCATGCTCTCTAGTTTTGGTCTCTCTCTCTCTCTCTCTCTCTCTCTCTCTTTTCTTCTCTTACTCGTCGATCCACACATAACTTGGATAGATCCTTTCCTTGCTTCCTACTGTTAAATGTTCTCCCACTCACAGCCTAGACCGATCCTTTCCTTCCTTCCGATTGTTAAATGTTCTCCCACACACAGCTTGGGGTCATGCTTTTATAAGATTTTCTTCTTTTATAATTCTTGATACAACCGTTGACTGACTCACAACTTCCAGTCCATAGGATATCTTTCTATTTTCATACATTCAGTTACATCTAACAATAGGCACTATCATCCCAAAATACAATCATGCTTTATTACTAAAATCAAGCTTTTAGTCCAACTACCTCTTCCCACAAAAGCAATCGAACTCTGCTTTTCGACTGCTTTATACCTCTTCCATCGTGGTTCCTTTTGTCATGGTTGCTTTTGTCACAACTTCTTTCGTCACACTACCGAAATATTCATCTTTATGAGCATAATTCTTGTAGAATTTTGTCTGACTTTTCCTAGGGCCAACAAAACTACTTTGTACATGAAATAGAGGATAAATGTTTGGTTGAAGTGGATCTTGTCTCACTTTGGCCCATGTGGAGGAACAATAGATGAGGGGTGAGAGTGTCTTGAAGAGAATTGTTTGATTCTTAGTCTTTAAACAAATTTAAACATCAATTGATAGGTTTATATCTTGAGTGGTTGCATAGTGGATTATCAAATCACTATCTTATTCTCTTACAATTGGACCATAAAGACGCCAACCGTACTAGCCCATTTAAATTCAATTCAGGTTGACTTGCAAAAGGTGAATTTCAACAATTGGTAAGGAGTACTTGGACAATTTTTTATGCTACTCACCATTTGTTTGTCAGTGAGCAGTCCATGGCCTCTCTGAAAAATGTGAAGCCTAAAGGTTGTGTCTTAGGCAATTGAAAGACACAAGAACAAATATTAACTATTATGTGAAGTTGAGGAGGAGATTGCACTTCTCTACTCAAACAATGTTGTTGGTACATTTACTATTGAGGAGGTGGGAAGACTAAAATCATGTGAAGCTCGTAAAAAGAAGTTATTGTTTGATGGATAAGAAGAATGGTGCTATAAAAGTAGGGACATTTGGCTCAAATTAGGTGATGAAAATAAGATATTTTTTCACCAAGTTTTGTGCAATAGACATAATGTAAATACAATCCAAGATCTAGAAAATGAGGAGGTTGAAATTGTGAGGGGTTTAAATAAATTAGCTTCTATTTGGAGTGAAGCATTTTGAATCACTTTATAAGGAGCCCCAGAGGGAAAATATTGTAGAAGTGATTATACTGTGTACTTACTTTCCATGACTTGCCACTAAAGAGGATAATCGAGATTTGATGGAGAAAATCACAAAGAACGAACTACTAGTGGTTATGTCCACCTTTCAAAAAGATAAGACTCCGGGTTCATATGGTTGGACCATCGAGTTCTATTTGAGTTTCTCTATTTACTGAGTGATGCCTTGCTTTAAGTGGCTAAAGAAGTTAGACATAATGGAAGGGTTATAGGGTCTTTCAATACAACATTAATTGTGGTCTTTGCTAAACTTAATTAATCAGGCTCATTTGATGATTTTTGTTTGATCTCACTATGTAATTTCAATTATAAGATACTCTCAAAGGTGGTCATTATTCATTCGAAAAAATTATTGTCAAAGGTTATTTCTATGGAACAATTTGGGTTCCTTGATGGTCGATTCATATATGATGCTGTAAGATTTTCCCCAAGAAGCTGTATACTCCATTAGATAAAAGAAACACCATACATCATAATGAAAATTGACATTCCCAAGGTTTATGATCATGCGTTCTAGTTATATCTGAGATTAATGTTGATCCATATAGGACTAAACCTATATGTGATTGATTGGGTCATGGGATGTGTCATGTCAATTTATTTTGTGGTACTGATAAATGGAGAATCCTCTTCCTTCTTCAAGTTGATACATGGATTACATCAAGGGTGCTCTTTATACCCTTACTTATTTCAGTTAGTGGCCAAGGGCTTTAGCAGGGCTATATTAGAAACTAAGGGAGAGGGAAAAAGCATCGGTATCAACATTGGGGGCCTAGAGTTATCACTCATATTTTATTTGTAAATGACGTTCTTTTATTCGACCATGGCTCTGTTAGGGAGGAAAAGATATACAAATAAAGTTTGGAATTGTTTTGCAAGGCAACTGGCTTGGAGGTAAACTTACAAAAAATATTTCATTAGTTTCGATGGACCATAAAATGAGGTAATAGGGAAATCCATACAACTCTTACTTAGTGATCTGTATTAAGAGAGGAAACATCATAGAGATTTATGTACAGATCTTGAAAGCTCATACGAGACTCCAATTAAGAACTATATTTTTCACCTATTTTCAAGTTGCGGGGTATTAAAACCTACCTACCATGTAATGTACTAATGCACCTGAAGAATGTAATTTTTGTTCGACTTTGAATATAAAGTATGGGTTTGTTTTGGGGAATCTCTCTCTCTCCATATGTGTGTGTGTGTGTATGCATGGGCACATGTGTGCACGTGTTATCACTACAATGATTTTGACTTTTAGGTGGGGTTGTCTTGTTGGTCCAGGAAAGAGCACAAGGAAGAAATCGAAGCGCAAGAGCAAACAGGAAAAGCATGCGCGCAGCAAAGAAGAATAAGAAGGAAGAGGCAAAGGAAGGAAAATAAGCACATAAGAGAGAAAGCTACGATGAAGAGTAGTGCGACGAAGGAAAGGCGAATCTGTAGGTGTCCAGAAAAGCAATGACCAGAAAGCGACAAGACAAGAATATCGTGGCTGCTAAAGTTGACGTAAGCTAGCAAACGACACACGTATAAGGGAATATTTGTAAGTCAGGCTGATATTGCCTTGTGTCATTCGGTCTGTCAGTTTGTAACCATTTTTTACAGCTGATAACGACCTGCACTAAGTGGGTTGTATGTAGTTGACCCTGCGTGGCCTTGTAGAAGTTATAAATAGGAGGAACCCATTTTGTGTAAGGGTTCAAAATAGTTAGAAAATAATTGAAGGAACCAGAGAAGAAGATAGTAGTGTGGTAGACGGTTGTTGAGCTGCAGAACCCATTTTGTAGAAGGGTTGCCGAATAGTAGGACTCAATCTGCAGCGGAGTGCGCAGATAGTAGAGTAGAAGAGTCGATCCAATCTTTGTGCAGATCAATAGGATTAGATAGAAGAGAAGTATAATAAAACCAGAGAGCATGAGAGAAAGAAAGAGTCTGAGTTGGAAAGACATATCTCAAACAGTCTGCAGTCAAGTCGGAGACTGAAAGGTGCCATATATTTCTCATGCCAGATGAAGAGAACCTATGTGGTTTTTCCCAGTTGGTTTTCCACGTTACGTCTTGTGTCGAAAGAATGTGCTTGCTGAATGATTGTGATTAGTTATTGGTTATATTGCATTAGTTATACTTAGTGGTTAAATGAATGTCACAATATTGATAAAAGCAGTTGAATAAGTGAATGATTAAAGCATCATCGAAGCATTGTGTATTATTTCATGCTCATTTACTATTAAGTTGGAATACAGTCACGCCAATGTATTTTATTGTTAAGGAATGTGTAGTAACATTGACAATATTTTATATTGTTTCAAGTTTAGTTAAGTTAAGTTATATCGCACTGATAAGCTGTTAAGTTGTTAAGCCGGTTGAGTCGCACTGTTGTGCCGCTATCGAGTTAGTAAAATCCTCCACTCTTCTGACTCTATCGAGCACCTTGTTTGCACACCAAGGGACTGTAATCCCTCGTTGACTGCAAAAACATGGTTCTGGCAGTTACCCATTGAGATATCTCGGGTGAGATTGCGCATGCGACATAGGTGTTGCCGACTGCGCTTGCCATTAGAGGAAATTTTGGGTCTAAAATGGGCCTTATAAGAAAACGCGCCAACAATAAATTTTGTGAGTTGGAATTCAAGAACCAATAGAATTTCAATAAAAAGAGTCAACCATAATGGTTGAATTGACATATTTGTCATAAAAGAAAACTATTTTTTTATTCGTATTTTTGACATATCTTTCTGTGTTTTTACTCAAATTATGAGTGGGAGAGCTCATTATATGTGGAATTTAATTTTGCATCCAATGAGTACCCACATTGCATACTTTTGACATACCCAACTACCCCAAAAACAATAAATACCTGAAAAAACATGATGATGACATCATCATCACATTTTTTCAGGTATTTTTTTTGGGGGTAGCAGGGTCTGTCAAAAGTATGCAGTGTGGGTACTCATTGGATGCATAATTGAATTCTGCATCCAATGAGCTCTCCAACTCGGAATTTGAGTAAAAACACAGGGAGATATGTCGAAAATACGAACAAAAAAAGTAGTTTTTTTCATACTTCCTCCAAAATTAATAACTATTATTTTATTATTTTCCTTAGGAGGCCCATTTTAGACCTCAAATTTCCTCTAATGTCTATTAGACCGATATCTTTGGGGTGTTTTGTTGGTTCTATGGGCTTGTTGAACCTGGGTCACAAGAGTAACAAAAAGTGGTGAACAAATGGTTTCGTTCTCGGGACACATAATGAATTGAGTCGAGGGAAATGTTGTGGCATCTGACAAAGAAGAAAATCAAGGATTGGATGGAGGCTCAACCGTTAGCATTTGCGCAAGAAGAGAGTGGAAGATCGTGGCTAAGCCCAAAAAACCGGTTGGACCAATATCTATATACAGATATTCACAAAATATTCTTTGCAGAGTTTCCTATTGTGTTGCATGAGTGGTTGTCAAGGTTGGCAACCCGACATACGAATTTTCAAAGAAGGGTAGTAGTCGAGTGGAGTGTTCAGTTGATCCGCGAGTAAGTAGTTGTAAGTAACCCCATCTCTAGAGCTGTTGATTTTTGGGTTGATAGTATTTTGCAAGGGTATATTACTGAGTTTGCAGTTGAGATGATAACTTCAATAGTGAGGCTAAAAGAATTTTTTTCCAAGGACCCCGAGGGAGGTACCTAACTTCTATAAAATTATGGATAAAGATACTTGTATATGAGAAGGGAATTTTGCAGTTGAGCAGTTGAGTCACTATTCGTAGGAACGGATATGTCATAGACAACCTGCAAAGAAAATGGGAAATGGTGAGCTAAGACGTTCCCAGGAAATATAGAAGTTGAACTGGAAGTGAGATTTTTAAGAAGTGGAAGGAGAATTCGGTCAGGTAAAAGAAGAAAAACACTAGAAGGAATACGGAATCTGGGTCTGTTCGGAGAAAGGGAGTACGAGTTTGAGTTGTGTCTAGATGAAGGGTCTTATGATGAAGAAGAATAATATAGACCAATTTCTAAAGGAGCAGAAGAGTTAGAAGAATCTACAGAGACACACAGCTGATACCGCAACTACACCACACTAGAAGCATCGCCAGAGGTAAGATCTAGAGCCCCATCTCCTGAAAGAGCTGTGAATACTAGTATTACTAGTGTGTGACTAGTGCGCAAGGAAGTCTACCTTTGTTAGATTGTTCACTGGGAAACCTCAACGCCAACTCAATGGCGGGGGAAGATATCATATTACCTACATTCAATGGGAATGGGGTAGAAGATCTAGAGTAGCATTGGTTCCTCTGCGAAGCTGTTTGGATGGTTCGCCAAGTCCAAAATGCAGACATAAGGAAAGTGAAAATGATTATGACTCTACGGGGTTGTGTGCTAGACCGGTTTATGAATTTTTGTATAGTACCACTAGGAGACCCACAAAATACTCTTGACGAGATCCGACTCGTGATGATTTGTGAATTTATAAAACCTAAATCTGAGTCGAAGTGTATCATCAAGATCAAGGAGATAAAACAATTACCGATAGAGTCCGTATGGGATTTCGACCAATAGTTTAAAACTATGATGACCAATGTAAGTTTCCAAATGTCGGATGTACAACACAAAGAATGGTTTATTGCTGCACTACTATCACACATCCTAGGGCCATTGATGCAACAGAAGATTGTGTCGCAGACGTAAGCATTATAAATAACGATGAAGATGGAATCCTCGTGAATCATAGATGGAGGCACAAGGATGATACAGATTTAGTCGTAGTTGGATAATATAATGATACAAATTCATGATATTAAGAAGGGCAAGGAAGCCCAAGAGGATTTATGGTTTACAAAATGTAGAACAGATGGACACACTAAGGATAATTATCTGTCGTACATGAACTATATTTCATCAGGTACTCCTAATCCATTGAGTACCCAAGGACTACCTTGGTGCAGAATATGCCAGACTAGAGGACATCACAACGAGGACTGTTTGTACCTACATAAGATTGTAAGTACCCCAGGCAACCTTTATTATAAATTTTGTAAGTCATTTGGACATGATGAGAAGGATTGCAGAGCATATTGGCTCTTGAAGGGGAAGACGGTAGACACCTGCCTAATGAATAATGGCAAGCAGATCAAGGCTGAATAGGCACAAGCGCACTACCATCTTGCGCATCATCCACAGTATCAACTGCAATACCCACAGAATTAGTATCCACTGCAGCAACAACACCCTCCGCTTAGGGAGGGTAATTTAAGAGGAAGAGGACAGTACCCAGGAGGATTTTGCAGAGGAAGAGGTCAAGTCGTGTGCTATAAATGTGGGTAGTCGGGCCATTATGCTAGATATTTCCAAGAAATTGCAAAGACATGTTCATATTGCAAAGCACAAGATCATAATGTGGAAAAATGTCCCAAGTTGATTGCAAAATGGAAAGCTTGGACCGTGGGAGTTCCTAACCCCACACTGAACCATAACGTTCAAATGATTATTGTAGAGCCGAGAGAACCAAGCATCACTGTCATAACACAAGGAGGTGCTGCGACTAGAGTGGATTAGAATGAACAGCATGAACTGCCGCATGTGCGATCCGTGGTGCAGAAGAAAGCGTTGTTTGATGTTCAAAATAAGAAGCAAGTATTCTTGGAGGTGCAACTAGAGTTTTTCAATGTAGAACAACCGTCGACCTCATTCGAAGTCAAGGAAATGCCTGAACATTTCCAATAGATATTCTGGAAGCAGACTCCAAACAAGATTAGTAAGCTCAAGACATTCCTTTCAATTTGCTTAGTGCCAATCCAAGATAAAGATGTTATTGCAGAATTAAAAGCATTGATTGAAGAAACCCCAGAGTCGCAACCTGAAAGAAAACTTAACCATGTTAGAATGAAGAAATAAAAAACCAGTCGCGAGTTAAGAATGACTACACAGATCGGAGACTACGATATGGATTATATTATCCTAGATCTAGGGTCAGACATCAACATTTTGATGTGACAATCTTGGGAAAGCATGGGCAAGCTGCACTCAGACTGGTCCACTGTCCAATTGTGACTTGCAAATAAGGTGAAAGTCCTACCGATTGGTAGGTTAAGTCTAGTTCCTATCGACATTGAGGGGCTGCGCACATTTGCAGATTTTGAAGTTATAGATATTGTCGATGACATGAACCCGTATCCCACGCTTCTAGGGATAGATTGGGCGATAGATAATCAGGCAATCATCAACTTCAAGAAAATAAACCTCTCATTTGAAGATGATTAAATGAGGGCAGTTGTGCCTATTGACCCACCGGAGGGGCGAAGATATGTCGAACCAGTCTATAGTGAAGGACAAGGTGATTATCTGGATCAATTTTATAATGTCACTTCCTTAAAAGATGATTACATAAATCTTACAGCGGATGGGAACCTGAGTTGGAAGAGTACTAGCTCATGCACATTAGATTTATGAGAGGCATTGGAGAATTGGAAAAATATACTGCATGAAGTATCCATAAGGAGATGTGCCAAAATTACAAGGTCTATGCGACGAGTGGAGACTCAGTCGAGAGAGTTACCGACATATGAGGGCTTACTTAATATGGCGACTTTCCTAAGTGAGTTTGTAGGACTGGTAACAAAACCACAACGCCTGTCTGCGTTAGACTATGTGCTGAAAGCTATGCCCGCCAGATGGTGGGGTACGCATAAGCAATCTATATAAGAGTGGCCACAATGCAGAATATTGCTGGAAGTCAGGTTTGGTGAAGAAATTGCAGTGTCGGGTCAGAAGTACATAGGCCTGTCAAACCCTATCGAACACCTTGATCATTGTCGCACTAAATTGGAAAATACCTGCGACAGGAATGGGTCCATCATTTTATACATACATTGGAAATGACACCTAGAAGCTGGTATACGTCTATGGAGTTGCGACAAGGAACTTGGGATTGGGAAGAGCTAGTTAAGAAATTCACACACACACATTTGAATTTGTCAGCGAGCAACCGATAGTCGATGTTGCGTTTCAAACGATAAAGGAGAAGATATTCGCTAAAATCCCCTTCGAAGTGGCGCATTCCCACCAGTGCACTATGACAATCCAGCACTAGATGGCTTGTTACAATCTAATTGGAGAACCAGATGATGATCCAACCAACCTTAACATACTAGAGTTGGATGGTATGCACGAGGTGGAAGGTAGTGGTATTTCTAGCGACCAATTCCTCAAGCCACTCAGAATGAAGAAAGTTAACATTGGGTCGCCGAAAAATCTGAAGTTCGCCAATATTGTGTTGATGTATTCGTAACTTTGGAATGTATTCACTTGTATATTTATTATTGTATTTCATTATACCCCAATGGAGATGTTTTTTCCTCCGTCGGGAGAGTCATTAATATATTAAGGTCATGTAAATTCATTGAGGTTAAACCTCTGTTGTCAGTTGGGGCAATAGCCCCCACAGTTGAGGGGTATTAGGGTTATTAGACTCTCCTAGTGAGGTGGGCTCTGTAGAGTAATTGTCAAGTGCAAAAACTAGTATAAATAGAGAGTGAGACTCTCTATTTGAAACACACGCTCACTCAACTGTAGCGCATGAGTGAGAGAAGAGGAGCTCGCACAAGTGAGAGAGAGAACATTTGTCGGAGATCATCTTTATGTTTTTGGGTTTTAATTTTGCTATTGGTGCTCATTCTATCTATGAGGAATTTTTCTCCTTTATGGTTTCCCTGAGGAAAACTCTTTGTGTATCTTGTCTCTTGTGATCATTGTTGTGCATGTTATTTTCTCAGATAAGATCCTAGATCATATTGATTAAATGATAAAAATCTAACATGGTACCAGAGCTAACCTGAGAAGAAGACACTATGCAGCTGCAGAATATAGGGCTTCTTACTTTTTGGGTCTCTCTCCATAGATCGTCAACAAAAGGAGGCTAGGCTAACTCTCCATTTAAGGGTGCATCTTTTTGTCGAAGCAGAATTTGACTCATGGCATTTTCAGTTTTTGACCTATCATTGCAGCGGGAATTAGGGCTTTTCATAGAAGAGGAATTTTTGAGTGAGCCTCGCATAGGATTTCTCTCCTCCTCAAAATCAAAATTTATAGACCAAGATCGAAATTTTTGGTTGGGTAAAATTCTTGGAAATTCAAACCCTAATTTGACCTCGGACCAGAAAACCCTAAAAGACTAAAACTAGTCATTTTGGTGCATTCGCTGTATCTCGATATTGGAGAAGGCTCTGGAGCCAAACATTTACAGGCCGAAGATAAATGATTGATGTACCCTGTGTAAATGTTTCAGCCTCAGATTCCCTATATTCCCATGGACTGTACTTTCTGTGGTAAATGTTTCAGACCCCGAAGGTGAAACAGTGACACGTGGCGGTCTGTACAAGTTCGTTATGCTGAACAATCCTGAAATAAGCCACCTTGGGAAAAATCTCATAAGTCACAATTGGTGAAACTATTTATTCTCAAACCTATGGTGTTGGAAAAATGATAGACGAGGCTACCTCAATACGAAGTTTCAGACACATAGGAGCAATGCTTTTGGAGATACCACATAAAAAATATTAGGCAATTATGTAGAAGAAATTGAAGGAAACTAGGGCATAAGATATTTTGCAATTCTAATCACATTTTTTGGAAAAGGAATATAATGCTCAGATCGCCTTCATGAGGCACACCTTTCTATCCAATCAGATTTGAAAGATTCCATGTTCTTAAAATTAGGGTTTCTCTAACAAACCCTATATCAACCAGATCTGGAACCAGTACGAACACCTCAAATCGAAACTCTGTGATCCTTGAAGAAATTGACTTGGATCATTATTTTAGTACGTAAGTGCTAAGATCCAGAGGGAGATGAGGCTAAGGCTAGAGCCACGAGAATCATTGCAGATTCTATTAAAGATCATCTCATCCCTCATGAAGACGCCAAAAGGAAGTGTTTGATGCTATGATGAAGCAATTGAAGAAAAATAGATATTGTTATAACCACCTTGAATGGCCTCCCATGATGATGAGATTCATTCATTTGAGGAATGTGTACCAGAAGGAAATGATTACCTTTAGTAGACTCTGGAAAGAGTGCACACAAGAAGAATCTCGACTCATAATAAGAGAAGAGAATATGGGAGCAACTGAAGATCAAGCACTCACGATTCAAAGAAGATCCCTCAAGAGATGATGAATACGAAGAACTCAATTCTTGAAGAACCACTTATCCATGTTAGCATTTTGATAAGAAATGATGTTGTTATGAATGAAGAAGATGATGAAGCTGAAAGAAGGAGTCTACCCACGAAGCAAATAAATATAAGTGTTCAATTGTCATTTCATGATATGGTTTGGTTATGCATTTGTTTATATTCAGTTGATGTGTTATGCATGATAGAATGTTTGCATTAATGACAGTATACTACTAATATGCATGTGATGGGTAAGTAGCTCATGGTGCTATACAACTGTCCATTGCTACTTATCTATAATGAAACCTCTTTGCTGACATATTGGATTAGTGCACAATCTCAATGATGTCATGGTAGAGATGGAAGGCATTTAGAAACTGTGAGATATGGATGAATGTTGTATTGGCTAAAATAGTTTCATGATTATATATTTATGCATAAGAATTTTCCATTTTAAATATGCATTATGAAATGTTTCTAACCATACAACTGGTGCATTTGACTTGTAGGAAAGATCACATACAATCGCCTACAAGAAAAGAAGGATGAGACTTGTTCCAAAGAACAAGTGACGACAGTTCAAGATTCACTCTAAAAATCCAAAATGAAGAATGATGACTAGAATGCGATGTCGAAGACTTGAAGGGAAGTCCATAGTATATTCCATATGAATCTGCAAGATCCAACATGCAGTAGACGGTAACATTGTGGGATACAAGGCAAGATTCATAGCATGAGGATTCTCACAGAAAGAAGGCATAGACTACGAAGAGACATTTGCAGCCATTGGAAGTCGAGACACATGACACTCAGACTCATGTGTGCAAATTAAAGAAGGCCTTATACGAGCTCAGAAGGAACCCATGGGTAACACATAAATGAGGAGCTTGGAGATCACCTAGAGTAATGAAGATCTTAACATTTGCTACAAGATTGAAGATGAAAGCCTATAGTGGATGATAAGCTCATAGATGGCTGTGAGAAGAAATTTTGAAAAGGTTCAAGATAGAGGATATTGGTATCCAATGACCCTAGATGGATACATAGAATAATAGTAGAAGAGGAAGCTAGTTGTCACTCCAGTACAGAATGTTTCAATACATAGAGTACAAAAGACAAAGGGAGAATGATGCTCCACTTCAGAGGGAGTGACTGCAGAAGATCCTGAGGTTCGACATGGTACGACATGATGGAAAAATTACTGATGGCTCTAGACTTTACTGAGAGTAAAGCAGTTCCCAACCTTTGCTCCAAGGTTGAAGGAGGAAGACCAGTGATGCTCCTGTTATATGTCGATGACCTGTTCCTGATAGGAAAAGAGGAACTCATTAAAGTTGCAAGAAGGATACTTGCTTCCAAGTTCGAGATGAAAGACTTGGGTATGGTGCATTACTTTCTAGACATGGAGGTGTGGCAGAGTGCGAATGGAATCTCCCTTGGACAAGGGAAGTATGCAATGGAGATACTGAAGAGGTTCAAAATGATGGACTGCAAGGCCATGAACACACCTATGGAATCAAACCTGAAGATATTGAGTGATGCTTGATCAGATTCGGTTGATGCTACGATGTCGTCAGATGATTGGGTCATTGATGTACCTAACAAACACGAGACCATATATTTTCTTCGCTATGAACACATTGAGCTATTTCTTGACGGATCCGAGACATGTTCACCTGATTGGTGCAAAGCATATTTTGAGGTACCTAAAGGGTACAATTGACTGTGGGCTCAAATATGAAGTGAATCAAAAGATTAACCTGGAGGGTTATGTGGATTTGGATTGGGTAGGCAGTGCCATTGATGGGAAGAGCACTTCAGGGTGCTGCTTCAGTATGGGTTCAGGTGTGATCTTTTGGTTTAGTAGGAAGTAGTCGTGCATGGCACTGAGTACAGCTGAAGCAGAGTATGTTGCAACTTGTTCGGCTAGTTGTGAGGCAGTGTGGATAAGGAAGCTATTATTTGATTTGTTTTATCTCTAGCTAGATGCTACTTGTATATATTGCGACAACCAGAGTTGTGTAAAGTTGTCAGAGAACTCGGTGTTCCATGACAAGTCGAAGCACATCGAGATCAAATATCACTATATTAGGGATATGGTGCAGAGAGGAGTAGTGAAGCTCCAGTATGTTGCGATGGATGAGTAGAGACCTGATGTGTTGACCAAGAAGTTAGCCAGAGTGAAGTTTGAGTACTTTAGAGAGAATCTTGGTGTTCATCAGATCGAGGCTCCTTCCAAGGGGAAGTGATGAGTCTAGAATCCTTTCTGAAATGGTGGCAGGATTGGTTCCTCCCATGGTCAGATGTAAGTGCTGTGCCTTTCTGACATGGTGGCAGGATTGGTTCCTCCCATGGTTAGATATAAGTGTTGTGCCTTTTTTGACATGGTGGAAGGATTGGTTCCTCCCATGGTCAGATGTAAGTGATGTGCCTTTTTGACATGGTGGCAGGTTGGTACCCCATGGTCAAATATAAGTGTAGATCCTTTCCATGGATGGTAGTAGGTGTGTCCTACCATGCTGATGGATATAAGCACTAAAGAAGATGAATACCTACATGGAGGATAGGCCTACAACCAGCATGAAAAAGGGTTGGCTCTGTAGAACTTCCTATGACGAGTACAATTGAGAGATAACACCATTTGCTCAAGATAGCGGGAGCAGTGATGATGATGATGATCCAGGTTGATGATGATCCAGTAATGAAGACTTGTGTTGATGAACCATGTCAAGAGGATACCCTCCTAGTTAAGAGGGAGTGTTGATGTATTTGTAACTTCGGAATGTATTCACTTGTATATTTCTTATTGTATTTCATTATACCCCAATAGAGATGTTTGTTCCTCCGATCGAGAGAGTCATCAATATAATAAAGTCATGTAAAGTCATTGAGGTTAACCCTCTGTTGTAAGTCGGGGCAATAGTCCCCACAATTAAGGGGTATTAGGGTTATTAGACTCTCCTAATGAGGTGGGCCCTGTAGAGTAATTGTCAAGTGCAAAAACTAGTATAAATAGAGAGCAAGACTCTCTATTTGAAACACACACTCACTCAACTGTAGTGCATGAGTGAGAGAAGAGGAGCTGGCACAAGTGAGAGAGAGAACAATTGTCGGAGATCATATTTGTGTTTTTGGGTTTTACTTTTGCTATTGGTGCTCATTCTATCTCTGAGGAAGTTGCGGGGTTTTCTCCTTTATGGTTTCCCCGAGGAAAACTCTTTGTGTCTCTTGTCTCTTATGATTATTGTTGTGCATGTTATTCTCTTAGATAAGATCCTAGATCATATTGATTAAATGATAAAAATCTAACATATTGGAGATTATTGGGATGATGAAATAGTAGCAAAAATCATGGATCTGCTGCATGAGTTCCAGAATCTATTCCCTACCAAATTTTCAAAGATGAAGGGAATACCAGGGGATCTAGGGGAGATGAAAATACCACTAAAACTAGATGCAAAATGAAGTAGACAATGGCCATACAGAATGAATCCAAGGTATAAAGAAAAAGTGAAAGCTGAATTGGATCGCATGCTTGAAGAAGGAATCATTGAACCAATGGAAGAATCCGAATGGATTAGTCCTATCATAATTCAGGAAAAGAAGACAACAAATGAAGTCAGGATTTGTGTCAACATGAGAAAGCTGAATGATTCATGCCTGCACAATCCATTCCCAACACCGTTTATGGATGAAGTACTGGAAAAT
Organism: Pseudotsuga menziesii; assembly: GCA_001517045.1. Taxonomy (NCBI): domain Eukaryota; kingdom Viridiplantae; phylum Streptophyta; class Pinopsida; order Pinales; family Pinaceae; genus Pseudotsuga; species Pseudotsuga menziesii. Next base: position 17,313 of record LPNX010354822.1, read on the forward strand.
GTCAGAGGACATGAGATGTACTCATTTATTGACGAATTTTCTGGCTATCAACAAGTCAAAATAACAAAGGAGGATCGACACAAAATGGCCTTTGTCACGGAATGGGGTTGTTATCAGTATACGATAATGCCCTTTGGACTCAAGAATGCTCTTGCTATTTTTTCTAGCATAGTAGTTTCTGCTTTTAAATATTTTATACATAAATTTCTTGAAGTCTACTTTGAGGATTGGACTATGTTTGGTATAGTAAGAGACCATATTGAAAGTATGGCCATGATGTTGGAGCATTGTCGCCAGTATCACATCGCACTAAATTCAAAGAAATGTATTTTTTGTGCACCACTTGGTATATTGTTAGGACATGTAGTGTGTCGCAGCAAAAGTTTGTTCGACCCAGTGAAAGTTGTGATTATTCTTGAATTACCACCACCTACAAAAGTCACGCAACTCAGGTCAACGCTAGGACACACAGGCTATTATAGAAAATTTATCAGAGGATATGCAGAGATAACTTTTCCAATGGAGAAAATTTTGAAAAAAGATGCAAAGTACCAGTGGATAGAGAGTTGTCAGGAAAGCTTATACAAGTTAAAGGCAAGATGGATACCGTGCCAATTTTGGTATTTCCAGATTGGAAGAAGGAGTTCCATGTTCATGTAGATGTGTCATCTATCACGCTTACCATAGTTTTAACATAACTAGGTGAGGCCACAATTTACCACCCTATTGCTTTTTCCAGCAGAAAATTGTCGACGTTAGAGAAAAACTACACTACGACAGAAAGAGAAGGACTCGCCATGGTATATGTGTTGCAAAAATTTAGACACTACTTGTTGGGTGGACACTTTTAAATGTGCATTGATCATTCGATGTTGAAATACTTGTTCAAAAAGCTAGTGTTGGGGGGGGAGATTTGTCGATGGCTCCTCCTATTTCAAGAGTTTGACTTTGAAGTCATTTTCAAAGTTGGTTGACTGAATGTGGGTCCTTATCACTTGTCAAGGATAGAAAGTGGTGAAGAACCGACCAGCCTGGAGGATAATTTTCTTGATGGGGAACTATTTGTGGTCAACATGGTTGATAAAACGTTTGAGCCTATAATTCAATAGGTTATGCGCCTAAAGGGTTCACCACTGTGGAGAAGAAACAGTTGATCGTCAAAGCCGCAGGACAACTATACAAAATGGGCCCCGATGAAATATTGCGTCGGTGTGTTTTTGAACACGAACGAGATTGGATAACGAGTAAAGAACATGCCGGTGTCGCAGGAGGACACTACGTTGGAAAGGAAACAGTGCGCAAGATACTGAAAGCTGGATTATGGTGGCCAACCATACATATGGATACTAAGAGATTTTTTCAAAGATGCGATGTTTTCCAGAGAACAGGAAAACCGTTGAGGAATGACAAGATGTCGTTAGCGTCGCAGATAACCCTACAAGAATTTGATAAATGGATTGTTGATTTTGTTGGTCCTATTAGTCCACGAGGGAAAAGGACCGGTGCATGGTATATTATCATAGTGACGGATTACTTAACCAGATGGGCTAAAGCAACGCCTGTTAAAGATTGCACTACTGCGACTGCAACAAAGTTTCTATTTGAAAATGTGGTGACAAGAATTGACTGCCCTAAAATCCTTCTAAGTGATCAAGGTATGCATTTTGTTAACAAGTTGATTGATGAGATTACTGCAGAATTCCAGATTCAACATAAGAATACGACACCCTATCATCCTCAGGCGAATGGAATGGTTGAAGCATTCAACAAGATTTTGTAAAATGCATTAACCAAAGTATGCAATGCGCACAGAGATGTTTGGGATCAGAAAGTATCAGGTGTGCTATGGGCATATCGCACAACCTACAAAAGATTAACAGGACACACTCCATTTAGATTGGTATATCGACACGAAGTCATTGTGCTGATAAAATTTATTCTGTCAATCTTAAGGATTGCTGTGCTGACTGAAATGACAGATGTGGATGCTGTCGAGCAAATATTGTCGCATCTCATTCAAATGGAGGAAGAACGCTTCGTCGCAGTATTTAATCAAAACATAGAAAAACAAAGGCAGAAAGCATGGCATGATCGCCGTATCAAGACTATGTAGTTCAAAGTCGAAGGCCTTGTTTTGTTGTACGTCCACAAATTTTTGAAGCATCCAGGTAAACTAAAAACGTATTGGCTAGGTCCATATGTGGTCGCACACATCACTAGTGTAGGCGCAGTGAAACTGCACAAGATGGATGGGACACTGGTCACATGAATGATAAATGGTAGTTGGTTGAAGCATTACCACGAGGGATGTGGCAGATAAAAGAGATAGAAAAAAAATAGAAAAGAGAAAAGAGAAAAGAAAAAGAAACAAAAGAAAAAAAAGGAAGGAAATTGTTCTGTCGCACGTCTGCAACAGGAGTATGCAAATCATAATAAGAGCGAGAATGGCAGTTGGGTGCCGTAAAGGCGCAAATACTCGGGAATATTTAGGTGGTTATGACAGTGAAGCATCATTGATTCGACAAGTCCGAGGAAAATGGCAACATGATTTTTGGTCCCATCCATCGTCCTCGCCATAAATGTCCTGATAGGTACAGGTGAGAGTTCAAGCATGCGAAGTAAATTTTGGAATGCGTCGAACGGGAATCCCATGTGATCAACAAGACGTCGCTCTTCCATTGAATGATCACATGCAGGATGAGCACACACCTATAAATATTTGCCTCCGTTGTCAAGATTCATTTTATTTGCGAGAGAGAAAAAGAGCGAACCAAATTCTGCAACTATGACAACAGAAATTGATGGTAATTTTGATTTCCAGCACCAGCGAGCAATTAGACATTACCAGAGCATCACCCTTCCCCATAGTTAAAGAAGTTACCTCACTGAAAGCACATTATGAATTGCTAGAACGAGATCCAAAAACAATGGTGTGTCCTAATCCAGAATATATTCTTACTGCTGCTTCGGCCCCTGCTCAGAATCCACCCACTAACCCACCGGCTTCATGGCCACAATAGTATGTATCGATGAATGTGTCAAGTGCAGACAAGCACATTAGGACCACAGGTCAAGGTGCCAAAGTTTAGAAAGAAGTGCAAGCAGTGCACCCATGAAGCACCAGTTCCGTCACCATAAGGAGATAGGCCTTCCACCATAGAGGAGTGGAACCTGCTACTGCCATACATTTGACCAAGGAGACCATAGGAACCTAAATTGAAGCTCCCAATGTGAGCGTAGTCCTCCTTGGTTGCACCCTAGATCCCTGCTGGAGTTTCGTTGTTAATGAACATCATGTCGAAGCTGGTGTGACTAAAATTTGAAGATAATGATACCCATAAGCAGGCGGATTTGGACATAAATATCTACATGGTCACTCTTTTGGTCATTTCACCTGTGCCACAACTTGTAGTGCCAATGGAATGGGATCGAGGTGTAGAACACGCGAGCTTAGTTAATTTGTTGTTTATTCCACACCTTGGTTGCAGTAAATAAGTGAGCACATATGTGCGATAGCTCCTGATATGTTTCCATAGAGGCTTTTTGTGGCTCGACGGGCCATATCCTGTTGATGTCAAGATGATTTTGTCAATAATGGATATCCCATGCTAAGGAATTGACCCTGCCCCATATCTGTGCAAGGATAGGGACACGACCAAGATGAAGGAAAAGTATGACCTTTCGCGCGCGAATAGAGGATTCTTGATTTCCTCCATAACTGACAATACAGTGAGGTTCATTGAAAAAGTGTTATCTTGCAAGATGTTGTACAAGATACAACCCACTGAGTGCATGACCGGGGCTTTGGAACTAGCAAAACAATGCACAAAAGGAGTGTTGATCAACTAGTCACAGTATTTACTGAACGAGCTGCTAGATGATGCAGCGTAAGCGCAGAAAGAAAGTAACACAAAATTCCACTACTCATGGTTGCTGATTTTGATTTCTTTCGTAGTTTGGTCTAACCCACCCGACTACCAACCACAGGATATCCCAGTACTTTGTCAAGGTGTGCAATATCAGAACCTGTGGGAAGACAAGGAATACAAGATCCGACAGAAAGATAACAACATAGAGTTCTTTCTGCATGGGGAAGCACTAAGGATGGTAGTGCGACAACAACATAGACTGCTCACTGCGATAGTCCAAAGGTTTACACCCTTCATAACCTTCCAAGATGGTGTGCACAATATCATCCTACAGCCACAACAGGACCTAGAGAAACAAGCGCAGCCGACACATTTCATGATTACGGATCACGATGTAGAAGCGATCATCGAGGATTGGCCAAAATAATGGCGTGTTCCAGTTGATGAGGAGATTGGCCAAGGTGATGGCCATGGTAATGGACAAGATAATGAAGAAGGTAATGACATGGGTGATGCACAAGGAAACCAATTGCAGGAGTCAGACGATGATGATGAAGACATTGATTAGGACTCTGATCACAATTATTTAGAGGGTACACCCACTAATGAGGACGTGTAGAATCAGAAAAAGGCCCAGGATAAGGAGCGGCATGGGTAGCAGCACAAGAAGCACAAAGCTGATAAAATGGATAATACAATCAACTTAGGTGAGGAAGACATTAGCCTGCTTGCAGATGCCATCGCAGACGTAGCAAAGACCAGCTTTAAGGGTATAAGTAAACAACAGATGCAATTAACCAACAATCTCACCAAGAATGTCAATAAGCTCACTGAGGCCATTAATGACTTAAAGAGCACAATTAAAGCTGCGACATACAATGTTGATCCCGGTGACACATTAGTCGTGCCATTGTTGTTTCTTCCGCTCAAGATAGAATTCAAAGCGAAAGTAGTAGAAACATGAACGTAGGAGTTTGATGATGTTATCCATGAGATGGGGACAATGTCGATAGATTTTTCCAAACTAGCAATGACCGAAGTATATGTTTTTCAACATGCGGCTGCAACAAAAATTAGAATTTGAGAAAATGCTCTTGCATATCAGACACAAAAAGAAACAAGGAAGGAGAAAGAGAAAAAGGCCCTCCTTAGCCAGAAGGAGTAAGAGATTAAGGTGGAAGAACAAGGAAAGCTTACACTAGAAGAATCCATAAGCTACGCAGTTGCAAAGTTCCTCGTAGAAGAAGGCCAAGAAGAAGTAGATGTAGACACAAAGGTAGCCTGATTATCCAGAATTGCGGTGGACCTAAAGAAGCAGGTGGAAGAGCTTAAAGCACAACAAATACCAAGCACACCCCCTGAGGTCCTAGAAGAGTGCAACAAAAAAACATCTAAGGATGTTGATTAGATTAAGGAGGGAGAGAAGCTCTGTAATGAGGTAGTCGACGCCATATCTACATCACAGGAATTGCTCCTGGAAGATGAAACAACGATGAAGTTCGCAGAGGACACACACCAAGTCGAATTAAAAATCACAGTAGTTAAGGTAGACATGAAGAAGTTTCCCATCAAGGAAAAGATTGCAAAGGCAGCCAAGATGAAGCAGCTATAACAACAAGTAAAGACTCTGCCCAAGTAGGAACAATGTAAGAATGAAGAAGTTATAACACAAAAAACTAAGGTAGTGTGAGTTATAGGGATTCTTCAGCTTGTACAATAGAAGCTCTAGCATATAATTCAGTCGCTAGAAGATGTATCGTCAGAACATATCAGTTCCGACCATGTCGAGCAATTGGAGTAGCAAGTGGAAGAGGTACGCGAAGAAGTTGTCCAGGTACAAGGAATTCTCAAATAATTTCAGGAAAAGGTCGGTACCGTGGTGTATCCAACGCCAGAACCATAAATTTGCTTAGTGGCTCGGGATGAGCCACATGTGAGTGTTGGGGGCCTGTTGGGCCAAGAAAGAGCACAAGGAATAAATCGAAGCACAAGAGCAGGAAGGAAAAGCATGCACATGACAAAGAGGAATAAGAAGGAAGAGGCAAAGGAAGGAAAAGAAGCACATAAGAGAGAAATCTGCGACGAAGGAAAGGCAAATCTACAGGCGAGCAAAAAAATAATGGCTAGAAAGCGATAGGATAAGAAGATCATGGCTGCTAAATTCGACGCAAACTGACGAATGATGCACATATAAGGGAATATTTGTAAGTCAGGTCGATAGCACCTTGTGTCAGTTGGTCTGTCAGTTTGTAACCGTTTTTTACGGCTGATAACGACCTGCACTAAGTGAGTTGTATGCAGTCGACCCTGCGTGGTCTTGTAGAAGTTATAAATAGGAGGAACCCATTTTGTATAAGGGTTCACAATAGTTAGAAAATAATTTAAGGAACCAGAGAAGAATATAGTAGTGTGGTAGAAGGTTGTTGATCCACGGAACTCATTTTGTAGAAGGAGTCAATCTGCAGCGAAGTGCGCAGATAGTAGAGTAGAAGAGTCAATCCAGGATGTGTGCGGATCAGTAGGAGTAGATAGAAGAAAAGCATAATAAAAATAGAGGGCATGAGAGCAATAAAGAGTCTGAGTTGAAAATACATATCTTAAACAGTCTGTAGTCAAGTCGCAGACTGAAAGGTGCCATATATTTCTCATGCTAGATGAAGAGCGCATTTGTGGCTTTTCCCAGTTGGGTTTCCACGTTACATCTTTTGTCGAATGAATGTGCTTGTTGAATTATTGTGATTGGTTATTGGTTATATTGCATTATTTATACTTAGTGGTTAAATCAATGTCATAATATTGATAAAAGCGGTTGAACAAGTGAATGATTAAAGCATCGTCGAAGCATTGTGTATTATTTCATTCTCATTTACCATTAAGTTGGAATACAGTCGCGCTAGTGTCATTTATTGTTAAGGAATGCGCATTAACATTGACAGAATTTTATATCATTTCAAGTTCAGTTAAGTTAAGTTATATCGCACTAATAAGTTGTTAAGTTGTTAAGTCGGTTGTGTCACATTGTTACGTCACTGCCGAGTTAGTAAAAGCCTCCATTATTTCGACTCTATCAAGCACCTTGGTTGAGCACTAAGGGACTTCAATCCCTCACCGACTGTAGAAACATGGTTCTGGTAGTTACCCATTGAGATATCTCGGGTGAGACTGTGCCTGCGACGCAGGTGTTGCTGACTGAGATTTCTTTGTTAGGACGATATGTTTGGGGTGTTTTGTTGGTTCTGTGGGTTTGTTGAACCTATGACGCAAGAGTAAGGAAAAGTGGCCAACATGTCTTCCACCTTCAAAAGTCACTTTTGGGGGCGGTTTTGGCTTTGGAGGTGATCTTAACAAAATTTCCCCTAATAGAATCGACGCTAAAATTTTGGACTTTTAGGGGCGGGNTGGTTCTAAATCCCCCTCGTAGACACCTATTGGGGAGGTTCTAAATCCCCCTCGTAGACACCTATTGGGGCGGTTCTAAACCCCCCCTAAAGTTCCTTATTACAAACCTTTGGGGGCAGTTACAACCCTCCCCATAAGTGACTACAAGGGTGGTTCTAAACCCCCCCTAAAACTCCATCTTGCAAACCTTTGGGGATGGTCTTAACAAAACCACCCCCAATAGTACTGAAACTAAAAATAACTTTTGGGGGCGATTCATAATCACCCCTAAAAGTATTATTACAAAACTTTAGGGGCGGTTATAAACCCCCCTCGTAGACACCTACGGGGGCAGTTTGAAACCCCCCTTGTAGACACCTACGGGGGTGGTTCAAACCCCCCCCTAAAAATCCATCATACAGATGTTTGGTGGAGGTTTTGAACCCCCCTCATTGTAACATACAAGGGCAGTTTTGAAGCCCCCTCATAGTGATATATGAAGGCAGTTTATAACCCCACTCATAGCAACATACAAAAACGGTTTGAAACCCCCCCTATAGCCATAATAAATCATAATAAATCATAATAACATATATTTGATTAAAAATACCAATATTTCAAGATCATTAGGGCATAGAGGAATCGAACCACCAACCTCCTGCTTGTAAGGAAAGCGCTCTTCCACTGAGCTAGAACCCTTTAAAAATTGGGGAAATGAGCAATATTAACACCAAGATTGCAATATTTGTAATTCTAAGAAAATAATATCTAAATACAACCATGCTTAAAATCCAATTTTTATTTCCAAAGACAACCATGCTTAAAATCAATCATCAACAACCTACATGCTCATATCTAGAGAACAAAAGCAAATGTCACTATTAACTAAACAAAAATACTTGCAATACATAAATATTACATGCAATAAAATGAGTGTTATATAGAGATCTTACTAATCTTGCCTAACCCATTGCATGTGTTTCTCATGATCCTTTTTAGCTAGATCTATGCTCCCAATTCTTAGTGCCTTGCCAATACTCTGAGCTTGAAATGATTGAATCATCCATATATGTCACTTGGTTTGGACGTCATTAATTGTTTACTACTCACACTATAACACCCATTTCCAACATTAGAACCATCACTTTCAATTACAAATATTATTGTCTCGTTGGAAACTCCATTTGAAAATGTTGGAATGTCAATGGATTGGTAGGTAGGGGGATGGGAACCTTTCTAATATTGCAAAACTATAATATCATATGTGTAAGGTGAAACCATGCATCTAGTATACAAATTTAGTGAAACATGGTTATTGTATTGATATAATCCTCTATATAATATTCTAGGATCAATGAGCACTACTAAAGCTAACAAGAAAAAACAATGAGCACTTATATCCTTACATAATGATCAACGATTTTGTGGAGATCATATTGAACTTTACTAAGCATTAACAACACTCTTCTTGCATTTTCAATCAAATAAAATTAGTTACAAGTAGTTGATACTTTTGAGGCAAAGTATGTCTAGAATTTCAAGCATGAAAAGTGAATTAGGTATTAGGAAAATTGAATTGTATTTTTATTAATTGAATGGTTGAATTAATGTGGATTCAAAAAATGATCTACTAAGAAGAGGATTTAGCTTCCATTCCAATAGAAGGAGAATCGCTTCATTATGGATTTAGACGATAATAAGGTACAAAACTAGGATATGGAATTTGTAATAAAAGAACATGGATAAGATATTACCTTTCTTACCTCTATTATTCATCATAGATAGGGCATATGAATAAAAAGGGTAAGCATACTAGAATGTGCATAAAGTAATAATGTGGAATGTACTGAAACCTAAATTTTTTTAGACGTATACATATTAATCTATTGGCTATTCATTGAGGATTTAATCTACTTCTAGTGGTGCTTTAACTAATCTGCATACTCAGTAAACACCTAGTTTCTTTTCTAATACCTAATTAGCACCTATGTTGTTCTTATCTTAGTTATCTCTATATTTATTGCTAACACATATGGTTTTAGTTTATAAATCTAATCCATGATATCAACAAAGTCAATTTCAACAACTAGTGAAAGGTGAACTTAAAGGTTTAAAATGGGATTGAGAATTAAGCAAGATGATGTTGGCTTTGCTTCTTATTTATATGCCTTGAATGCTACCTTTCTCAGAGTCAAACAAGGTGGTATGGAGACTACTACCTTTATGGATGGATATATTGCTTTTACCTATCAAAGTGGAACTTAAATAGATGTTATTTATAGGTCAACTTGTTCCCCAACTAAATAAAGTAGGAATGCTAATATATTCAATAGTTCATGTTCAGAAGCTTAATCAACTCAATGGACTAGAAGAGCAGTGGTTGGTCAGACCTTTATTAGGTAGATGTGGCTCTAGATTTGGAATGGATGTTGCTATTATGTTTATATATTCCTTTATTAGTGGATTTGTGTGGTCAACCACTTATAATGGATTTCTAATAAAGTAAAGTATGTCATTAAGTTGTAAGGATATGTACGTAAAATGGTGATATTTTAAATGATATGGGTGATGATGGTATAAATGTGATACTTTAGCAAGATGGAATGAGGTATACTAGGAGGGTATTTAGATAGTGATATAAATTATCTCGTCTATAAGAAATCAAATATAGTGATAAGGCTATCATAACAACCATTACATTTGTACCAAAACTAATATCACTATTTGAAATAATTAAATAAGTTGTTAATAAGGCAGTGGGTAAAGCACTAGTCCTAGGGTACTCTTTCTGTAGTAACAACTCACCTATTGATCACATAAAATGAGCATTTGTGTAGATAAAATATCCACTTATAGGTTTATTGGGTTCTAGCTCTACCAATATTTGAGCAAGTAGTAAATTAGACAAAGGTCATGAAAATTGATTCACCAGTGGAATATCTTTGATTTCCATGACTGATTGTAAAATCTATAGAAGAGTTGATTTAAGAAGGTTTCCTTAATGACTAAAATTAACTAATAGAAATTATAGCAGGGGTGCCAATTAATCACCAATTATAATAGTATAGTTGCATGTGAAGTATATATATTATATATAGAAGTAGAAGACAAAAATATTAATAGCTTTTGACTATTTAACTAAAACCAGTAGCTTTGTCCTATCACCTTACCTATATTTCCTTAAGAATATTACCCTTTATAATAACATTGCTTAAAACACATGTCCATTCTAAAAGAACATAGGTAAAAGGGATGTAGAGGCACAAGCTCAAAGCGCTTTCTATGTTTCTTTTTCTTGAATGTTTGTATAAATGTCCATAACAGGTGTTGACACCTTATCTTAAAAAAGGGAGGCATTCCTTACCACCCATATGGTCCACATAAAAAAAATCTGGCAGCAACACACAACATAAAATAAATTTGGCCTCGAATGGGTGCGGTACAATATGATACCAATCAAGTATATGTAGAGTGTACTGTCAACCAGTGGCATGGAACCACCTTCTTCCAACCTTATGCCAGATAATAAGGGGAAGGGTGCTACTTTACAATCAATCAGGTGAAATCTTTAAGCAAGTCTCCAATGTATCTGGACTGTGTACTCATGATTCCTAAAGCACTTTGATTTACTTCGAGCCTAATAAACTGTCTTAACAGCCCTAGATTAGTCATGGAGATGCTTCGCTCAAACATGACTTGATGCCTCTTAATCCAGCAGATGAGCCACTATTAATGATAAATTCATCCAAATATAGAAAAGTCAACAACAGGAATCCCCCTTTCTATTGCATGTATACATTATAGTTAAATTTGTATCTCTCAAATTTACCTGACATAAGGAAGACATCCATATTTCCATACCATGACCTTGGGGCTTGCTTGAGCCCATAGAGATATTTCCTTAGTTTGCAAACTAAGGAGGAATGTTCAATATACCCCTCATGTTGTCTCATATAGATCTCCTCTTCCAGGTCACCACAGAGGAAGGCACTCTTCACATCCATGTGATGTACCTCCCACCTCTTTGAAGCTGCAATGGACAAAAATAGTCTTGTGGATTCTATTCTTGCAATAGGATAGAATGTCTCATTGTAGTCCTGCCCATGGACTTTTGAGTACCCCTTTTCTAGTAACTGAGCCTTGTACTTGGTTGTGGTCCCATCAACTGCTAACTTGGTCTTGAAGATCCATTTGCACTAAAATAACTTCCTCCTAGGAGGCGAAGTGACAAGCTCCCATGTTTTTTTGTCTTGTAGTGAACCAAACTCATTATCCATAGCTTCCTTCCACGTTGGATCATGGCAAGCCTCCTTGTACGACTGAAGATCTGACCCCATCATCATGAAGAAACTATATGGGAGAAGTGGATATGAGTGGCAGAGGGCAATACTTTCATCCTGATACTGAGATCTTGTCCTTTTTCTATCATCTAAATCCCCAACACTATTCCCTGATGCTTCAATGAGGTTTTGGGCCCATTTAGGCCTCTGATTGGGAGCAATTGTTGGATTTGGATCTGGATCTTCTTGAGCTTCATTATCAACATCAAGATCTTGATAATCTTGATCATCATCTTCTGAATCTGAAACATTAGTCAATACATCATCATTTGTAAATGGAAATGGATGAGGAATTATACCTTCTTCTTCTTCGGGTGGCTATGGGTCATGCACTTGATCTTCTTTAATTTGCACATTGCGCTCTATGAAGCACTTTTTGGTTGCAAGGTCTATCAGTTTGTATGCCTTTGCATAATTTGCATATACCACCAGTATGGATTCGCTGCTCTAGGATTGGAAGGATTTCCTCTTTTCAGTAGGAATTCTAACCCATGCCTTGGAGCCAAAAACTCTCAGATGTGAGACATTGGGATTATGTCCCATCAATGATTCAAAAGTATTATCCCTAATCATTGACTTGTGAGGCACTCTATTATGGATATATGAAGCACAATTTACTGCCTCAACCCACAAATATGGAGGAAGACTTCTTGCTTCTAGGAGGCATTTAGACATCTATTTCAAGGATCTATTCTTCCTCTCATGTACACGATATGTTGTGGTGTGTATGGGACTGAGTCTTGCATTTGAATGCCTGCTGATGCAAAAATATGATGGAATTTTCTTTAGACATACTCACCTCCATTATAAGATCTAAGTGCTTTGATATTATTTCCAAGAGTGTTCTTAGCCAAGTCTTTGTGTTGATGAAATTGTCATTGATGCCAACATGGACTTGCAGTGACCCTATTGATTGTCATTGATGCCACAAAGTCCCACTTGCAGTTCCTTGGACCCCTTACAAAGTGGGTTTGAGCCTTGGACCCCTTACAAAGTGGGTTTGTGCCTTGAAGCACCTTGTACCCAGTTGACAAGGTCCTTGTACCACAAGGATGGATCTTGGAGACACCACCTTATTGAATATGTTGAGGACCCTGGTGATGGTGTTGAATACCCTGGAGATGGTCCTGAAGACTTGATGGATGATGGAGAACCCCTATATTGGTTGGAGAAGCATTAATGACCCATTTAGTGGTCCTTCATGCTCTGATGGTGTCATAGTAACCCATGAGAAGACCCAAATACCCCACAGATGATTTCATGGTGGATCTTGACACTTAAGGGTATCCTAGTGTGGTTGAGGTGGTTGAAGAAGCCTATGAAGCCCATTTCTTGTTGAATAATCCCTTATGAAGTCCTTGGACCCACACTTAGTGGTTTGATGACCTTGCAATCCTTATTGGGGTCATGGAGCTCTTATATGATGATGATGACCTTGTATGGTCCTTGACAAGCTATGGAACCCCTGGTATGATGAAGAATCCCATGGAACCCTTTATGAAGACCCTAATACCCTTGCAAAGGTCATGGATCCCACTACTTGCACTTGACATGGTTATATGGCATTGATGATATGGTATTTGGTGACTTAATGAAGTCATGGAACCTTGTGAAGACCTTGATTCCCATTACTTGCACTTGATGTGGTTAAGTCACCCACACACATATTGGCTTGATGATGGTCCATTTAGTGGAAATATTGAAGCCCATGATGGCACCTTGCACATGGCATGCCATTAAAAGCCCTAGTGGCTTGATGCAACCCTATGAAGATGTGGAGGACATACTCCCATGAATTTTAAATGACGTGGTTGACTTTGAAGCATGTTTTAAAAGAAAAATAATAAAAATACATAAGTTTGACCATTTAGGTGGTAAGAAAAATAATAGAAATACATTAGGTTGACCATTGAGGTGGTAAGAAGTTTAAAGTCAAAACTAAAATTCAAATTAATAAAAATTCTTACCTTTGAAGACAAGTCGACCAGCATGAGATATGCCCACTTGAATGTGTATTTAAACACATTCTCACACTCCAAAGATATATCAAACATTTTATTTGTTCATCATCAATTCTCTCAATATTTTTTCAACTCTTGGAGAAAAGTGCGAAACTTTGTGGAGTAGAAATTTCTTGGCATCTTCACTAAAATTGACATAACTTTCTCATACAGAATCAAAATTACAAATTTCTTGGCTCGTTGGAAATATTGTTACAAGGGATATGTGATGACATGATATAGAGTTTCTTTTGGTTTGTCTATTATTTATTCATCTTGTGATCTTCGGAAAGGCACGGTTCATTCTTCTGGGTTTCTCTTGTGATGACAAATGTCTCTCATGGATAGAGTTCATATTTGATCTTAGTATGTGAGCCTCTATATTGGTATATATACTTGAAGTCATTATGGAGGCTATGATGATGATGTTGCATACATTTATGCTATGATATGATATACTTTATGATGATAATGCATGTGATAATTATGTACACTCTATGTGTCACGTCCCCTCCCCTCATCTCGACAATGGAGAGGATGCGACCTACATTGCTGCTGCTATCAAATAGACAATCTAGCCCCATGAATATAATCATAAAAATGCATTGAAATGAAATACATATGCAGATGTATAATTCATTAAACAACGGAAGCAAATAAATTCATTCAATAATTCAACATGTTCATATTAATTCATAAGACAAATAGTTTGCAGATATTAAGCACACAAGAATACTTATCTTGAGAAGAAGATTCCCATGCAACTAGCTATGTCGCTGCAACGCTCCACCCATCCATAGACCAATGTGCTCATCAATCTCTCAGCATCACTGCCACCCCTGAGCTGCACATGATCTCCATAAGGAACTAGGGAACACAGACGTACACATAGTAAGACCATACACACACAGTTGGGTTTCACAGACTGTCCAGCCAAACCAACAAACAATTGGGTTTCACGGGCTACTAAGGAAATAAGCCAATAGCATATGTTTCCCTTGGACTTACTTAGCCAATCCAAACTTTACATCAAACACACAGTCAACCAATTAACATGTGTGTTCCTTTGAGTTACTCAACCAAGCCAACCTTCTAATCAAAACATAGTCAACCATCTAACAGATGGGTTTTCTTAGACTGCTAAGGAAACAACCAATAACATGGGGTCCTTAGACTTACTCAGTCAAGCTCACAATCACATCCAACATAACCAACCCTCTAATAGATGGGTTCCTTGGACTTAGTCATCCAAGTCAACACCAGGAGACACTCCACCGCAAAATACAACTTTTGGGTATGGACAAAAACATCTTGGGAAGCCAAAACAAAAATGGAAACAAGGGGGAAAATAGCCCTGGGAACCAAAATAGATTTCACAAAACGTTAAAGGATATTTACGAGAAAAAACGACCATCATTCACACCCAAATCGTGAATCCAAAATAAAAAATGCCTATGGGAATTTCAGGAGCAAATCCGGCCTCAACATACACCCAAAACGTGAATCTCGGCTGCACATTCACTAAGCAACACAAAATGACTTCCTAGCCATGGAGAAAAATGGAAAAATGACAGAAAAATGTGAGGGAAACTCCTAGCTTGCTCACAGGGGAAAAAATGGCCTCTTCAAACCCCAAAATCGTAGTTCCCTTCTTCCCATTCACCCAACAACATAGAAAATGAATTATGGGCATGGAGAAGTGAAGAAACGACAGGAAAATCGTGAAGGAGAGAGAGAGAGCTCAGCCACCTTCAACTGCGTGAGAGAGCCCCACATGAATGAGAAAATGGGTGATGAATGAAAGACATGGATGAATAATGGGATGGGCATGCATTTCCAAGCATTTACTTTCCAAGAAGTCAAACACACATTTTCCAAAAATGGGTGGCTTCCCAAATTCAAATTTGACTCCCATACTCTTCCCATCCTGGGCACAAAAAGACAAAATGGGTAGTTGACATCTTTATGGGTTTTCCCTTAGACATTTGGATTTTCCCCATTGGCTGAAGGGTTTGAATATTCCCCCCTCCCTATTCCTTGTGAAATCATGCCCCCATCTATTTAATGTTGCGGTGCATAGCTAGTTGTGGTATTTTTATTAATTTGCATTTTTACATCATGTCTCAAAACATATTGTGCATGGCTAGCACATAAACCATCATCATCGATTTTAATCGCCGATACATAAGACACTAAATCGATGGTGGGGCCTTTGCCTTGAGCTCCACACCATGATCAAATAAAAACATTTACATCATATGCAATTCAATACCATGGGGTCGAAACCGGGGCACACATTCCTCTCCCCCTTGGGGTCAAAACCGGGGTGTTACACTATGATGTTGATGCACTCCTATATAATATGATGTACATGCATACCATCGTGTGATGATGCTCTCCTATGCACTATGATGTATACTTGATGATGATGATGATGCATAAGCGATGCACACTTAGATGATGATGATGTATATTTGATGATGAGGATGCATACCCTATGACGATGATGCATACCTATGATGATGATGCATGACGATGCACGCCTTATGTTTAGTGAAAGTAGAGTAGAATTACTTTTTCAGTAATTGTGTATGATGAGGTGTACAATGATATGTACATGAGAATATTGACCAAATTGACCAACATTATTAATAAGCAGAAAATAATGAACAACAACGATGAACAAAGTTGATGTGCAGAGATACTTGAGTAGTAGTAATGAGCAGATGTGATGAGCAACAATGTTGAGCAGATTGACCAGAGATTGATGAAAAGCATTAACCAGTAGAGTGATGAGAAAATATTGATGTGTAGAGCAAAGGTTGGTTGTGCAATAGAGCCATATGATTGCTTGCAAGAAGAATATTGCACTTGAGGATTGGACTTCTCAAACCCTTCTTAGTTGGAGCTAAGAAAACCAGGCTAGGTCTTGTTATGAGAGTTGGTTCTCCTTTTACTAGTTCATGTTGATTGTAACCGAGAACATTGTTGTCTTCTATGTACAATAAATAAATATCAAAATTCCATATATTCTTGCGTACCTTTTGATGTGATTTTTTACTTATGACTCATGATGAATTTGATTATACAATTTATGACATAATGATTGATATGCTCTGATTGAATAAAAGAAGTGAAAAAGGTTTAAAATTGCTCACACACTGATTCACCCCCCCTCTTAGTGTGTCCATTGTGTCCAACAATTGGTATCAAAGCCGACCTTCGTCACAAGCCTAGAAAGCTTAAAGAAGATCCATGGAGACATAATGGAAGCAAAAGAAGAGTCATGAAGGAATGACGTGCCTACACTTTATATGGCTGATTATTTCACTTGGAGGAGCAAAATGAAGGCTTATCTAAAGAAATTTGGTGTTTGGGAGATTGTGATCAATCCACCCGCTCCATCAAACAAGAAGGGAAAATTAGCTACATAGAAGGAAGCACAGAAGGTCAATACTACGTGAATAATACAACCTTGAAGTTCCTCATGGATGGAATTCCCATTTTAGTGAAAGAAAGTGTAGGGGATTACACTTTAGCCAAAGAATTATGGTTTAAGTTGGAAAGCGAGTATCAGAAGGAAAGACCAGAACCTGAAAATACAAATAAGGAATCAAAAGACAGGCCCCTATAACAGATCAATCAAGAAGAAAAGAAGCAAGAAGAGGACTCCACTAGTAAAGGTATGAACTCTTGTGATTGCAATGATAGCTTATGTGTTGAAATTGAGAAAGTTCTTGCAGATGATGATGAAGGGATATCAAATATTGCACATGAGATACATCTCACGTTGCTCAGTATTGACCTCAAAGCCAATTGGTTCACGAACACTGTAAATATGAACCAGTGTGACTTCATGAAGTTCAAAAAAAAAATCTTGGACTCCTTGAATGAATATAAACAAAAGACCATGACAATAAAAGTGTTGCTTGTGAAGCTCAAACACAAGGACAAAGAGTTGCGGGATCAGATGAAAGAGAAGGATGTTGAAGTTGAACAACTAAAGACTCAATTGACCAGTCAAAAGGAAGAACCATAAGAGCCCGCTGAAGAGCTTTAAGAAACTAGAGAGGTCAATCATGATCTAAAGACTCAGCTGGAGGAATCCAAGAGGATAGAAGAACTCCTGAAGATTCAGTTGGAAGAAAAGGAGGAGACAATCCAGAAGCTGGAAATGGAGGTAGTTGGTCTCAGGAAGAAAGGTGAGAAGAATGAATCTTTTGTCAAGTACAAGGACAGTTCAGTTGTCTTAGATAAGATATTGGATTGCCAAATATCTCCACTCGACAAAACTGGGCTTGGTTGCAAGAAGTAAAAGGAAAAATCTTAATATCACACTTCATCTCCGAAGACTCCATAAGTAGGTCCATCAATGTCCAAAGCTGCTCCCCATACACCTACACATGATTAAAAAGTACTTTGGAAGTTCAAGGAAACATCAAAGAGTTAGGTATATTCCTCAAAGAAATCGAAGAAAAGAAACAACTCCAAGACCCAGGTATGAAAGTGGTTTCAATGGTTATTGTTATTTTTCTCTAACTTTGGTCGTAAAGCTATGGAGTGTAGAATTTATGGAAGAAGAAGTGGTGGTAGGCCCAATGAATCAGTCAGATGTTGGACATGTAATCAAGTTGGACATGTTGCTGCCACATGTCGCACATTGAGATGCTACACATGCAGTGGGTTTGGTCGCAAAGCCCAAGAATGTGTAAGTCAAAGAATTCAACCAAGGAAGAGTCCTTCCTATACATCAGCAAGAAGAACCAATGAACCTTGGAAGAAGACCAATGCAGAAAGATTTGAAGATCAGAAGACAAATGCCTATAGTTAGGGGCATTTTCAGGCATGGAGACATGAAGTTGATCAAAGAAGTGTTGGAAGTTCCAACAACTCAATCATATGTAGGAAATGCAACCATGTTAGTCATATTGTTGTATATTTTCGTACGATAAGGTATTATAGTTGTAGTAGCTTTGGGCACAAATATCAAGATTGTTGGAGTACATGGAAACAACCCATGAGGAGGATCTCATATAAATCATCAAGGAAAGCTAGTACATATGAAGGAACAAATACTAAAAGGACAAATTCCAAGAATAAAGTATGGATGAAGAAGACTGAGCAATTCTAGATAGGAGAGGTTGATCAGAGAAAGGAAGATGGTTGCAATATGGAAAGTCAAGTGTAAGGTTTCTCAAATTAGGACAAGCTAGGATCAACTGTTGTGTATCGGGTGAGTCTTTTCTATCCTCCTGTTTCCTTTTCTGTACTCTAGAGTCAATTGCCTGTAAGTTTTATGAGTATGTTGGTAACCCCAGACCTTCGGTTATAAGGTGTTTATTCCTGTACAACATAAAGTGTGTTTCTTTAGTATGTATTAGTATGCATTTGTAAATATTCTAATCCGATGGTCATGATATGTTCTAGACATAAAGTGATCCGACGGTTCAACTTATCTTAGATCATACCTACCATTGATCCGTGGCTTAACACTCGATTGGTCCATAATCTCTATTTAAAGAGCATGGAGGTTCCTTGGCTAGTTGATCGATTATGAGAAGCTCATTTGTAACTTTCTTCTTTTGCATAATAAATTGCTCCAAGTAGCTATTTGGTTGGGGCCATGGACTGTTTCCCTCTTGAGGGTTTTAACCACGTCAAAATATCGGTGTGTTGATTTGTGATCTGTTTGTGTGAGTGGATGCTCTTGGTGTTTGGTCTTTTGGGAGTACCCTGTGTACCCGAATAGTATGTGAGCCTCTATATTGGTATATATATTTGAAGTAATTATGGAGGCTATGATGATGATGTTGCATACCTTTATGCTATGATATGATACACTTTATGGTGATAATTCATGTTATAATGATGTACACTCTATGACGTTGATGCACTCCTACACAATATGATGTACATGCATACCATCGTGTGATGATGCTCTCCTATGCACTATGATATATACTTGATGATGATGATGCATAAACGATGCACACTGAGATGATGATGATGTATATTTGATGACGAGGATGCATACCCTATGACAATGATGCATAGCCTATGATGATGATGCATGCCTATGTTTAGTGAAAGCATATTAGAATTAATTTTTTAGTAATTGTGTATGATCATGTGCACAATGATGTGTACATGAGAAGATTGGCTAGCTTGAACAACACTATTAATGAGCGAAAAATAATGACCAGTAGTGATGAGCAAAATTGATGTGCAGAGATACTTGAGCAACAGTGATGAGTAGATTGACCAGATATTAATGAGCAGTGTTGACCAACAGAGTGATGAGCATATATTGATGTGTAGAGCAGAATTTGGTTGTGCATCAGAGCCATATGATTGCTTGTAAGGAGAATCTTGCACTTGAGGATTGGACTCCTCAAACCCTTCTTAGTTGGAGCTAAGAAAACCAGGCTGGGTCCTATTATATGAGTTGGTTCTCTTTTCATCAGTTGGTATTGATTGTAATCGAGATTATTGTTGTCTTCCATGTACAATAAATAAATATCAAAATATCATATATTCTTGTGTCTCTTTTGATGTGATGTTGTGATTATGACTCATAATGAATTTGATTATGCAATTGATGACATAATGATTGATATGCTCTAATTGACTAAGAAGGTAAAAATATTAAAATTGATCACACATTGATTCACCCCCCCTCTCAGTCTGGCCATTGAGTCAAACACTTTGAAGATTTTGAAGGTTTCAAATACCTTAGACTTCTGGTTCAAAAATTAGACCCAACAATACCTTGAACAATCATCAATAAAGGATAGAAAGGATATGGATTCACTCATAGATGTTGTAGTCGTCAGTTGAGATACATTACTATGAATTAAATCCAGTGTGGAGGCATCTCTTTTTGTATTCCCAACATCATACATTTTCTCTAGATGCTTCCCTACTAAGCAACTAGTGCACACACCTTTAGAATATTTGATGAGAGGAAATCCCTCAACCATATTTTCATTGTGAAAGAGATAATTGAAGTTAAGGTGGCCAAATATTTAATTCCATAGCTTGCTTGTGTTATTGACATGAGTCAATAAGGCAATAGGATATGAATTTGGAAGAAAGTGAGAAAACTTGTATGCCTTGAAGGCACGATTAGCAACTCCTTTCACTATCAGATTTCTAGAAGAGACTTTTGAGATCTCCATTGCATCAGGATCAAATGTGACTTGCTTCGGTGAGCCAATATCTATCATCTAGTATATAGACAACATGTTTGCTACCAAGGAAGGGACATAGAGTATATTCTGAAACAATCCATGCTCAGTTTTAATGGAACATTTCCTGAAAACTGAGATTTGTGAGTCATCTCCCATATGGATGCTTGGTCTTCCAAAGAGATGCAAAGTAGTGAAATATTATTTGGAGGCAACCATGTGGTTGGATGCTCAAGAATCAATGAGAAAATCCCACCTTCAGAGCATGGCACCTCTCATGTTCTTCAGTCTTGTTTCCAACATCAGACTTCTTTTCTCCTTCAGGAAGAGAAATGTTATTTTGTTCAAGGAGCCTAAACATCTGGTCTATGGTTTTCTTCATACACATATTTTATGGATGATTTCCTCTCTTGCAATAAAGACACTTAGCCTTGCCCAACTTATTGTGCTTGTACTTCTTGGAACTTGAGGCTCCTTATGAAGGATTTTTCTTATTCTTAGGCTTAGATCCAATTTTCTTCTTTTCTTTTCCTTTGTGCTTACCCTTTCCTTGCACATTCTTAGTCTCCCCAGCTAAGAGAGCCTAATTATTGGAGGCTTTGAGAGCTCCCATATGAATCAACTTATCTTGTTCCTGGATTAGTGATTTTGTGAAGGAATCAATGGATGGAATTCGCTAATGAGGAGTTTATCAGCCTCTCGAAGTGAAAGGTAGATACAAATACTAAGAATTATGGGCTAATTTTGCTCAGAATTGAGAGCACCAACTGCTCATCCTTCTTATCAATCCCACACTGCTTGCATTGCATGACAAGGGATTTGAATTTTGAGAAGAACTGTTGTATATTTTCAAAGTTGTTGGGCTATAGGGATATCAACGCATTCTCCAAAATATGGCCCTTGAGCTCATATTGCTTTCCAAATAAGGATTCGTGCTTATCCCATACTTATTTTGGAGTTCTTATTCCATTAATATGGAAGAGAATCTCTCTAGATATGTGGATGCACATGAAGCCAAATGCTTCATCCAACTTGTTCAGATGCTTATACTTTTCAAGAGGCTATAGGGTTCAACCTCTCTGCCCATGGTGACCCTGTATAGACCCTTGTTACACAAGACAATATGCATATCATCCCTCCAATCAATATTGGTTAAGGGGGTGAGGATTATGGGAGTCAAATTAGTTGAATTCTCCATCTCACAACTTCAAAAAAAACTATTTCTTCAGAAAATATTTGAATGTACCTGCAAAAACATTCTAAAACACTTCAAATCACAACCAAACCAATTCAAACACTCTCCACTTTGACATGTGCACTTTCTCTGGGTGCATCACACTTGTCTAGACTTCTCTGGACAAAATATGGAGGGAGCAAGACAAGAATACTAGGATGTATGTGGAATCCAATTGCTTCTAGTGCATCAATGGAAGTTTCTGAGGTTTGAAGATGGCTTGGATAATGGATCTGATACCATGTTAAATTTAATTAAGCATAGGATCTTCAGTAATGAATGAAATCAATGTGAAGCGAAAGTTGCAGAAGAGTGAACAATTCAATGAAAACTAATCAATAGATTGATGACAATTTACACACACATGAGATGAAAAATGGTCAGCATAACATTACATCCATTTTCATTGATCTCTTTGTAATATGGTAATCATACAATAGGAATAATTCGAATGCATTAGGGACGATTCAAATTCACCAACTCAAACTAACTATGGTGCTAACACAGTGTGGGAAAATCACCACTATATCTCACTAGTGCAACTCTGGATTAACTAAATCAAGTCACAATCAGTTAACTGATGTAGGTAGGTGAGGAAAGTTGCATACATTCCTTAAATCGTGCAATTTGGTGCTAGAATGATTGAGAGTAAACTAATTGAAGGGAATCAGAGCATAACTGAAGATAACTGAATACCTACTAGGGTCAAGTGCTGGAGACTGTTGGTGGCACTCAGAGTGGGTTCCTAAATTATAGGGATTGGCCCTAGGAGCTCCTAAACTCATGCAGACATGCACATTGAGTGTTAGGTGGAACATAGGTGTGTCCCCCATGCACTATTGAAGTGTTAATGACCTCCTAAGCTAGGAAAAATACAAATAGACCATGTGGTCAAAGGGAGGATTAATTAATAATCCTAAAACTAGTGAGAAACAAATGGTTGGTTTATATTGTCCCCCATTTCTCTGTAGAGAAATGACATATTCCTAGACATTGCCATGGACTCCTATGTATATTGTTCGAGGTACAAAGTATGTTTCTCAATATCAACCATGTCATAATGCTTTATTTCTATCGAGCTTTGAGTTTCTAGGACCACATACCATTTCCAATATTCATTGTCTTCTACAAAAAGCTCAATGGACATTTTCTAATCAAGATTGTCATGTCTATACTTAGAATTCTCTATCAAAGTTGAAACCTGGGTAGAGAAATTCATTATAGGAACCCTTAAATGTTTCATCAAAGAATGAACAAGCACACTACTTTCAATTTGGAAATTATGCTACTCTAGTAGGATTTAAAAATAAAATCAAACCCATATGACAAGTCCAACACTAGATAATACATGTCTTGAGTTCCTAACATAGGTCACTAAAGACTCTGCTCAAGACCTAGCATATAAAATAATAGATAGCCCTCACTATTCGAACATAAACAAATTGAAATGCCCAATGCCCTCAATAGCTAATATGGCAAGAATTTCAGAGTTAGATGTCATTACTTTGACAAGTAATAGCAGTTTAAAATAAATTTGAGAAACGGAAACATTTCATTTTATGGTACAAATTTGGTTCCCCGACCATTGCAAATTGAAGATAAAATACATGAAAGATTGAAGTTGTTAGCTAATTGCAGCAGGAATCTCGTGATAAAGAATGACAACTTAAGGATACTCTTGTGTTCAGTCTTTGAACTTGAAAGAAGACGATTTCCAGGCATGGATATGGGCAATGTCAATATAGTAGAAAATTGAGTGTACATAAAGCATTAAAAAATAAGAGCATGCCTTATGTCCCATAACAATGCTCTCAGATGTTTTTTCTAGTTTTGAATTGATCAGTTCATCAAAAATTTTGTTAATGAAAACTTTGGATGGATAGATTCCAACAACTAGAAAGAAGTTTGTTACAAGATTAAGCATCTCCAACTTTCTCTCATCAACTATGGACTCCAAAAGTTACTTAATTGGTAGAGTCCACGCGGTAAGTGGCCTTATCCTTATGTATGATTTCTAACTGTAAAATTTTGTTTAGTATCATCTTTGTAATGAAAGGAAAGGCCAATATGCTTCTACTCATGCAAGGAGTTATTGTATTCGTGATTGCAGGAGAAATAAATTTGGTTGAATGTATTGGGTTGGATAAAAAATAGATAAATAATTGGTTTATAAACCTACCAAAACGCCATTGGAAGCCTTTGAAGATATGCACTTCATGGTAATGAACAGTCATAGTCCTCACAATGTTTCCTTGTATGTGGAGAGACATTTGATGTCTTAGGGCTATTGTTTAGATTGTTAAATAGACTTTTAGCCTAAAACAACACATAATGCTATTTCTCCTTTTGCATTAGTTGGCATGGATTTCAATTTTCTTTCCTCTTTTATTGGTAAATAAAAACATAAGAAAAAAATTATATATATATATATAAACAACACTGACTTAGATGAAAAAACAATATTTAACAGTGTCGGCGGTTCCACATAACTATAAAACCCCAGCTATCGAACAAATGAAATTCGTAAACTAAGGGATGGAAGAAGAAAACAAATGTAAAAGGGAAACAAAGGATACCAACTTGGCACTAGATCACGTATCCCTAATTTCCAAGAGCAGTGAAACTATAAGAGACAAGCTAGCATTAAATTGAGCAATTTAGGAAAATGATAGAGTGCTAGTTGCTTTCAGCACTCTCTCTTCCTGAGGACCAATGGAGGAAGATGCAAACTTAAATTTGTATTTATAGCTCGTAATTTTTTGAGTTTTGGAAGTCCAATTAAATCTGCAGTTTTTATATCCGAGTGGGTTTCTCAATTTCTAATGTCCTTGGATTTTTAATGTTGATGCATTTATATTTTGTTGTTCTATTATTTGTCTACAACTCAGTTATTCTACCGTGTTTTTATTATTTACTTCGTTGTAATGGAGTATTTACACAGAATTTAGTGATCGCCATAAGTGACTAGTATAAGTGAATATGACGAGTACTTTTGTACAATTGTCTGTTTTAGCCAGCGAGTTATGCTACACTACATAAATGACAAAGTGTAGTTGGTGACATAATATATTCTATGTAGTAAAAAACAACATTAAGACACAAAAAATTTACTTTGTCTAAGGAACCTTGTGGAGAAAATACAACCCACAAACTATTTGCGACACAACAACGTGACTCATGTGTTACTGATCATTCTCCCTGGATTGGTCTTTGATGCCAATGATGGTGGAAATCCTCTCAACTGTGTTATGTGTAGAGTAATAGTTATTTTTGAAAGCAATAGTGGTCACAATGAAGCCAAAGAAGCTTGTTGCAAGATACAAGGCTGATTGGTATAAGCTAAGGTTTTCACCTCTCTGATCTAGTTGAGTTAGTAGGATTTGGGTTTGAAGGATATAAAGAATATCATTAATACTTAGACAGACAAAATAAAGAGTGGTACTATTGGCCCTAGAGATGAGACAACTCGATGACTCCATTATCATAATGCTGCAACTCCAGGACAATACACTATTGGAGAGACTTAAAAGGCTAAGATGCACAAGCGCTTGGATCTATAGGGATAGGGGAGGGTGATTAAGTTCTATAATATCAGTGAGATAGGAATGGGATGTATCCTCCAATAGAGAGGATAATAATGATGTAATATTAAGCCCATATATGGCCAGAAGCAACCCCATTGGCCATCTGATATGCACTGAGAAACAATAAAACCACACTACTAGTCTATAAAACGAATGGAAAATCACAACCAACTAAGGAATGAATGGAGGATTGCAGAAGAGAGTCCAACACCAAATGAAATGGACTATAGTCTAACCAACAACAAGAGGGATAATGTGATCCATACATCAATAGAAAAACCCCTGAAAGGAGAGCAACAAAATTTGAGTCGACCTCTTAGGGAGAAATAGAAAGCTAGGAACAACTAGGGAAATAGAAAGGAGACCACACATGTGGCTTCCCAAAGGCACAAACCAAACCATGGGAAGAAAATATGAAACAAAGGTTTATAAAGGAATGAAGGTAACAAGCAGGAGATTGGAAGTATGGCATAGCCGACGAAGCAAAGAGATATGTCCACAATTATTATGATAAGCAAATTGTAAGTTGGTCCAACTTTGGAGGCTCTTGCAAAGGGTGACATATGATTTTGTAGTCACTTTACATTCAGAAATGTGTGAATAGTGGAATGCTCTCCTTTATACTCCAAAGATATCAACAATAGTTGTTGATCATATGGTTGAGTTTGAATTATCTTGGATGTGAGAATCAAAACAAATTTGATCTATAAAGTTGAAGAGTAATCAAGAGGTTGTTTGAAAACAAAGACTTGACAGTGTACATAATCATTACTATCAGATGAGAAAGAGAATCGAGGGAGAAAGAATTACGTCTCTAGATGAGGATTATATTTTTGCAAATAATAGTGTGGTTGCTTACATTGGGATTGAAGATGAATCTTTTCAAAAAGCAGGTGCAACAAGTCATGCAACACTTCTTGTCACAGTTGATATTGAAGGAATAGTTGTTTCCCTAATGTTTGGGATTTTAGTCTCAAGCCTCGATAAACAAGATGAAACATTTTCTCAAATGGATAGTTTTTTTTATTGCCGAGGGAGTTGAATTTGTTGGAAGTTATTTTACAACTGATAGTATGAACACACTAGAAGTCATTTTTTCAGATATGAGTGCTATGCCTAATGGTTGTTATGGATTTTCAAGGTAGAAGCCTTCTATTATGCTTATCTCCATAGCTATAGGTAGTGGAAATGAGTATATTTGTACAGAAAATGTTCATCATTTGGTAGAAGATATGCCTCAATCCATTGTGGATAATACATCTACTATCCATCAATACCATATATTGTAAAATCTAACCTATCCTTGTATATGATAAGGACTGCTTTAACTATTGCAAATGAGCCTATTTTGATCCCACTGTCAATGTTTGTTAACGATTTTGGTGATTGTAAGACTATCAAGACAAGATTTGTTGGAACAAGACTTATGCAAGAAGCTTCAAGAGAAAACCTTTCAAATTTAGGTATGTTGTAACAACCACACATAAGAAATTGCGATGTTGATGATGTGTTTTTAAAGTCCTCCATGAATGTTTGTATGAAGGAAAATGAGTATGAAAAAATTATTGTTGTTGATGACAATGCAGACATTAGTGGTGTCACGTACACTTCCCTCTACTCGCAAAGAGAGGATGCAACTCACACTGCTCTGTCAATCACAACCGAGGATATAGCCCCATGAGCATAAACAAAAATGCATTGATAATAAAAACATATCCATATGCATAATTCAATATACAGCGGAAGCAAATACATTCATCCAATACATTCAATATGTTCATAAGAATTCTTTAACAAAAACAATTTCAGAAATTAAATACACAAAGAATACTTATCTTGAAAATAAGTTGTCCCGCAACTAGTTATATCATTGCAACGTTCCACCCAACCATAGGCTAGTGTGCTCATCAATCTCTCAACACCACTTCCACCCCCGAGATGGGCATGATTTCCATAAGGAACTAGGGAAAAACCAGCTCACACATAGCCAAAACATATAAAAAATCAGCCAAGCCAATCTACAGTTAGTTTTATCAGGCTGCTAAGGCAATGGAAAGGGAGAATTTCTAAGATAGTGAGCTCAACCATAGAGCCATGAACACTTGCACAAGATCTATCTAGCTTGACATCCACAATACCTACACACCCAACACAAGGAAGTATTCCCTTCACCGCAGCACAGTCCCTCAGGCCACACCTTCCCTTCTAGTGCTCTTCAGGGTGTGCATAGAAGATTAAACAACCCCTCTTGATATTTCTATGAGGTTCCTCTCTTCATTAGGTTTATCAATCCAATTTTGGGCCTCTTCCACTCCTAAGTATTTCAAACCAAAAAAAGGATGCACACAACAACAAAATACAAATGCAGGGTTTGCAGAAAAAACCGTTTGGAAACCAAAAATGAAATTGCAGATGGGGAAATCAACTTTGGGTGAGAAAATACGATTTCAGAAAACATCCATGGGAATTACAGGGGAAAAAAATACCTCCCTAAACCCACAAATCAGGAAATGTCTCTTCCCATCCACCGTGCAACACAAAAACGGATTTCTGGGTATGAAGAAATGAGGAAAACGCGGGAAAAACGTGAGGGAAACTCCCAGCTAGCTCCAGTTGCATGAGGAAAATGAAGAACATTTAAGGGTAATGGAATGGGAAGACATATGTGGATGTTTTATTTCTCCACAAGCAACAATTCATTTTCCCAAAACTGATGGCTTCCCCCAATACAAATTTTGACTTCTGTACTCTTCCATTCCCAAGGCATTAACTTCCCCAACCAACTTCTGGAAGAAATAAATGATTGGGCACAAAAGAAAAAATGGGTATTTGACAACTTTATGGGTTCTCCCTTTGACATTTGACTTTACTCTATTGGCTCAAGGGTTTGAATACCCCCTATTCCTTGTGAAAATCATGCCCCCTTCTCTTTGTTGCATTGGCATAGCTAGTTGTGGGTGTTTTTTATTAAATTGCATATTTACATGATGTCTCTATTTTTATAATGTGCCTAGCTAGAACGAGTACCATATGCATATATTTTTAATTGTCGATACATAAAAACGCTAAATCCATGGTGGGGCCTTGGCCTTTAGCTCCTCACCATGATTTAATAATGGTATTTACATCATATACAATTTTAATGCAATTTGGGGTCAAAATCGGGATATTACAAATGGAATTAAAGAATCCCAAAGAGATGGATGTTTAATGTTGGAATCACTCACTACTAAAGATGACATTGATATTCCAAGTGAAGAATTGAACCAATCCCTAGTTGTGAGGTCACATCATGAATCCCTTGAACGACCCTCTTCTCATATTTTGTCTACCAGTAGTGAAAGAGCCCATGTATATGGGTTAGGATATGGGCATGACATGTGAGATAAGTAAGAATGCTTGAATATAGGCTATAATATCTCGGTTACTCCCATAAAACTTGAGGCACAACCTAAACCTTAAGAATGTATGCACATTAAATTTGTGGGTTATTTTAATGATTTTGTTTTAGAAAGATTGGTTTGTGAGCAATCACAAAATCTTGACATGGTGTCAACATCTACACACATGTCACCTTTACAAAGAAGCAACAGTTTTGTCAATAATATAGTCTGTTCATACATATGTAAGAAGCATTATGGGAAACCTTAATCCAAACCTATATAGACCTGTGCATGCTCTTAGCAGTCTTATAAAATGAGCAGATACAATTTCTCAAATCCTGGCATAGTTACTATAGTTGAAATTCCAATGTGATGGAAAGGAGATGAAGGAAAACAATTGCTAAATTTGAGTATGGAAAGTATCAAAAGTTAATTCTGGGAAATGAATCAATATTCCATCTATACGTTTAGACCTCTAAACAACATAAAATAATGCATTTCTAGGCCTCTTATAATAGTTAAAATCAATGGTATTATTGCATAGACTTGTTTCAAGGTAACTATAATCCCTGTTTCTTGGAGAAGTGATGAATACGTTAAATATTTACTCTTGTCAATCAGTAGTAAAGTTTTATTTTAGCCCATGGAAGCTTGGGAGCAAGGGGATAATCAAATATTGGTCTTCGACATACTTGTGGAAGCCTATAAAGATGAAAGCGAACAACATGAGAAAAACCAAGTATTTATCAAACTCTAATTGAAGGGTATCTGATCTAAGTATTTATCAAATGTTGATAGAATCAAAGGCCGAACCACAGGCTCCAAGGATAATGTAGTTCCCAAACAATTTTAAGGGTTCATATGTATTGGATCTTTCACCAGGTTTAATGGATATGCCCTTCTTTAGTTGAATATGTCTAGAATTGGATTAATCTCAGTATTTCTACAAATTCAGGTCACAAAATTTATCAAGGTGCTCGCTAGGGTTTGGATTTACTAAAACTCTTCTTCATTGATGATGGACGTTTTTTTGTCAATCCCATGTCATTTTGATATTACGCCTCTCATTATCCTTTGCATATATGATGGAATGGACCCTGAATCAACTAAAAATCACCTGGATCGACTACACATTCACATTTCACTGCCACTGAGTTTTTTTTAACTTAGTCTGTCATGTCCCTCCCTTGAAGGGACCTTGAAAGTGTTGATCTTGTCAAATGGCCAGGGGTTAAACATTGAATTAATTAATTGTGCCTAGGAATTTTGATTATTTAAAACTATGGAGGCATGCAATTTATAAATTCATGTTATTTGTAATTATTTAATTATTATGGAAAATAATTAATGGTGTAAATGAGTTGTCAAGGCAGGAGGGCGCATTAGGCAACTTGCATAGGATGGAAAAATGGCAATTGTGCAAAAGAAGGAAAAATAAATATGTCATAGAAAAGATAGAAACTATCCAAATCAGTTTCCAATTTGCTGCAAGGATGAAAATAAATGAAACATTACCTTATGCACAAAATTGATAATTGCTCAAGGAGTGAATCGTTTCTATTCTTATGAGTAGTTAGAAAAGCAGAAAGAGAAGGAAAAGGAATCAGGGTAAAAGCAGGCAAATCTAGTCCAAATGAGAGCACAGTTTCTATTTTGATGAAGAGTTAATGACAGGGAAACATAATACATGACTCATACATGCTATTTTAATCAAGGAGGGTGAATTCGTGATTAGGGTTAGGGTTTAGAAGGCGGAAACTTGCTCAACAGGTGATGGACTTGTTCAACAAGTCACCCAAGGCCTACTTAAGAATATTTACAACTCCATTATTCAGTTTGGTTTTTGATTATTTTGGTGTTGATGAAGATAATGATTCCTTACTGAGTGATGAGCCTCAATACTCTTGGGTGATGCGCCCTAAGTTTCCCATTCCCCTTCTCTTTTCTCCCCTTTCAATCTTCCTTGTAGGTTACAATGAGATAAGGAGGAGCTCACCGAGTTCAGTTCAAATTATGTAGCAGATATTTATTCATTTTTATTTCTGTATGACATTAAGGATTCTATCCCATAGATCCTTCGTCCTAAATTCTCATGAGAGGAGTCTTTATTTCCCATCTAGTGGGATCTTTTGAAAATTTTATGTAATAAAAATGATATAAAGATTAGAAGAAATGTCTGAGTGATTTGATGTTTTTAATATGAGATATCAATCCCTATAGAATAAAATTTTCAGACCTGATCATAGTCTTATACAAAATTTGTCAATATTTGCATACCCTTGCTCTTTAACTAGGCTATTTAAACTAGTTTTAGTGTTTTGAGCATTATGGAAGTTATACACACCCAAATGATGTTCTGAAAGTTGTTGTTGGATTTTAAGTCACCGATATACCCATCCAAACTCACATACGGACAATTAATTAATATGAAACCATGTTTTAGTATCCTTTGCACAAGTTCTGTTCGGGTCAAATTGTTAGTTTTTACCCAAATCATCCCAAACAGCCCCAAATCGCTCCAGATTAGTTCCTAAACTTCTGAAACCTTATATGCTACATATTATATGTCTGATAAAACATTTGAACCTTCCATAATATCTGGTTGACTAGATGTGACTGTTCTCTCCTAGTTGGCATTGTTGGGACACCCAGAAGCATGGGAGTAGGATTCAACAGAGCTGACTCCGAAACCTAAAAGGACCCAACATCTAAGTTCTTAGGGAATGAATAAGCTTTGTCCAGAATTTTCTTTGGTTTCTTCCATGATCCCGCTTCCCTATTTACAAATTTATCAGTAATACTCATATTCTGTCTTGCACCAAAAAGTGATTAGCGTTACTGTAAAGTTTGATTGTGCATTTCATTTAATAATTGCAACAGAGTTAATATTTTGATCTGATATCAGATCAGGGATATTACACAATCCTTCAACAAATGTTAAATGTTACGAGCACAAGACCTGGATCGCTGATCTTGAAAGGTCAACGACTCCAGTGCATTCATTGTGAACTCAAATCGCAAGGAGAGTAAAAAATGAATGATTATAATTGATACTGGAGGATCAAGAACACATGTGCCCTCAATCGCAACAAAGTATAAAAAAACAAATGTTTCAAAAAAGGTAATCACAAGGCATATAGATTGTTTATCTAATGAGATAAACGACACATGTACATCCATTTGTGAGCCTAATCGCAATACAATTTAAGTGTGAACAATTCAACAATAAAATCACAAGAGATTAAAACACCAATGCAGAGGATTCAGATAAAACTCATAGTATGGTAGATATACACTCAAATAAGTTAATTAAAGAGAGTTTCAATGTTAGTAATGTATTCAAATAGTAGTTTAACATACATAACAAAACAAATCACACATAAATCATCAAGAAGCAGGTCATCTCACCAAAACTGACATTTTATTCATTTTTTAGTATTCAAATATTCTTTACAATCCTTTAGCTCTCTATGTATTTTCTCCCTCATCATTTTTTTGTTTTAAAACTAACCACTTATGGATTCATTGCTAACTGACCATCAAAAGTTTTCCCTAACTGTTTGGGGAACTAGGTCCCTCGAAATTACTTCAAAATTAAACAAGATTTGAAGATTGTTGACTTGATATGTCAGTTGGACATCTAATTCCCTTGCATCAAATTCTTTCCCTGCAGGCTCATTTTGGGTGTCAAAGTTCAATAAATACAGAACACACGCTAAGTGACTTCTTCCATTGTAACCCCGTACTTAATACCTTGAAGAAATCAACTTATTTAATATTCTAGAAAAACAATAGATGCAGGAAGAGAACTCACATATTTTGAAGGCATCGCCAGCTTAGATATCTCGTGGTTCTATCTCCTTGACTTGTCCCGACCCTAGTCTACTTCCCCTAATCTTCTCATCCCTAGTTTTTGCATGACCTCCATGTCTTTGCTCAGTGTCTTGTCTAGGCAATGGTCTACTCAGGATATAATCTCGCGAGCACCGGTTCATATGCTTTGTTGATCTGCGTACATAGAGGGTTACAATATCTGATGGTGCACGTGAGAGGTTCTCTTGGCAAATTATTTTTCAAATTGTTCTCAATTATATTTGATTTTTATTATTGTTTTATTTTGTGTATTTTTAATTTTTATTTCTTTTTTTATATATATCTCTCTCTATATAGTGTAATTTGCTTTATAAAATGTGTTATTTCGTTAATTTATTTTTACACCCATATGTAAGGGTTTATATTTAGTGTTACTAAATATGCCACACCATTTAAGTTCGGAGGTTGAAATCCAAAAAACTTAAAATGGACATCACTTAATAGAGTTTTGTTGAGCTTCAATGAAATGCTAAATGAATGCAATATCATCATAAGTGTAAGAGTATCAAAGCTTGTATATGCACAACATATGAAAATATTAATGTTCATAACTTTGATAATTCCATCTATTATGGATGAAAGGTTGTGGACATGCCAAACCTTATGTACAACATAGTCCAAAGGTATTTTTAGAAGTTGAAAATAAATTCAAGATCTCTATATAATATAAAAAGTGTATACATAGAATGATTTGGATTTGTCCTATCTAAAATAAAAAGTGTACACATGCATATAGAATGATTCAAATTTGTCCTATTGTGGGACCTTCGAGAACGAATCAATAACCACAAAGATGGCATAGAATGTTGAGGAAGAGAAATGTATCCACTTAGGGTTTGCACATGGCATGGGTTATTTGCAACGAACAAGTATTAATAGAAATTCATTCTCACAGAAGACAAATTATAAGATGTAACATAATGCTTAAAATAATCTAAGCATTCTCATTAAGAAGTATATTATACTTTATAAACATGGATTACATAATATTTTAGGATTATATAGTCCTCTTAGTTCTTAGGATTCATTTCCTTCTACATATCTTACACCATTTGTATTCTTATTCAATGCACATAATTTGTACTTTACTTTTCTCTTCGCCCCTTAGATCCTCAATTTCTAGAAAGAACCTTGTTCGTCCATATTCTTCCTCTTTAGGCATCCATTCACTCTATTTCCACTCAACTTCCTTGAGAAAACTCACTTCTTACTTTGGTTCAAAGCATTTCTTCAATTCTTTCTCGGTTGAGCCTCTTCTCCCTATCTTAGGGGCATTAACCCTATCATTAAAAATAACCTTCTTCTATTACCAACATTGTATTACTTGGATCGAATGCAATCTCCTTTGTTCTTCGCTACTTTATCCTCCATGGTCATGAATATTAGATTTATAATGAATTTACACTCATTTTCTTGGATCAAACTCACTTCCATCTTTGCATGGAAGTTTTCACAATGGTTAGACATTATGACATTGCTTTTGGAGTTTCACTTCGTTTGAGTTTATGAATACCCAACATCTCGAGTGGACACTCACACTTGCCTCTCATTTTTTGTGATCACTTCAGTACCTATCCTATAGGTTGCTTCAAACATAAGTGCATCTACATATTATTGAATTAAAAACCTCTTGTAAAATATTTGTGTTCTTACATATACATTTCATCCTCTTCTTTATGAATCACAATGTACAGTTGCACAATATTTTGTACCCTTACTCTAAAACTCGTGTAACTTTTGAGTATCTAGTTTACATTTCTACTTCATTAAATATTATTGATTATGTTTCTAACATATTGTAAACCTTATCTTCCAAAAAACTCTCAACTATCCTTGGTTGCTATTTCCTTGGTACATGGTACATCTAATATGGCGTACCAATCTCTCTCTTCTTCCACATATCAATCTTAGTCATAATATACAAATCGTAAAAATCATTCAAATTGAATATCAGTGACTTGTAACTCTTGCAATTTCACTTCATATGCACATTATCCCCAGTTTCCCTCTTTATCCCACACAATTCAATTTTCACCATATTTAGCGAGTTATATGTTGGAGTTGTCTAATCTTGTAGCAAATTTCTCTCTAGTTTTTAGAATTTGGTAATACAAAAAGTCAAAGATATAATTGTTATTTTTGATAATATAGGTATGTTAGTTATTGAGAAAAAAACCCTAGGGGTATTGTTACTCCATGCATTAGTTTTAGATCATTGTATAACTACACTCATGCTTGAAGTTGTCATATTTGTGACCCTAAATAGGTGAGTTTGCTACAAGATTTGCTTACTTTTTATATATTCCCAATGATTGTCCATATATGATCCCAATTGTGACATTGAGGTTAGAATGACCTTCCTCAAGTAGTTTAATGGGACTCTCTAACTCATTACCAATTTCCTTCTTTGAATGAGAGCACATATTTACCATAAATTATGGATAATAACTAGCAACTTCATGTGAAATGTGTTAAACTATATGAAGCATAGGATCATCAGCCTGCATGAATTCAAATGAGAAGAGAATGTTGCAGATGAGAGAGAAGAATTTAGCATAGACTGTTCAATTAATCATGACAAAATTTCACACATGGAGACAAAATTGGAATAATAGGATTATATTCATGAATTAGTAAATAATATGGAATGCATTGGTTGTACATATAGGAGAATTTGAATGCCTAAGATAGGATTCAAATATACTAACTCGGACTGATTCCAGAGCTAACTTAGTGTGGGAAAATCACCACTAGAGCTCACTAATGCAACTCTGGATAACTAACTTAGTCTACAATCAGTTAACTGATGACGGTAGGTGAACAAAGGCACCCACACTCCCTTCAATCATGCAAACTGGCGCTAGGCTAACTGATTGTGATATAACTAATAGTAACTGGAGCATAATTGAAAATGATTGATTACCTACAAAGGTCAATTGAAGGAGACTGCCGATGACACTCAGAGTGGGTTCCTAAATTATAGGGATTGGTCCCTGAGGCTCCTCAACTCATGCAATCAGGTGCAGTAAGTGGCAAATGTCCCTTAGGTGTGTCCCCCATGCACTAGTGGAGTGATGAAGACCTCTTAAGATACAAAAATAGTCAATTAGACTATGTGGTCAAAGGGAGGATTAATAATAATCCCAACACCCCCCCTTAATCCTGACTTTTGAAAACCTAGGCCCTGACAACTAAGACCAAATGTCACACATACAATATAAATGTAAGGATTTTCTTAACAAACTGAGGAAAATGGGGAAAACCTCATGGGAACCCCCCCCCTCAAAATAAGCAGGAAAATCAGGATCAAGCTTTCATACTAAGAGAAAATAATTTCTTCTTAAGTAAAAACTTGTGAAAATATTTCTGCAATTTGCATCTTTGTGGAGCAGTAATGCAATGTGATGGTCCTTGTGTGCACTAGTATCCTGGGACTGTGCATGTGAACCTATCCAAAATAAATGATTATTTTTGGAGGTATTTTCTTCCTTGGAAGAACATGAATATGCTCAACTGAATCAACAGCATAGACAACTGCATAATGGATTATGTCTGGAGGAATTTTCCTCTGTAGAAGAACATGAATCTGCTCAACTAAGGTACATTGTTGAGAGAGCAAAGGTGCTTGAGAATTAGAACCATGTCAGGTGAACCCAAGCAACTGAGATGTTGCAGCCTTGAACATTGAACCATGTGATGTACAACCATCTCCCATTATGAGGACAAAGTGTCCACACGAATGCATGATGTCTCCAAATTCAGTATCATTGGAAGGAAGTGTGCATGTGACCATGTAGGAAGGAGGAGGAGTCCTGGGACCATGGAGAGAGAATTCTTGAGCTCCATAATCTGATATAGCTTCCAAAATATCCAATGAATCACTATCTAGAACATTAGTAAACTCGTGAGAAGAAACTGATATAGAATCCCCAGCAGCAAAATTTTTGAAGGAGACTTGAGGTGCTTGTTTTTTCACACGAAAATTGATGAGAACAAATACAATCATGAATAGAGGCTCTTGAGACTTGAAATTCGAACCAATTAAGGTGATATCAAATCCAAGAAAAAGGAACAAAGGTTCAAAGTGTGCCACTCAAATGGCAGATGCACTATGTTCTCCTTCTTCAACAAAACTCTGAGTATTGGTGCAAGCAATCATGTAGGAATTTGCTTGAAGCACTAGATCAATGAGGGTTAATGAATCACTCCTAAAATATGATATTTCTTCAAAAACATCCAAAGTATCGATTTTTTGCACACAAGCAAGAAGATTCGAAAGAGAAAAATCAAATTTCTCTTCAGCTCCTTGATCTTTCATTGGCAAACTTTGCACATAATTTAGAATAGAAGAATCACTGGAGAATGACTCAGTAGGATGTAAGGAGAGTTTCTTCAACAATGGAGGTTTGAATGTATTCTTCTGGATCAGTTGTATGAGAATATGAAATATCAGAGATCTCATAAACTTCTGGAGCAACATGAGAAGGAGTCCCTACAAGGAGACTTTCAACATTTCAAATTGACTGAGTTGAAGATTCTGCTTCTTTTTCATCTTGAATAACTTTATCAGAGATAATTGAGGCCAAGACATTTGAAGGAAGAACAATTGAGGAGGGTTTGGATTCGCTCCAACTATCATCTACTTCTCTTTGTACACCAAAATATCTATCTAGATTTGTCCAGAGATCGAATGGATACTCAACATATTCCATGAGATAACACATATTAGGAGTCATTACCATACACATGATTGCATATGCTCTTTTACCATCATCTAGCCAATAATTTTCATCTTTATAAGATTCTTTACCAGTTCCAAAAGACACATCAAGGAGATCACGGCTCTCAAGATATTCAACCATCTTCAATTTCCACTCAGCATGATTGACTGGTGATAGAAGGGGAACTGATCTCAGATCTATTTTGAAGTTGTACAATAGAGGTTTATGCTATTTTCTTCTTCAATTCATGAACAACTTTGAATCCAATAAGTTGTACATGTAAATCAATTCGTGTATGTAAGTTTAAATAAAAACTCAAAAAATGTGATTGATTTCATGTTGCCAATTCAATCACAACTTCTTCTACAATTAACGGAATCAAATTCCATCGAAGACCCATTTGAGATATTGAAGAGATATTTCAAATCATATAAGGAACTTGAACTATCTCATACTGTGGAGTGAGAGATATCAAGCCGAAAAGAGGGTATAGATGGATGCGAGTTGTTACACAAACCTCTAAGTTTCAATTGAACATATCTCTCAAACCAGAGACTCAAATTGAATTCCGTGAAAAACCCATTTCAGATCACGAAAAGTCAATATATGGTAGGCCCTCTAAGATGATAGTATAGTTCATTGTACCTATTCAAGGTTGGATGCGATTTTCAAATTTTGTTGTTGAAATTGTACCTGCAAAACAAACTCTGATTTGAATTAATATAGCTCAAATACTCTTCACTTCGACATGTGCACTTTCTCTGAGTACATCACACCTGGATAGACTTCTTTGGACAGAATCCAGAGGGAGTAATGCAATAATTCAAGGAATTATGTGGAAACTCAATGGCTTCTGGTGCATCAATGGAAGTTTCTAAGGTTCGAGGTAGGCATAGATATCCGCTCTGATACAATGTTAAATTATATGAAGCATAGGATCATCAACCTGCATGAATCAAAATGAGAAAATAATGTTGCAGAAGAGAGAGAAGAATTTAGCATAGCCCGTTCAATTAATCATGACAAAATTGCACACACACGGAGACAAAATTGGAATAATATGATTATATTCATGAATCAGTAAATAATATGGAATACACTGTTTGTAGATATAGGATAATTTGAATGCCTAATATATTATCATACCCTAAGTCACATGATTCGGCGAATTTGAACCTTGAGGTTCGAAATTCGCCGAATCTCATGGAAAAAAAAAATTCGAATCAAATTCGGCGAATCTAAAGGTCGAATTTCAAGCTGAATTTCAAACTCGAATTTCAAGGCGAATTCGAATTTCATCAAATTCGAAAGAAATTCGAATTCGAATCTCAACACGAATTTAATGCCGCATTTGATTAAAAAATTGAAACAAAATTGTCGGGGTCGCACGCAGCTGTCAGGCGGGCTCCACATTCACGCGTGCGGGCTCCAAAACTCATGCTGGCGACACACAACACAGTTGTGATAAGAGGACGAAGGGTAGTATCCTATCACCTTACTTTCTTTGTACTTATAAAGAACATCTGGAAATTCTGATTCAAGATCATACTCTTTTGCCATTTTCCAAACAGTCTTCCACTCCTCCCTCCTACTGTAACAACTTATGAGTAAAGAAATCATATTATTCTCTGCGTGGTCAGAAGTAGCCCATTCTTCTGCTATTTGATGCTTTTTAGCATCAACAATAGGCTCCAAAAATTCTTCCCAAGCACAGCTTAATCGCTTTATAAGAGAACCAGCAGTGCAGAAATGACGCAGTCTTATAAGCTTTAGAATGAATGCTTTCAATGCCTTAAACTTGGAAGAACCCAACGTCTCTTCGTGTATATCTTCTTTCAACTCTTCCATTTTATATTCAAAAATTCTGACTAGATTAATAACTACGTTCTCATTTACAGTGAACGACCCATAAAGTATTGGTTTATTGAACAAATTCACTGCTAACCTCCTTGCTTCATGATCATGAGCAAATGTAGGGTTCAACTCAGCCACACGACATAGAACTGAAAGAAATAAGGAGGTTGGGTGTTTACCAGAAGGTGCAAAAATGTAAACCAGATCATTTAAACATTCTATAAAATAAGTCGGCCGTACATCCTTTTGCAGAGTTTCTATAATTTGCTCCCGAATTGCAAAGTAATCTACTTTGCCGTTGAATACCCTCTACTTTTCTTGTTTACTAAACATATTTATTCTTATGTTTTGGACTTAGGAGACACATTTCAATTTTATTGTTTATTTTTTAAACTATTTAAGCATGCTGCATAATATATTTCATTTTATAGGTTAAAATTTATTTAAAT
>LPNX010354822.1:57298-105167 GCA_001517045.1 Pseudotsuga menziesii
AGAAATATGTATTGGGAGGGGGATCAACAATATGATTTTTGTAGGTAATTATCAATATCTAGTGAAATTAGGGGAATTCTTTAATATCCCATGAATGAAGGTGCTATGACATGTCTTCACTGAGTGAAGACCCCGTGGGCTGACTAGTAGAAAAATATACAATTACAATTGTCTAACCGATATATATATATGAGCAAGATGCTATAGAGATGATTATCCTTCTTTTGTACATCATGACTTATTAATATTAAAAGACTTGTTGCTGGTGTGACTATTACTCTTACTCATTCTTGCTCTCTTTATTTATGTTTGTTTATATACTTGAATATTTATTTTAATGTGTTACTGGTAACCTAGTGTAATCCCATAGATTATAACATATATCTTCCTTTAGTTTTCATCTTTTTAGTAAAAACATTCATTTTTAACATAAACATTAATAAATGTATATTACATGAAAGCAAAGCAATGGATATCAACTTTTTTGGTTTAAAATATTATGATGATACATAAATTTAAATATAAACATGTTAACTTAGCTAGCTTTGTGTTTATGTTGTTTAATGATATAGGTAGGTAAAATTTAAAATAAATATATTTTAATTTAAAATCTATTTAGTATTAAAAAGATGAAATATTTAAAAACCTCTTATTAAAATAAATATATAATATATATTTGATTAATATTTTATAAAATTTAAAATTAAATAAAATTTAAAGAAATAAATATTATAATCTCTTTAATATTAAATTCAAAAATATTATTTATTTATCTTAATATAATTATTATTTTTATTTTTAATAAAATTATTGCTTATTTTCATAAACCTTTTACCCCAATAGAGGTGAAGAAACTTCTTCTCCACCCCGTCCTAATGATAGCCATCTCTTAAACTAAATCCGATGAAACTCTTCCCCAAACTTCATCTTCTAAGCATGCCTTTTATATACAATTCTTAAGTTCACAAATAGTCAAAGAAATTTGAATAACAAAATAAGAGTCAAGCTTAGAACTTTAAACATTGTGGACCATCCCATGAATTAAAAATTCCCTAAAATTCTATGTCTTATAGTTAAAAATTCATAGGAAATGATTTAATAAACATCCGCCAACCTTAGAGCTATACCATTGTTGGGACAC
Organism: Pseudotsuga menziesii; assembly: GCA_001517045.1. Lineage (NCBI taxonomy): Eukaryota > Viridiplantae > Streptophyta > Pinopsida > Pinales > Pinaceae > Pseudotsuga > Pseudotsuga menziesii. The sequence continues at coordinate 58,440 of LPNX010354822.1, forward strand.
TCACATTCCTTAGGTGCATTGGATTTAGTTCAGTTATTTGGGAGGGCTCATCTGGATGTTTGAATAAATAAAGCTTTTAGGAGCTCCTCCCTCGAGACCACACGCATTTTTGTGCTTCTATGCTCCCTTCCCCCAAAACTTATTTGTATTTACAAATATATTGGAGGTCTCTAAGGGTACATCCCTATAACTAGAGTACTAAAGCTACATTGTCCCATCTCGGCCTAACAAAAAAACAGAAGAGGAATTTTCAATGTCAAACTCATTTTAGGTTTGTGAAAACATACAAAAGTTTTATGTTTTTTTAATGGATATATCTATTCATACATGGTTCATCAACGATTGTCTCCTCAAGTTGGGGTATACTAAAAACAAAATCTATGTTGTATAGAATGTTAAAAATGTCTTATGAATGTTTCAATTATCTTAGAATATGGTCAAAGTGATAATAGATACCATTCAAGGTTAAATATATAATTACATAGAGTACTTTCATTTATATAAATTAGGATTTCAATTTACATTTTTATAAGATATAGTAATTTCATTTTGGGTATGTGTAACAATGAATTACAATGGTTTGAAAATGAGGAATATTGATCTTATAATGATTTATATGGATAATTAAATATTTTTTTTTACGTGATCATTTAATATGTGCATTATACAAGAATATAAGAGGATATTCTCATAAAATTGTAAGGAGGCCTACAACAACCTAAGAAGATATTTTTCTAAAATAATTGTAAGGAACAACAACCTAAGAAGATATTTTTCTAAAATAATTGTAAGGAACCCAGTGTGAGACGATATTTCAGTTAAGGGAAAAAACATTATGGTGATTGTACTTGTTTCATCCTGCAATTAGAGTTTACCATAGTGTTTTCCACTTGCAACTATTATCAGTTTATTGTAGTAGGCCATCATTGAAATTAAGAACACTTCTATTCACATTAGGCATTGCTAGTTCAACATGCATTGTTAATGGATCCCAATCTAACTTTTTATCCTCAAGGAATGTTAACTGACCTAATTTGTGAAGAAGGCAAATACAATTCCTAAGATGGATATCTTGAACCTAGAACTGTGAGGGAAGATAGAAATGTTTATGGAGTGTGCACTGGTAGTTATTTTCACCGCTTAAAGGCCCAACCCTCCAATAGATCAATGGATTGCCGACTCTCGAAAACCCTACTTGTAGGGAAACCTTCTTCCTTACATGCAATAGGGGCTACTATGTTTTTATTTTCCACTCCCAAAGAGACACAATTGTCATCTTTAGATTAGGTCCAAGTTTTAATGGCATTAGAGGCCTATTTGGAAATTAAGCCCAGACTCAGATCAATTGAACTCACAAAAATTGAAGACATGCAAAGATTCACTGAAAATTGGAGATTGAAATTGGTGCATAACACTAACTTGAGTTGCATAAGTGTACATCATCAAACCTTATAAGGAATAGGTTGTCCAAACGTATCATTACACTGGATATTCGAATGCCTAAGGAGGCAAGTTGAATCCTCACAATATTAGGCTTATTAAAAGCAAAAAATCCCCCTAGGTGCATAAAACACTTTCCAAATCAGTCCAGGAAGGTCACAAATTGGTTGAATGATGTATGACAGCTAATAAGTGATGGAAAGTCAATATACTCATGCTTTCAAGAGAGAAAAGGGAGGTTGAGTTGTGCAAAAACAGGGAAATTTCTATGTGACTAGCTTTCACCTTTTTACCTTAAAGCTACTGAAAAACAGTCTAAGTATGGATAAGGCAGGAAAACACAGTTGCTTAACTCGACAGTATGTGTAGTTGTTAGAATCTTATCCAGAATATTTTAAAGGTGCTCCTGGAGGCAGTTTTGGAATTTTTGACCAAGTGGTGCAAGTGGATGCCAACTAGCTAGTATAGAACCTAGGAAATTAATCAAAAAGATTAATTAATGTATCCTAAGTATGGGAATGGGTTTTTGATTATTCTAACACCCCCCCTTAAGCTTGAATTATGTGAAATATCAGAAATATATCATAGATATAGGGCCTAGCAACAAGTCTTAGTCACCCTTTACATACTACTTGTTCATGAACAATAAGGAAAGAGGAAAAACCACAAGGGGAAAATCCTCCCTCAAAACATGAACATGAAACAAAATTTGTGAAATATTGTCTTCAATCAGAATTCACCATGTCATCATATATCCCAAGCAGTGATGTGAGATTATTGAATGTCTTCTTAGAGAATTCCTTGGTGAAGATGTTTGCAACTTGCTCAGATGATGCACAATAGTGCAGAACAATGACCTCATCATGCACAAGTCCTCTGATGTAGCGCATGTGGATATCTATGTGTTTGGTTTGTTGCCTTTGTACATGGTCTGTTGAGACTCAAATATAACTTTTATTGTCACAAAATATGACAATGGAAGTGTCAGATTCGATCCCAAACTCTCCAAGGATGCCTTGTAACCATACTCATTGAGTAGTTGCATTTACAACTCCTTTGTATTCTGCCTCTGTAGAAGAAAGTGCAATGGCACTTTGAATTTTACTTGACCAACTGATTGGTCCATATCCAAGCATAAACACATATAATAAATTTTATTTTCTATCAGTGTTATCACCTACCCAATCAGAGTCAGTAAAACCAACTAACTCTAGGTCAGATTTTGCAACATAGTGAATCCCATGTGTCTTGGTTCCTTGCACAAAGTGAAATATTCTCTTTGCTGCCCTCCAATGGATGTCATGCGGCTGCTCCATTTGTCTAGATGCTACACTTACTACATAATAAATATCAGGTCTAGTGTGAGTCAAATAGAGAAGACAACCAACTAGTTGTATGTACACAGTATTGTTTTCCAAGGGAGTTGATTTTGCTTCTTCAAGCTTGTGACTCCTGGGAGGAAAGGAGTCTTGCTTGGATTAAAATATTTCATTTTAAATTTTTTTATCATGTCTGAAATATATTTGGACTAATGTACTTTGATTCCAAGATCTGATTGAGAAATCTCAAGCCCGAAAAAATTGGCTCAACAGTCCCAAATCGGTCATGGAGAAGGCACGGTTGAAAGCATCCTTCAAGGAAGCAATTTATTTCATGGAACTTCCTGTCATCAAAAGTTCATCCACATACAATAAAATAATAATGATTTAATTATGAATCATATTCAAATAGACATTTGGATCAGACTTGCATCTATAAAATTTCTGTGATAGTAGAAAGACATCAATTTGGCATACCAAGCTCTGGGAGCTTGTTTTAGCCCATATAATGATTTCTTCAACATGCACACAATAGTTGGATTACTAAAAAAACCTCCTAGTTTCTACATATATATCTCTTCTTTGAGATCTCCATGTAAAAGCACTGTTCACATCCATGTGATGTACCCCCCATTGCTTGGAAGCTGCAATGGCCAAAACTAGTCTTATAGAATCAATATTTGCCACTAGTGCAAAGGTCTCATTGTAGTCAATTCCTTAGACTTGGGAGAATCCCTTGGCCACTAGCCTTTACTTATACTTCAAAGGAGATCCATCAACAACAAAATTTGTCTTGAATACCCATTTGCACTTGACTACCTTTATCCCTGGTGGAAGATTGACTAGTTCCCATGTTTCATTCTTCTCAAGCGAATGGAATTCTTCTTTCATGGATGTTTTCCATATTGGACTTATAAAGCTTCTTCATATGTTTGTGTATCAGATTTAATCATCAGATAACAATTATCAACAAAGCACGGGTCCTTGACATAAAGGGCACTCTCGAATTGAGATCTAGTTCTTCTAGGATCATTAGTATTCCAAGCTAGTTCCCCAGCTGCTTGAATGGTATTTGCTGACCATTTTTTTCTTGTAGGAGTGTTAGGATATACAATTAAATATTCATTATCAAACATATCAGAATCATAAAACTTATTAGAGTCTTCACTTACAATCAGAGGTGGTAGGGCTCTTCTTTAAACTAAACAAAACACTCCTTTCAATGAAGGCTTTGTGAGTGCTCATGTTGATAAATTTGTACCCTTTTGAATATTCTGAAAACCCAACAAATATGCATTCTTTTTTTTTGGGTTCCAAATTCTTTCTCTTTTCAAGTGGAATTCTAGCCCAAGCTTTAGAGCCAAAAATCCTGAAGTGTGACACATCGGGCTTGTGTCCACTCCAAGCTTCGAAATGAGTGATTCCATACAAGGATTTGTGAGGCACCCTATTTTGGATATATGCTTCATAGTTTATTGCTTCATCCCAAGGGCCAAAACTTTGGTGGAAAAGTTTTAGACTCCATCATGCAAGTGGCCATCTCTTTGAGAGATCTATTCCTCCTTTCAACAACACCATTCTGTTGATTTATGTAAAGAATAGAATGTTGCATCTGGATAACTGTATCTTCAAAAAATTGTATGAATTTAGATTTGGAATATTCACCACCATTATCAGATTTGAGGACTTTGATATTTCTTCCAGACTGGTTCTCTACTAGATCTTTAAAACTCTTGAATAGGTCCAAAACTTTTGACTTGTGCTTGAGGAAGAATACCCAACAATATATGGAAAATTCATCAATGAAGGTTAGGAAATATTTGGATTGACTCGTTGACATATGAGGAAAAGGACCAGGTATATCACAGTGAATAATCTCAAGAGGTGTAGAGGTTCTCTCATCACTGAATCTTTCATACTTGTGCTTTGGGTGTTTTCCTAGAATACATCCTTGACAGAATCCTTTAGAAAACTTGATTTTGGGTAACCCTATGACCATGTATTTGTCACATAAATTAGATAAATATTTGTAGTTAATATGGACAAACCTTTCATGCCATAGCTTGCTAGCTTACTTAGAGTAGGGCATGAAGGGTGAAAACTTGTATACTTTAGAGCTATGATCAACGTAACCTTTTTCTATGACTCTACCATTTGACATATCAGTGGTTTCAAAATTATTGGGAGTGAAGAAAACATTCTTAGCTGACCCACTATGAGTCATTTGAAAGACTGAAAAGAGGTTGAAAGAAAGACCTGAGACATACAAAACACTATTAAATAACCATGGTCAATATCTAATATTATACCCTTCCCTTTGCATTCAGTTTCAGAATCATCCCCAAATACAATCTAAGGACCATTTGAATCATCGAGAAAGGAGAAGGCCTCCCTTATCAAAGTCATGTATCTTGAATCTCCATAATCAATGATAAAGGAAGAGGATCTTATAGTGCTTGCAACCAGTGCATGAACTCTCTCCTTGTCTTCAAATTTTGATGCACCCTCTTTCTTTTTTGCACCTTCAGGACAGATGCTGTGCTTTTCAAGGATTTGAGTCAACATGTCAATTTTTTTCTTCATACAAGAGCTCTTTGGATGGTATCCCTTACCACAGTATGTGCACTTTCTCATTTCACCTTTACCTTTCTTCTTCTGGGAGTTATTCTTGGAACTTAAAGAGTCCTCATGATACCTGGACTTGTCTTTCTTTTGATCAGGAGGATTCTTTGGATTACACTTCTTCTTGCCTTTGGAATCCATATTTGAATCTCCAACAACAAAATATTTATATTTGGAAGGTTTGATGGTGCCCATCATGACCAACTTGTCTTGCTCTTGGGTCAAGGATTCCATGAACTCTGCAAGTAAAATCATCTTCTAGTTTCGAACTGTCAACATGGTAGCATGGAAGGTTGATACAAACATAGAATAGTCAGGACCAAGCTTAAAAAGTATGGCCAAGACTAATTTTTCATCTTTATTTTCAATACCACACTGCTTTAACTGAAGAACAAGATCTTTGAACTTGGAGAAGTAGACTTGTAAGGACTCCAGATTGCTTGGACTTAGTGAGACAAGATCATTATCCAATGAATGCCCTCTAATTTCATAATCCTTACCAAATAAGGTTTGGATTTTCTCCCATACTTCATTTGTTAATGTCAATCCATCAAGATGGAAAAGAAGGTCTCTGTAAATGTTGAGACACAAGAGACCATAATCCTCATCCCTCTTGTTGTGCCACTTGATCTTCTATGCAATAGAATTAGGCTAAGCCTCTGTTTCCATGGTCACTCTAAAGAGGCCTTTTCTCCTCATCAGAATCTCCATATGCGCCTTCCATTCGAAGTAATTGAATGGAGTCAAGATGATATGGTGAGATTGATCCATTTATTCATAAACTACGCCCTGAGGAAGACTAAATGCGCTCCTTGAGAGAGTAATCATTTGATCCTGAAAAATCAATAAGAGAGGAGAAAAATTGAGCTAAAGGAGCTCTAATACCATGTGGAAATTAAGCCGATATTTAGATCAATTGAACTTATAAAAATTGCTAGAAGACATGCAAAGATCCACTCAAAATTGGATATTGAAATTGGTGCATAACACTAACTTGCATTGCATAAGTGTACATCAGCCAACCTTATATAAGAATAGGCTATCCAAACATATAATTACATTAGAGTTCGAATGCCTGAGGAAAGTTGAATCCTCACAATAGGAGGCTTACTAAAAGTAAAAAACCCCCCTAGGTGCATAAAACACTTTCCAAATCAGTCCAAGAAGGTCACGAATTGGATGATTGATGTATGAAAGCTAATAAGTGATGGAAATTCAATATAATCATGCTTTCAAGAGAGAAAAAGAAGGAGGTCCCAGTTGTGAAAAAATAGGACAGTTTCTATATGACTAACTTTCACTTTTTTACCTTAAAGTTGTTGAAAAGCAGTCTAAATCTAGATAAGGAAGGAAAGTGCACTTACTAAATTGGGAATTCTGTGTAGTTGTTAGAATATTATCTAGAATCTTTTAAAGGTGCTTTTGGAGGCAGTTTTGGCAAGTTTTGACCAAGTGGTGCAAGTGGATTGCAACTAGCTAGTATAGAACCTAGGAAATTAATCAAAAATATTAATTAATGTATCCTAAATACGTGAATGGGTTTTTGATTATTATAACAGCATATATATTAGTTATTAGTCCTTAGAATTCAAGGAAATTGTTGAAATTTCTTTGGCATCGATGTGCGTCCACCTCCCCCACCTCCCACTAGTTTTATAGGATAAATATACTTGAGAATTCATAGGGGACAAAATAGGGAAGTCTATCAAAGAAACAAATCCAAACAGGTCTCAATATTAATACACCCTCATCTACGTGGAAATTTCCTTTGATAAAAGCCTCCTATATGCCATCCTTTTCATTCTAGATGGAAGGAATCCAACCAAGATATAGATTGTGAAAGTCTATTTTTAAAATGCAATAAATGCCATGAATATGGCACTTTGCTAGAGATTTCTAGAAATCCCAAGCTACACGATCAAAGTAGGTCAATATGCATAATTCTCAGCAACCAAGAAACAATAATCATTTCAACACTATGAGCCATAAGAAAAAGTTACTAATTCCAAAAAAATCCAAATCCCAAATAAGGCTTCACATTTAGTGATCACTTCCAAACTCCAATGGACTTGGAGATTCCTAATAAAGAGAGCAAGGAGTTTCAAAGTCGATATACTGAAATGGAATCCCCCTCTCCCCACCATTGAACCTTGGTGTAGTGTGTGATTTATCACACCCATGTGCAAAAAAGCACCCAGTAAAGGGTTGTGCAAACTTTGGTAGCATATTCAAAATGGAAAATAAAACAACCAAACCAAAACTAAATAATAGATCCACACTCTCAAACCAAAATGAAAACATAAATCACCAATATAGAACGTGTTAGTACTTAATATGTTCCTGGCTATGGAACTATGTCAATGCACCTATGTAAAACTTTGTATAAATTTTCAGATTTTTGGTTATGGAACAAAAACCTATATTATATCTCTTAGTTGCTACAAATACTCAAGACCAATAAAATCAAGAATACTTATAATATATTAAACTCAAAATGCATTCCTTCTAGTACATCAAACAACTTAGGTATTGGTACGGAAATATAGAAGAAATAACAGATTGAGAAATAAACAATCTACTCATGGTGAATAAATCTTGTTCCTCCTTAAAGTAGAATAGCATACTTATCAGATTGAATTGAACAGTCAACACAATATATATATGAGCATCAATAAAATAGAAACATAAGGCAATTATTTCATATACTGAACATACTATGACTAATAGAACACATGTACCATGATATATGACAAAATATTTCCTTGGTACTTTTATTATTCAAAAGAGATCCCAATTACATAGCTTTGTGAAAAGGTTTTGGAAATAGAAAGATAATTACATAAACATTGAGAGCTTACACATTGGTAAAACATGGTATGAATCTATATGAGTCCATAATAATAAAATATCTTGTTCTTTGAATCTTGCCACACTCTAAATGATCTTTGATCCAAAGAAAAAGTTTCACTTTCTCCAAAAATTGTCGATGATGATATCTAATATTTATCATCTTTATATACTCACTTTCTACTTCAAATCAATGAAATTAAGGTTGTTTCTTCCATTGAAGATATTTTTTCTTAAACTAGCACAAGTTTTTTATATTTCATGCATGTTTGTGCATGGATCATCAAATCTATGCTTGACTCTAAATAGTAATAGTGAACATCTGTAACTATTATTGTTGCCTCTGGTGAACCTGTTGTGATGAAGATTCCTTTTGTGTTGAAGAAGATAAGATTGCATACTTGATGATACTCTCCCATGTTTTTTTCTCGATGGTTCTTTCAATTTTGTGCAGATTCATATGCTTCTCTTTCTAACAAGGACCATTCATTTCTTGGATCTCTTGGGTTTTGTCAACTTTAATTTGTCCCTCAAGCCTTTTATGTTATCAAGGCCTTTCTTTATCAACTCCTCTATTTTATTGAGTTGCATGTTTCCTACATGAGTTGATCCATTGGCTATGATACATATAAAATCATCCATCGAAACACCCCATGTGGTCATTCACCAACCTTTTCCAATGGTTGATCCTCGATGCTAACTTCCAAAAATCCTTCCTTTGACGAGGCCCTTCCAATATCATCAGATTTGATATGTTGGATCTCACCCATTGAGTTTCCCCAAAATCATTTTTGCAACAATAATTTGATGTGACTTTCTCAATATATCACCCCCAATATGATATACGGTTTTGGCTCATCAACCTCTTACCTCTCGTCTTACCTCTTTCGCTTCTAAATCATAAACAAAGAACAACTTATAATAATGCTAACTAATTCTATTTAACCTATCCCTAGGGAGAAATATTGTAATTAATGATGAGTAATGTACTGTAAAACGTGCATTTAGAATATTACAGATAACTGTTCGTATTCAGAATACATGAATATAAGTAGAAAGATAAACAAAAAGATAGTTCATTGTCAGTTAAAACATTCATTACTCAAATATACTACGGAATTTTGACAGAAATAAACAGGAAAACATTCATAACATGAAATAATTCGTAATTTAGAACGATCTCACCGTTCATAGAAAAAAGCTGAAACATAAGTAGTTCAACATTCAACCAATCTATGGCAAGCATTTGAGACTCCACAGTGCCTTCTCCAACAGAAAATATATCTTCTTTATTATAAGAGGAATTAGTTCTTCTTACAATAACATTTCTGAAAGGTAGCATGAAAAAAGCCCCCTACTCTATCAACTTAATCTCTATTTATACAAATTCAAAAGTCTCTTGGTCTTCCTTTCCCTTTGGGATTCTTTACAAATTAGTTCCAAAAAATGCCTTTGTCTTCTAGTGGACTCGCTAACTTAGGCAAATATTACAAAAATGTATTAATAAAACAAAATACTAAGTGGACCTAGCCACATCATTTATGAATTTCTTCCAAATACTTGCATCTGTTGCTATAGTTTCGAACCTTGATGGCTCTAGGAATCTGATAGTGATCTCATGTTTGGAAACTTGGGATTTTATATTTGTCACTCTAGCTGGAATCAAACAAAGTTGATCCTCCAATAAATGAGTGCTCACTGTTACTTGGGCTATTACATTTTTCAACACCTTTTCATCCAAACCTTTGACCAGCTGGATACTTTGTTCATGTTCTAGCCATCTGACCTGTAATTGCTTCAAAAATCCTTCATGATCAGGTAATTTTTCTAACCTTCACTTAGCAGATGTTTGACAACAATTGTAAGTTGTGAGAACTTTTCTGCAGAATTCTGCACAAACACCTTTAGTCCTTTGGACTGCCTTTACCAATTCCTCTACTTCCTTATTCCCGAATTCATTCAGTTCATACTCCAGCTTCACTGTCTCTAAGTCCTTGATGGGTGCATCACCTGGAGGTTCCTTGGTTGCTTCCAACCAATTCAAACGTCCTTGTAGAATTTTCAGGATATCCTGGGTCCTGTCTAAGAAGTAAGAAGCTACACCTCACAATTTCCTCCAACCTTGTCTTTACTTGCTGAACTGATCCAGGAGGATCCAAGAAGGAATTTTTTTTGAAGTCCTCTAATCTTAGAAAAATTGGCGTCATATCAAAGGGCTCATCGAGACGATTCCAACGGCGTTCGTTTCACCTCAAACGAACTCCGTATGAGAAAGTTATCGCGTTCTATTGTATTGATGAAACAAGCAAATTTGGCAAAATGGGGGTGCCACGTGGCACGACTGGCAGGGTGACACGTGGAATTCGTATAGTACGGATGGATGATGTGGTAGTTGTATAGACAGACATGTGGTAGTACGGTCCAATCAGGATGCGACATGTGTCATGTGCGGATGATGAGGTGGCAATCCAGTCAGTAGTATGGACCAATCCGAATGTGACACATGTCAGTACAGAGGTGACTGCGCAACTTAGTTGGCAGTACGGCAGATGAGGTGACAGCTGACTGGGCGTTGAGGTGGACCAATCCGGAACTGCCACGTGGCAGCACTGGATTGGCCAATATTGATTGAAGTTCACCAAAATGTTGCTGCTCCGCCGGTTTCGAACTCCTGACCTCCCATACCCTGTCTCTACTCCTTTACCAACTACGCTGGTAGTGTTCCTTGTATAATGTATGAATTTTTTTATATATTTAAAGTAGCATTTCGAGCCCCAAAGGAGCCGGGGCTTAGCCCCGACCTTGGTTCTTCCTCCAGCGTGACCGAGAGCTCCGACCAGCACGGGAGCCCGTGCTCTATTTCAACACATGTCGAATTATAAACTATAGAGTTTGGGTTAAAAGTGGGTTGAGAATTGTTTCTCCGTTATAACAAATTTTTGGGTTTTATACATAGTTCGTTTGGGTAGTTTTGCAACCAGATTTTATTAATGCCATACTTGGGTATGTGGTTGGCATAGTTGTTAATTATGTCAACTACATGATAAAAGGAGCTTTAAGTGAACCCAAACAAAACTTGAGAAGTTGAAACAAGATGCCAATCTTGGAAAATTTGTTGTAACCAAAGAGAACATGAGGAAAATGTGAAGAGGGGCAAGTAATGGCTATATAAGCCCCCTTAGTTGCCATTTTCCACTCATGCTTTGGAGTGGAGACTTTGTAGCTAAAGGAGAGAAGGGAGATTGCGTAGCTCTGCAGGAGGGAGGTACGAGTGTTTATACTCGTTGTGACACCATCTTCAGGCTTCGAAGTTGCTGGAAGCAGTCTGGTTGTGTTTTGGGCAACGGTTCTCTTCTTGACCATTGTCGCCAAGGTATCATTGTATCATTGCCATGTATTTTTCCTTATGCTGAGATTATAGATCGGCCCTCCTATTGAGAAGCAGGCCCAGAGACGTAGTCCATCCTGGACGAACTCCGTTATCAACTTGTTGTCTTTATGTGCGTATTGTCTATGTTGTTTGGTTCTCTTATTATGGATTTGTGAGCTTCATTCATGCTCTTTATGCAATTCGTGTTAACGTCATAGAGTAGCAAAGATCTTATTTTCGGATCATGAACTTTCAACATCTCCTCTGCTATTTGAAGCTGCATCTGATGAATTTTACTCCTATGTGTGAGAGAATGCTTCTTTAATGGCTCAATATATGTTTTCTGTTCATTTGCTACTTTTAATGAAACTTCCTGTGTAGCTTTCTGGGTCTCCAATGCTACTACATGGGTTTCATAATGCTTGGCTTTCCCCTCAGCAGTAGTCTTCTGCAGCTCAAGTTCTGCCACTTTATTTTCTAGACTTCCTTTCTCCTTACTCAATTATTCAATTGGTAATTTCAAACTATCTCGTTCTGCTTATAAGATCTGCTGTCTTTGCTGAAATCTTTCAAACTCTGATAAGGTTGCCTCATATTTTCTTTTGGACTCTCTTCCTACCTTTTCTTCTTTCCTCATCACTTCTTTCATTTCAGCCATCTTTCATTTGTATTGCTCAATATTTTCTATAATATTCTCCACGTTGTAAGAATTTTCATAGGCATTTGCAATGCCCATAGTAGCTAATTCCTTGGCGTGCTCTTCTACATTTTTCATGATTGTTCTCTCTGTCACTGTAGTGACTGCTACCTGAGCTCCTACCTACAAATTTTTCCCTATGATCAATACAATGGACTTCATTTTAGGATCAAAATGAATGTCCTCCAAACATGCTACATCATATTGCTTTGAAGGTGTAAAAGGTACAAGTCCCATTTCAGATATGGGCACATGACCTCCTGTTAGGATGCTGCTAGATGTGGCTAGCAGGTTCTCTGGATTAGCCCACACATGGATTTGTTCTGAACCTCCACCACCTTGAACTTCATTATTATCCTGGCCTTTCTCTCCCATGTCCTTCATATCTTGATCAGAGCCTAAATCTCCTTTATCCAAATCCTTTTCCAACCTTTCCATTTTCTTCAAAACGACCTCCGTGCTCTTTCTTTTAGCATCTTCTACCTAATCCTTCTATGCCTCTTCTGCCAGTAACTTCTGTGCCACTGCTGCAAGCCTATGGGTGCTTTCTTCTTGAGATTTCTTTGCATATTCCTCATCTCCTTCGTCTAGCTTGGGGTTATTTCTGCTACTTCCTTTAGCACCAAAATATTTTCCTTTTAACCTCTTGCTTAAGGCTACCATACTATAGACATTTCTGAATACTTGCTCTTCTTTGTCTATGTAATCTGCATACTCAAAATTTACTTTGTGAGCTGCCACCCTTCCTTGTGAATCATTCCTACGGAAGCTTTTCTCCACAAAGTGGAAAATTTCTAGCTCTTTGACAAAATCCGGAGCACTTTTGACTTTGTTAAACTTGTAACTTCCCACGTAAAAGGGTACTAGTGAGAAAAATGCTTTCTTGATATCAAACAAATGGCTTCCAAAACCATCTAGGAATACTTGTCTGAATTCCTCATTCAGTACTATATATTTTGTGGCATACTTGGGAAGCAATGAAGGTGCTCTGGTGCCTCCATACATTCTCAGGTAAGTTCCCTCCTTGGTAAAAAATATTCACCAAATTCTTTTATAGACTCTACTGCTCCTTCCGACAGACATGGGCAATCTTCTAAAAAGATTAACCTTGAAAGGGGCCTTATGAATTCTTCACAAATTAACTGATAATGACTGTGATATATGTGGGCTCCCATAACCTGGTATGCAATGTAAATAGGAGCCTTCCCTTCTACCCATACACAATTCAGCTTCTCAAACTGGTGTTTATAGAGTACACAATCTATCAAGAAGGATGACATGAAGAATTCCAATTTGCTCTGCTTTAGACCCTTTTGAGATGCCCTGATACCTTTGGAAAAGTTTTTAGTAGCAATATCCACCCAGATAAATACTGTTCCCTCCATTGCCACATAATACATGAGTGGAATCCACCCAAAATTGTACGTTTTTCAATCACACCTACCATATAGCTTGCTTAACATCAATGCTATTAATCTGAATGGGGTTTGAAGAATAGCTTTTTCATACTTTCCTGACTACTTATATCTAATTTTTTTTTCGTCAGTCATCATCCCCTTCAATGTGGTGGTACAATCAAACTTAATACTCCTGACCCAATCTGTGGTCACACTTATTTCTACTTCTGGGAGACTATACGCTTTTGAAATGAATGTCGGTGCAAATGATGCAATCAAGTTACCTTCTTCATAATTGATTATCATCCCCACTGTGTCTATTTTCGAAAAAATCCAACCAATGAACTCTGCGTAGGGAAAAACTTCTGGCCTAGTGGCTATCATGATTAAGCCAGATCTTAGAATATTCTCATATAAGGCAAGATCCCCCAATCCAGCTTCTGGCAGTTTCTTATCAAACATCATAGGGTAGATTTTGCCCCATTTCAACTTGGGCTCTGCCCCTGTAACTGCTTTAGTGTCTTTGTATATGATCTCAACCTTTACCGTAGGCGAGACTTCAGCAATATCTATGTCAGAATCGCTCTCAGCGATTTTGAGCTTCTTCCTTCCCTTTTTTGGCATGGTTTTAGTAAAAAACAATACCTACAAAACAAAACTGTCTTAGCACCCATATTATTAATGTAAGTAGAATCAATCATAAAAAAATCTAAAACTTCTTTACCCTATCATTTCCTTCAATTAGAAACATGCACTACGACTGGCTCAGGGTTACGGATAAAAAAACAGACTCTGCTGAAATTACGAGCAACCCCTGCTAAAAACCCTTCCGCACTCTACTTTAAAACTGAAACCCCCAATGGCCCTCACTCTCTCATAGTCATGGTGAGGCTTCGAAAAATCAAGAATCATGGTGGCAACACCCTAGGGAAAAAACGATGCCACAATTCCCACAACTGAAATCTAAGGAAACTCCCCCTACGGGCTCTGCTCAAAAAAAGAAAACCGCAACCAAGGATAACACCCACGCATGAGCGGCCGACTGTATCCATACCGACACAAAGCTCAACATTTTGAAAAAAAAATTATCTGACCTAGCAAAATGGATAAGAAACGCTCCTAAACATGCATAAGTCCTATGTATTTACTGGGGCAAGAAAAAACACCGAGGACAATCTGACCTAAAAGAAGACGGGAAGCGAAACCCTTTATAAACTTAGCTAAACCTAACCACTGACGACGATAGATACAAACCCTAGCGAACCATTTACTGGGAAAAAAGGTGAGGAAACCTACATGTCAGTCAATGCTAGCTCCACACAGTTAAAAATGACCGATGAGTGCAGGCCACGTGAGCTCCACCAAGGAACCATGCAGATGACTCCAAACAAGAGACGTTCTTCAATCTCACCGAATTCGTAACAACAACAAGGTAAAAACAAGTGAAGTGGGCAAATAAACCAGCTGTTTGGGCTATAAAACCCCTAGAACAATTACATGTGTGAGCCCAAAAAACCCTGTTGGCGCCAAACACTGTGGGCCAAAACACATAAGTCACCATGGCTATTCATCCGCAACAGCGGCTTGGACACAACACTCCATTTGCAGCGACGACTTTAATTTCAACAGATTCTCTGCAACAGTGCATTGAGCGGTTCCTCCGCAAAAAAATATGCAGAACACCCACCGTAGCGGACCAACAGGAGGAGACCTCCACCATAGCAGCTTCCAGACACCAAGTAACATAAACCTCGAAGTCCGCCGCCATAGCGGGAAAGATGTAAAAAACCTTCCACTGCAGTGGGAACATACATACGATGGCTTGCGAGAAATAAAATAGCCCGTTGTAGCGGCTCATGACCAAGGAAAACGCCTGTCATATTGGCTCACGGAGAACAAATTGAAAAAACAATTGGAAACCTGCCACCGTAGCGGATGCAATGCGAGAAGTTTTCCGACATAGCGGAAGTATGCAAACATCAGGGCATAAGTCAAAATGATAGCTGATGTGGCGACCTAAAAATAGGAATCCTTCTGCTATAGAGGCTAACAAATAGGGAAAGGCTCGCCGTAGCGGCTTGAAAGCGAAGATGAGCCCCCTGTAGTGGCTCGAAATTGAGAAACCGTCCATTGTTGCGGATCAAGAAAATAGACTCTCTTCCTTAGAAAAATGATTTTTTTTTCTGAAATTTTCATGATGGACAAGAAAAATCAAAGGTCAATCAAAACAAAGGAAATTAAGATTTTCAAGGGCAGCCAAAAAATATAAAAAATATTTTTGGGAAATGTTGCAGCAGCAACAATTGGCGACTAACTGGCGGACACAGATCTCTAAAAAACTGACTTTTGAACAACGTCTGCTTAAAAATATCCTGTTAAATTATCTTATTAGATCCCTTTAAGATGCTTAGATTTCTTGGAATACAAGATTTATGAACTTTAAAACATTGATTATGGTCCAAATGGAAAAGGGGAACCAGGCTTTCATAGTCTTGATAAGTCTTCTTAGGCCAAGATATGAAGTTTATTTTACCTCTGCCTTTGGATAGCTTCCAACTTAGACACCACAAGATTGTAACAGATAGTGAACATATATAGTCGTTTCTTCCTCATTCCCATGCCATTTTGCATTCTTTTGATGCTTTTGGACTTTTGTCCTTTTGAGTCCTCCTTGATTACTTTCTTTTTGAAATTTGGTTTAGGTTCTTCTATCCATAATGTATTTTTGTGTGAGAGATATTGTGATTTGAACTCACGGACGGAGAAGAAATTTCGAGCAATCTTATTCAACTGATTTTGTTTAGTATGCTTTTTGATATATGTTTTCTTCTAGGGAAATTTTGACTCTTGTTAGCCTTGTGGATTTCATTTGTGGCATGGGACCATTTAAATATAATACAACTTCTTACCATGCTTCCTCTCCATGGGTATTTTGTTGTCAGCCTTTTAGGACAGACTTTAGTGTGAGGTGAATGGAGCCTCAAAACAATATTCTAGACTTTTCTGACCTTATTTATTTTACAGGGATTAAACAAGACTTCAATGCCTTCATAATATATTAAGATAATCTGCTAATCTTAAAGGATATTTAAGCAGTATGTATGTGCAAATTGTTCTGGTACATAGGGTACTCCCAAAAGATCGAACACCTTGATCAACCGCTTCACACAAATAGATCACAGATCAACACACTGATGTTTGTCATGTGGTTAAAACCCTCGAGAGGGAAACAATCCACAGCCCCAGCCAAATAGCTACTTGGCGCAATTTATTATGCAAAAGAAAGAAAGTTACATGAGCTTCTCATAATTGATCAAATAGCCAAGGACCCTCTATGCTCTTTAAATAGAGATAATAGACCAATCGGGTGTTAAGCCACAGATCAACGGTAGTCATGATCTAAGAGAAGTTGAACCGTCGGATCACTCTATATCTAGAACATATTGTGACCTTCGGATTAGAATATTTAAAAATTCATACTAATGCATACTAAAGAAACACACTTTTACCTAATGGATATATTACACAAGTTGATCTTAACTAATTCCTAAGTGTCTAAATATCCTAACATCCCCCCTTAAGAATAACTTGGCATAGGATTGAAGGATTTACAAAAGTGACACTATTAGGAGAAGGAAGGAGGCATTAGAGCCTATCCCCCCTTAAGGACACATTCCTGAACTCCTAACATAGAACGAAGTTTAGAAAACTTCGCTTCTGTAAGAGACTTGGTGAAGATGTTTGCAACTTGAGCATCTGTAGGGCAATAGAGAACTTCAATAACACTATCATGAACAAGATTTTTGATGAAGTGCATGTGTAGCTCAATGTGTTTGCTGCGCTAATGTAGAACTGGATCTTTGGCAAGTTTAATGGCACTTTGATTATCGCACCAAAGTGGAGTATGTTGCTGCTGCTCGAATCCAAACTCTGAAAGGATCTGTCGAAGCCATAAAGCTTCCTGACAAGCATTAACTGCCGCTCAATGTTTTGCTTCTGCTGAAGAAAGAGCAAGTGCTTGTTGTTTCTTATAAGCCAAGTGATTGGTCCAGGTCCTAGACTGAAAACATAACCTGCAGTAGACTTTCTATCATTAGGATCGCCGGCCCAATCTGAATCAGTGAAACCAACCAACAAAGGTTCCCCCCTGTACTGTAATGAATCCCAAACTGAATTGTACCTCGAATATATCGAAGTATTCTTTTTGTTGCTTTCCAGTGAATTTCATGAGGATTTTGCATATAACGGGCAACACGACCAACAACAAAGGAAAGGTCAAGACGGGAATGAGTCAAGTATAAAAGACTACCAACAAGCTGACGATACAAGGTGGCATCTACTTCAGGGGAAGTACAAGTGGCATAAAGTTTGACTCCAGACTGGAAGGGAGAAGGGGATGATTTACAATATTCCATGTGTAAGCGACGAAGAAGGTCACAAGCATACTTAGACTAGGAAAGAAAGATTCCTTCTTTGGTTTGCAAGACTTGGAGACTAAGAAAATAATGCAGATGTCCTAAGTCTGACATTTCAAAATTTTTCTTAAGACTGGATTTCACATGGGTTATAAGTTTAGGGTCACTACTAGTAAGGATAAGATCATCAACATAAAGAACAAGTATGATGAGATGGTTTCCTACTTTCTTGGTATAGACATTGGGGTCATAATGGCATCTAGAAAAACCAGTGTCAAGGAGAAAGTTATCCATTTTGGGATACCAAGCTCTAGGAACTTGCTTAAGGCCATATAAGGATTTCTTAAGGAGACAGACAAGGCTAGAGTTATCTTGAACATATCCAGGAGGTTGTTCCATGTAAATTTCCTCATGTAAATCACCTGTAATAAGGAAGACTTGACATCCATTTGATGGACTTCCCAGTTATGTAAGGTTGAAAGGGAAAGAACAAGGTGGATGGAATTCATTTTTGCCACAGGAGCAAAGGTTTCATTGTAGTCAATCCCTTCAACTTGGGAAAAACCTTTGGCAACTAACCTTTCCTTAAGTCTTTCAACACTTCCATCTTATGCATACTTAGTTCTGTAGACCCATTTACATCTGACAAGTTTTCTTCCTTTTGGAAGAGGAACAAGATTCCAAGTATCGTTTGCCATTAAGGAACGAGATTATTCATCCATAGCTGCATCCCAATCTAGATTTCCTGAAGCTTATGCAAAAGTTTCTGGATCATGATTCTTGAAAACTTGATCCAAAAGGGAAGAGGCCCGCTGAAACTGAGAACGTGTTTGACGTTGATCTTTAAGATCACCAACAAGATCACTAGCTGCTTGACATGTTGAACAGACCCATCGAGGAGGCATTGGTGCTAGTGCAATTGGAGGAACATGAGCAGGTGGAGGTGGATTTTCATCCTCACTGTCATCATCAGAAACTAGAGTTGGAAACCTGTAAAGGAAGTTGGAAGAAGAAGAAGAAGGCACAATTGCCAAATCAGGCTCGCAGGCCAAAGATGGCACACCCGCCAAGTTAGGCTCACATGCCAAGAGATTTTCATCAAATTTAACATCTCTTCTAATGATTATATCATGTGAATGGGGCTGAAGAAGTCTATAACCTTTTACATCTTCAGAATATCCAAAAAATATGCACTTTTCACTTTTAGGCTACAATTCTTTCCATTTTTCATCCGGAATGTGAGCCCATGCTTAACAACCAAACACAGGAAAGTGACTTACATCTAGTTTAATTTTACTCCATGCTTATTTTGGTGTTATACCTTGTAAAACTTTAGTGGGTGTGCGATTAACTATGTAATTTGCACAATTTATGGCCTCATCCCAATATTGAAGACTTCGTCCCATAGATTGGATCATACAATTAGCCATTTCTTTTAAAGTGTGTTTCTTCCGTTCAGCTACACCATTTTGTTGTGGTGTATATGGAACAATGTGTTGTTGTTGGATTTCTTGTTCAGTCCAGAAAGTAGTGAACTTGTTGTTAACATATTCTCCTCCATTATCAGATATTAACTTAATAATTTGATGACCAGATTGTTTTTCAGCAAGGGCCTTGTAGGCCAAGAACATGTTAAATACTTCGCTCTTAAGTTTTAGGAATTAAACCCAAGTGCATTTGGAGTAGTCATCAATGAAAGTTAAGAAATATTTGAAACCAGAAAAGGATGCAGATGGAAGAGAACCACACAAGTCACTATGTACAAGCTCCAAAGGAACCGAGGCGTGCCAATAGGCACGTTTGTCAAAACTGTCTCGATGATGTTTTTTGAGTACACAACTGGAACAAAAACCATCCTTGCAAGATACCATTGGAAGAATAGTCACCATATTGTCTTTACATAGTTGTTGCAATGAGTGATAATTTAAGTGACCAAATCGCTCATGCCAAAGTTTGCTCAAGTTATCACTATGAGCAACAAAAACTGAAGGAAAAGGTGATGACCCAAAGTTGTTAAATTTGTACAACCTGGTAATATTATCAATAGTTCAAATAGCAAGGACATTTTGAGGATTTTTAAAATCCTTGATTACAAATTGGTGATGTGTAAACGTCACAGTTTTACCTTCACCCGAATGAGTAATTTGATAGACTGATAACAAATTGCAGAAAATTTTTGGAACACATAGCACATCACTGAAATGACCATTTTCTCCTGGAACTATTTCAGATCCTACAACACTTAGAGATCTATCATCACCAACAAATATTTGTTTGGTGTTACATTAATGCATAGTAGAAAATATGGCTTGATCCTTAGCCATATGATAAGATAATCCCGAATCAATGAGCCATTCAATTGAAGTAGAAGAAGAAGATACCGTATAAGAGTAACCAGAAGCACAAAGTGCATGTCCATGAGAGTTAGATTCTGAAGATGAATGTAGGATGATGTGGTGCTTCTTCATTGCTGCTTCCAAGGTTGTCATCTTCTTAAAACATTTAGATTCATCATGATTATCTTTCCCACAAAAACTGCAATGACGCTCAGTATTCTTTCCTTTTTGCTTGGAACCTTTGTCATTTTTTAAAGAAGGAGCTTACTGAGAGGGTTTGGGACCCTTGTTGTTTGGCTTATTATTGCGAAAATTTTGTTTCTTGGGAGGATTCGACTTTTCTTTTTGTTGGGACAATAAGGCTTTCCTAGATGTATCTGCATTGTTAATTATTCCAAGATGAATGAGCTTATCTTGCTCTCTAATTAAGGAATCACAAAAGGATTCAAGATTAGGTTCTTGATAGCTAGCTGCAGTCAAAGATTCTTTCATGGAGTAGAATGTAGATACAAAAACAAAATATGCAGGTCCAAGTTTGGAAAGAATATGATAAATACATTGTTTGTCTTCTTTCTTAATCTTGCATTCTGCACATAAGAGTCTAAGAGTTTTATACTTAGATAAATAGTCTTGAATGCATGAAAATTAATTTGGATTCAAGGAAAGCAACTCATTCTCAAGTTGATGACCCCGAATTTTATTGTGTTTACCAAACATAGATTCCAACTTTTCCCAAGCTTTATCAGGTTCATCAATTCCAGATATGTGGAATCACAAATCAGTAGAGATTGACATCCCAATCAATCCACGAGCTTCATCACATGTATTTGTCCATTTAATTTTCTTATCATCATCATTGGGTTCTGTTTCTTTCCCTGAGGTAATCCTAAAAATTCCCCTACTTCGTAGAACATCCTCCATACGATATTTCCATGAGAAATAGTTAGAACTTGTAAGTATAATATCACAAGGGGTGACCATACTGTAAAATAATGGATGAAAAAAATAGAAATTAACTATCTGGTTGCAAAGAGCTCGAAAAAATATGCTGTTAAAAAAAAACGGCACTGAAAACTGATTCTGGATGATGAAGTTATGCTTGATCAAAGAAAATGTTGAAGATGTCCCCAATAGTGACGTGGCAGATATTAACTTGACGAAAAAAAAGAACCCCTCTCTTCCCAAGATCAACCTTTGACAATCACTTTACAATAAAGTTGCTTTGAAGTGAATCACTTTTGTAGAATAAGTGAGGTTCACTGTTACAATAATGTTACTTTTAAATAGTGCGACAATAAATTAAAAGACTTAAGTGACTCACCTTTTATTTTATTTTATTGATGTGAGATGCACTTTTACAATAAAGTAACTTGAAAATAGAGATTGCATGCACTAAAAAGTAGCTTAAGAAGACTTGAACTCAAGACCTATTAAGGAATAAAGCAACTTTGGACCAAGCGAGCTAAGTTTAGAAGGTACGTAAAAGAATTGAAAGAGGAAGGGTGTTTTTTTTTTTTTTACTCTTCTCTCTTGTTCTCCGTGCTTGCCTTTTTTTTCTTCTGCAAATCACAAAAAGAACCGAAAAACAAAAAACAATTTTTATTTTCCACACAAAGGGGTTAGATCTTGGTTAGCTTACCCAGAAAGTCTACGTTTTCAAGTTTTCTCATTGTTTCTGATTTGTCATGATCACACAAGGTGCACGACAAAGAGCATACGTAGTCGAGAAGACAAGAAAAAAAACTTTTCCTTTCTATTTTTGATTCACTGCGATCGTGCAAGGTGCACAGCAAAGGGCATACACAGCCAGGGAAGGCAATAGTTCAAGATTAAAACAGTAAAGATCTAGTAATAAAACTGATAAAATATGAGAGATTTAAAAAAATAAAACAAATCTGTCATTGTAACATTATACCTTCAGATTTGCCGAAATGGGTGTTCTGGAACAAACAGAAACGGTTTTCGGTGAAACAAAAAATATATCCCAATGGAAACGGTGCTCTGGACGCAATGAAATAGATCCCATAGGACACAAATGCACAAAAAATCCAAAACCAGAAACCATTTGAAAGTTTCGGTAACACCAGTTCCAGATTTGATCAAAATCGAAAGCAGCTCTTCATAAACGCTCTGATACCATGTTCAGGTACACAGGGTACTCCCAAAATACCGAACACCTTGAGAAACTGCTTCACACAAATAAATCATAGATCAACACACTGATGTTTGTCATGTGGTTAAAACCCTCAAGAGGGAAACAATCCACAGCCCCATCCAAATAGCTACCTGGAGCAATTTATTATGAAAAAGAAAGAAAGTTACATGAGCTTCTCATAATCGATCAACTAGCCAAGGACCCTCTATTCTCTTTAAATAGAGATCATAAACCAATCAGGTGCTAAGCCACAGATCAATGGTAGGTATGATCTAAGAGAAGTTGAACCGTCGGATCACTCTATGTCTAGAACATATCCGAGACTGTCGGATTATAATATTTACAAATGCATACTAAAGAAACACACTTTTACCTAACAGATATATTACACAAGTTGATCTTAACTAAATCCTAAGTGTCTAATCATCCTAACAAAAATAACAGGCAGTCTTTAGTCAAAGATTTTAGTTTATCCAACGCCAAAACCAAAAGTTGTGCTAATTTATTGAAACATAAGGTAAAGCAAATCAAAATTTACAAGAAATCAAATCTTAAGCAAGTAAAATGTAAATCAAATAGAACTAATCTAAGCAAAGCAAAACAAAAAAAATCAAACCATTTATTTATGTACAAATAAAAAATCAAAAACATTAAGAGAAATATGGCTTGAGAACTAAACCATTTATCGGCAAGTTCTCTTCCCACCCGTGTAAATCTTGAAATTTGTAAGTTGAGGGGCCTAACTTTTCTACAATCTGAAAAGGGCCTATCCATAATTGTTGAAACCTAGTGTGCCTTCCCTTCTCATCATGCGGGTGATCCCACTTAAGAACCAAATCACCGACTTCAAATTCCTTTTTTCCAGATTTGTGCTTATCAAACCATTTCTTCACCATCTCTTGTTGATGTTTAAACCTCTCTCTTGCTTTGGATCTAGACTCCTCTAACTTTAGCAGATTATGGATTCGGATTTGCAGAACTTCATTATCAGTTCCTCTAGAGTCTTGGGCTAGTTTAGAGGATGGCAACATAATATTTGGAGGTAGGATAACTTCTTTCCCATAGACTAGAGTGTAGGGTGACACACCTAAGGAGTTCTTGGGTGTGACTCTATCAGCCCAGAGTGCATTAGGAAAAGCTAGATGCCAACTCCTTTGATTTTCTATGACCATTTTCTTCAAAATCCTAATGAGGTTTTTATTTGTAGATTCTACCAAACCATTTGCTTGCGGATAGTAGTTAGCAGAATAGTGTAGCTTAATTCCTTTTTCATTTGCAAATGCAGCCAATTTAATAGATGAAAAATATGAAGCATTATAAAAGACCAGGGACATTGGAACCCCAAACTTGGTCATAATATGGTCTTGCAAGAAGTCCATAACTACATCTTCATTCACTTTTCACAATGGAATGGCTTCTACTCATCTGGTGGAATAGTCTGTTGCTGTTAAGATATACTTATGCTGTAATGAAGAATTTGGATTGATCTCTCCAATAATTTCAATCCCCCATTGCTTGAAAGGTTCTAAAATAATAATTGGTTTCAAAGGTCCTGCTGCCTTTTCTTGTCTCCCACCACTCCTTTGACAAGTATCACATTTATTAACATGGGCGTGAGCATCTTTAAACAAAGTCAGCCAGTAATACCCAACTCTTAAAATCTTGTGTGCTGTTGTATCTCCTGAGAAATGACCTCTAGCAGGTCCATCATGTAGTTGTGCCACAACCTTATTTACATCTTCACATTCCAATCATCTAAGAAAAACTCCATCGTAGTTTTTTCTAAACAACACTCCATCAATAATCTGATATAAGGCTGATTTTATATGTAATGCTCTCCTTTGCTTGGGATTCCAATGTTTCGACAAATATCCTTCTTGAAGATAATGAATTAAGTCTCTATACTAGTAGTCTGGAGATGTGAATAAAGGAAATACATCCACCATGTGTAACTCAGCTTCATTATCCCAATTGTTATCTTCATTTTCTTGACTCTCAACCATCAATTTACAGAGCCCTTGCCCTTTAATTATGGTTGCTAGTTTGAATTCTAGATCATATTCTTGAAAGGAAGTTACCTAGTTACCTCTTCTTTCTATCAACTCTTTTTGTACAAAAAGATATCGTACTGCCAGGTGCAGAACTATTACTTTGGTATGGTTCTTAAGTATATATGGTCTGAATTGCTTCACCACCTTAAAAACTGTATATGCTTGATTATCAACAGCAGGATAATTTAATTCATCCCTTTGCAGACCAGTGCTCATAAATGATATGGGGTACTCATATCCCCCTTCTTCTTTCTGCGTAAGCACTACTGCTAATGAATCATCGGAAGCAAAAGTGTACAAGATAAATTTTTTTTCAAAGTTGGGACTTTTAAGTGATGGTGCATGAGCTATGGATGTCTTGATCTTATTGAATGCATTCTTCTTTGAATCAGTCCACTTGAATTGAACACTTTGCTTGATCATTTGTTGCAAAGTGTTGTATAGGAATAAACACCTTATAACTGAAGGTCTGGGGTTACCAACATACTCAATAAACTTGTACACAATTGACTCTAGATTGCAGTAAAGGAAATAGGAGGATGGGAAAGACTCACCCGATACACGAAGGTTGATCCTAGCTTATCCTCTTCCACTCTGATTCTCCTCCAAAGTCTTTAGGTATGCTTTCTCCTTCACCTGTCAAGGATCAATCTTCCAAATACAAGATGATTCATATATATAAACATGGTTAGATAAATCATATACAGGATGCTGAAACACAAACATTTATCAAACCACAATACATGAGATACATTCAAGACATAATATGGAAGAAGGATTCTCTTTATTAACAATAATGGAAAGAGTATTGATTACAACCCAACGCCTGAGACAAGGACTCCTCTGCAGCCAAAGGATTCTGAGTTCCACTGCTCCAAAGACTTCTGTATAAACTCCACCAGCATAACTTTGCTCTCCAAGTGTATATCTCCAACACCCTCCCCAAGTCCTGTATTTATAGTTGGTGAAATAAGGCAGTTTCGAAGGTTGAGACAGTTAATGAGATTAAGGTAAATGGCTTAACTAATCTCAAGTAATCGCGTGTTTTTATTTTTAATGTCAAAGGTACATATCTGCGGGTATCAAGACTATCAACTCACGTATGATCCGCGAGTTTCTCTAAAGACAACCAGCGTATACATATATATGCGACATGCAACAACCGAGACTTGTGTATGACACGCGAGTTGCATATATAAAGAGTCGCGTATATAACTTGACATAGAAAAAGGGTAAAAAATAACCAGCTGGATGGATGATAAATGTAATTCATAATAAGCCCATCTATAGTGTTTTGGGCAACCCTTAATCCATAGATGTCCTTTTGTGTGCCAACATGAGGGATGTTGGCACTTGGACGGAGAGGTGCCATTCAGGTGGATAACAGATGCCCCCTAATGTGTGAGGTCAGAGGGGAATGATGGCCGATATACATTATAATCTTTATCTTTGGAGAACTTAGAAATCCAATGGAGCAGAGAGAGTACCTGAAACAAATACATAGTAATGTCATATACAAAGTTACATCTGAGGATGCTATGTTCAATTTACTGGAACACTAGCTCCTTTACAATATTTGAGTACATGATATGATACGGGTATGAAAACCACGTATATTACAAAGGTGGATCGAAGCCACAATATACAATAATGATGAGTCTTTAAAGATCTAGATGGATAGAACATAATCTTGCACAACTTAGTCCATAGGTGAGGAACTAAGGTCTTCATAAAGGATCCCAAAGAACCAGTACAATCCAAGCCATGTGAATAAGGGTAAGCTGAAGTCGAACATGGAAAGGATTCAACAGTTTGTCAATCAATAGATGATAATTGACAACTGAAGCAAAGGAATCCACCAATGATGAAAGTGAATCCTGAGGTACAAACGTCAAAACTCTAGATCTTCGTCATCAGGAAGTACTGAAATGGAACCATGCTGTGATAAGGAAGGCAATAAATCCTCCAACGTATCACAAGAGTGACTAGGAACTGGGAAAAAGAAGGGAGACACAATAGATAACATATATAACAATGATGGGATCATGCTATAGATCAGACATTGGGTATAGTCCTTGAACAATGAGCACAACACAGAGATTATCCAAGGCAGCAGTTAACTTATAGATAGAACAACCACCTATTTGTCATGTAGGAGACATGATCAGATTCCCCAGGTATAACGGACAAGAGGAGGAGTAAGAAACTCAAGGTAATAGCTGAATGGAAAAGTAATCACTGAAACATGGATATCGGAAAACAAAGAGTGCTATGTTCAAGGAGGACATGCTGCCATTACTGAAAACAAGAGAAAAATTCTTCCTTAACTTCCCTATTAAATTTTAACAAGTCCAGGAAAGTCAACTCGGTTCCCTCTTCATTTTTTAACAAGCTTGAAGAGATGGGAAAATAATGCTTGATAGTGTCACTGATTCATGGATTTAATGAGCCCGAACTAGTACATGGTCAGCCGGTGTTTTCACATTTAGAGATTCTGAAAACTCCAAAGAAGACTCCAGGGGGGTCCTTTTTCGTCCAATTTAGTCTCCTGAGGCCGAAAAAGTATAAAACATACCACAGAAGAACTCTCTTAACTTCCGAAGAAGAAAATGTGAACCTTTTTCGTACTTAGTCAGGAAGGTCCGAAAAAGGTTAAATTCCCACCTACCCAACACTCCTTCCAGAACAACATAAAATAGCTTGAGTTTTATGAGTGTGAAGGAAAGCAAGATCACTCGGAAAGATCCATTTGGTTACAAGAAATGGGGCTTACAACAATAAACTCGTTGCTTTGTTCTTAAGTGTTTAATGAGCATGACAAAAACACAAAGTACACTCGGAATATTTTTCATGTTTGGGTCCAGAGCACGAAAAAGAGAAAACTAAGCTCAAACCGGGTGTTCCTTTTCTGTAAATTTAGTCCCTCAGGTCCGGAAAAGTGATAAACCTATACCTGAGAATACTCTTCTCAATTCAAAAGAAAAGAGAGTAATCCTTTCTCATATTATTCTGCATGGTCCGAGAAAGAGATAACCTACCACTAATGCGGATGCCTGCTCACATATTATTAACAAGCTTGAACGGACGAGTTAACTCGGCAGTCAAGTCTATTTTGAAGGAGTCAGACCTAGGCCTAAAGAAACTCCATAAGGATGGGGAGTCCTATAAAGGGATAGCTTGTAAAAAGAGATTCAAAAGAAACTCTATTTGGCGTGAAAAATAGCTAAGAGGATACCCCTGAACCTGAAACAGATGCGGCATGAGTACCAAAGGATGACATAGGAATATAAGAAGGATACTCATGGACAAAGGGTCCTAGCCATGGAAGAACAATAGTAAAAAACAAGGGACTAATGTCTTTGAATACCATAGTCTGTGGCAAAATGTTGAATGCTAAGGTTAATGTGGTATGAATAAAGATGACAAAATGTATTGGAAATGACAAAACCACCCTATTGGAGCAACAACACCTTGTAAGGATGAAAAACCTGTTCCAAAGCACAAAAAGTATGGTATTAGTTGATTGACATTTCAAACTATAGAAAAAGACCCACTTTACGAAATATAATTTCTATAAATAGTTTGAAAATTAAAACAAAACTCACCATTTGAACTTTTGAGCCATAAAAAGCAAGTTTTACCTTCTACCTTGGTTCGATCATTGTGGACAATTGGACCGACGAAATAGAAATCCGCCAGTTGCAGGTAAGCCTACACCCTAAGCTCTTCAGTTTGATCCAAGCAATTGTTAAGTTTGAGTCTGAATTCCATATTTAAAGGCGTCCTAAACTGTAGCACGGTGCATCTGCGGATTGCTGATATGGAAACTCGCGGATACGCGTTATATACGCGGGTTGCCTAATTAGACAGCCACGTATAGTATGCGACTTGTCTAATTAGACAGTCGTGTATGCTGCGCAAAGGATATAATGTTTAAAATAGACAAATTTTTTTAAATTTTGGTATGGAGAACTGAATCAAAATACTTGTATTTGCTAGGTAAAATATGGTTCTGGAATGGAGGGAAAGGGAGCACGAAATAATGGATCAAGCGGCACTCCAAAGCGCACCTACCATACATGCATTACGCACAAGCGGGTTGCTAAAATTCTTTTGTACATCACCCATGCGGGCCAATGTCCACATACTTGTGTTCATGGTCAATTATTGGGATCATGAGTTGGGGATGTTCAACTTACAAGGTGAAACCTTAGAGCTTACCACTGAAGACATATATTTCATTACCGGGCTATCACGAGGAGGGGCGCCGGTGAACTTGGAGGGAACTGGTAGGGGCGGTGACCCCTTAAGTGTCTAAAACTATGTAGATGTGCTCTGTACACCAGGCACTCAAAGAAGAGGAACCAGCGTTCCGGTTGCAGAAATCTGAGATTTTACTCTCCAGGTATTAGCGAGCACCATTGTGAGAATATTAGGATCCTCATCTCTACATTTGGCAACAAGGAACCAAATGAGGCTGGCAGTTGACTGTTTTAGAGGTGCTCTCTATGATTGGTGCTCGGGAGTTGCCCCCATCATGAGGAGACAACTATCCGACTGCAAGAGGGGAAGGCAGAATTTTTTTGGCTATGCAAGCATATTGGTGGCCTTCTTCTTCTTCGAGAGTACCAGCACTGAGTCCTGCTATACCTCTATCGATCAGATCTCCACGTCAGCCAAGGCTGAGCAGGTGGGGAGACATCTTCCTCTGTCAAGGAGGAGGAGACTTGGTACACAGTGTCTATGATGATGATTTTTATACCTAGTGGAAACGACAACTACCGACATTGGAGAAGTTTCCATACGCCGGGATGGAATTTCGAGGTGACCCCGACCTTGTCCTCCCTCCAGGAGGAGCATGGGGAGAGCTAGGTAAGTAATTTTTAATTGCTATCATTTTCAAATTTTTATGAATTTTAGAATGATAGATATATACATATGTACAAGTCTTAACCCTATTCATGTGTCAAAATGTAGATATTGGACCGGTCCACCACGAAGGGCACCCTCGCATGTTTGTTCGTCCTGTCGTGGGCGAGGATCCAGGATTGATCAGGGTACTAGAGGACCCAACGGGTACCTACTATGCGGATTGAGCATATCCCTACATGTTGGAGCAGGGTCCCGCAGCTACAGAAGAAGCTGCTAGTTTTGGCGGAAAGATATAAGTTTTGGCGGAGAGATAAGTTTTGGTGGAAAGATATAAGTTTTGGCGGAGAGATAAGTTTTGGCGAAAAGATATAAGTTTTGGCGGAGAGATAAGTTTTGGCGGAAAGATATAAGTTTTGGCGGAAAGAAGACAGGGCAGAGCTACGACGCCGTAGCACGTTTCCAGCTGGAGAGCAGAGCCGGAAACTATGACTTTTGGGATAGAAAAGTCAAGAAGGCAACGGTACCCGAGCGGCCGAGAGAAGAAAGCTCAACCACTGCATTGAAGGCAGCGGTGGAAGACAGGAGGGCTCAGTGAACCTCATAAAGAAGAAGGAGCAACGAGGCTCAAGCATTGAAGGTGAAGGACAGAAAGAGAAGCGGTGCATAGTACCCATGGTCAGTGCCGGGAAGCATGGAAGACTGCAGAGAGCTGTGGTGTGACGGGAAGCGGCTACCTCAAGGACAGAGAGGACCGACTGTCACTAATTAGGGTTTGGGGTTACTGTTGGGACAGGCCCACAGTGTTGTAATGGCGAGACCTTCGGCCGCCTATAAAATCTTGCATTTTGTATTGTAAAGGGTTAGCTAATCAGTCAGTTAGCTAGTTGGTTGGCGGGTTGGTTGATTATTTTTGTAGACTCAGGAATCAGTCAGACAGACTGTGTTGTAACGATCCAGACACCTAGCTTGTCTGTGAGTCATTTGAGTCTGTATGTAACCATCCATAGAGAGAGCAGAGAGGGTAGGATATATTGAAAGAAAGGTAATATAGAGATAGAAATAGACCTGAGATCTAGAAGAGATATCGCACTGCAGAGGCAATGCAACAGGCTATGCTAACTTCCCTCAAGATATATAATAGAAGCACAGTTTGGTGGACGTAGCTCCCATCCTGGGGGTGAACCACGTTAAATCTGCGTGTTATGTGTTGCATGAATGTGTTTGTATTTGCTTATCGTTACTGGTTATTATGCATGTAATGTTAGTTGCAGTAAGTGAATGTATGTATTGTTCAGCTCATGATAATACAAGAAGATAGAGATAAGTTGAAGTATTTTAGTAAGCTTCTTAAAAGACTCCTTTACGTCTGTTTCTAATGACCATTTAATCACGATATAACTTCTGGGAAGTAGAGTTTCGCACATTGGCACAGTCAACGCTAAGAGCGTAAAATCGTAGTGGTAAGATATCGCAGAGAGGCGATATCTCACTGGCAGAGGAGCTGCGGTGCGCGATACTGCGAGCCGAGGTTTTAGCGTTGAAGAGAGGTTGGGTGTGCCGCGGTGCGCAGAGATGCGATAAGGTTGGAAATATTGTGAGTAAGTGGAAGTTGTGCGACACGAGAGGAAATCGTGCGACTTGCGTGGGGTTAAGCATCGCACGGGTAAAAGTGCTGCGAGTAGAAGGGGATGTGCGATGTGCAGAGCTAGTTGATCTAGTGGCGCGCAGGAGTAAGAAAGAAGAAGTAGGATGCTCAGAACCTGGTCCAAGACACTTGAGTCTTGGCCAACCCATTAGATTCACTTCGGGTGAGACTTCAGATCGCTTCGTGGTCTGTCGCCGAAAGGGCCAGTGAGTTTGGGGTGTTGTTGATTAATTATAGTAAACCCGGGTCTGCCCATGCAATCAACAAATGGTTCCGTTGCCGAGACTTGAACGACTGGGAGTCAATGTTCTGTTGGCATCCTACGAGAGAAGAGTTTCACCAGTGGCTGGATTCAGACTTAAGGGAGTTCACCAAGAAAGAGAACAGGAGTCCAAGAATGAGCACAGAGGCCTGGTTAGTAAAGCATATTGCTTCAGACATACACGCTATATTCTTTACAACCTACGAAAACGAGCTTTTCGACTGGTTATCCAAGCTGACAGATAGGAACACATTCAAGAAGAAAAGAAACATCGTCTGGACACCGGAGTTGATTCAGACCGTACAGAACCTTGACAATCCGATTACGAGAGCAGTGGACTTCTGGCTTACCAGTGTGCTAGAAGGCTATGTTACAGAGTTTGCAGTTGACCAGAGAAAGAGCTTCAGCGCAGCCGAACGATACTTCTTAAGAGGATATCACAGTAAGTACCTAAGATCTCTAAACTTGTCCCTTAAGATGCTGCTATATGAAAAAGGAACAATGGATCTAGTCTCAGATGAATAAGTAAAGGTAGTAATGTCACAAGAGTTTGAAAGTGATTTTGATGACATTGGACGAACACGTAGTGGAAAGAAGTATAAAGTAGATTTTAGATCTCCTATATTTGAAGACACTTCAGACAGTATTAGACAGCAGAGCCCTAGCACCACAGAAGAACCAGAGGGGGGTATCCCTTACCACCCCTATACTCCACAGAAGCAGACAGGGACTCAGAATAACCCTGTAGGTACCCCATCTAGTAGTTCACAGTCAGTACCTACTCCCGTCACAGCACCTTCACCTACACCGCTGAGTGGTAGTACCCCAGTCAGTCAGAACCCACCACAGAGAAATAGAATGGGAGACGACATGAAGCTACCTATTTTTAAAGGTACAGGAGCAGAAGACCCGGAACAACATTGGTTCCTATGCGAAGCTATGTGGACCATTAAGACAATCAACGATGATAACCTTAAACTTGTACAGTTGGTTACCACACTCAGAGACAGAGCCTTGACATGGTACATAAAGTATACTACATTACCCAAGACGCTTGCCCAGGTCAAGAACGCCATGATCAAAGAGTTTAAGAAACCTAAGTTTGAGTCTTAGTGCATCACAGAGCTTAAGGATATTAAACAACTACCATCGGAGTCAGTATGGGACTTTGACCAAAAATTCAAAGCTCTTATAGACCAAGTCAGTTTTGAGTTTGCGCCAGAGCATCATAAGGAATGGTTTATTGCAGCGCTGCTCCCTCATATCAGAATGCCACTAATGCAGCAGAAACTCACTACTCAAGATGAAGCACTGGAGATGGCAATGAAACTAGAGGCTTCACCTTTAGCAGAAACCAATACAGGAATGACAACTCTACAGACCCAGTTGGCCAAACTCACATTACAGATACATGAACTTAAAAAATGGAAAGAGGTTATGCAAGACATATGGTGCATAAAGTGTAGAGCACAGGGCCATAGTAAATATAACTGTCCAGTCTTTGCAGAATATTTAGCATTAGGGGCTCCTAACCCCTTACCACGAACACAAGGGCCATGGTGTGAAATATGTAGAACACAAGGTCATCCACCTCAGCAATGCCCCTTGCTCCAAAAGTATGTACAGATACCTAAAAACCTATATTGTATCTTCTATAAGTCCGTCGGGCACGATCCACAAGACTGCCGAGCTTATGATCTCATGTCAGAAAGAACACATGATGTGTACAGAGTCCAAGCAGACAAACAGGGTCCAGCAACAGGACCACAGCCGGATCAGGCTTACGGAGGCCATGGAGGAGGATTTAGAGGACGAGGCCGTGGAGGAGGCTTCGCACGAGGAGAAGGCTTTGGCCGAGGAGGAGGTTTTGGCCAAGGTTGTGGACCAGTCACTTGTTACAATTGTGGAATTGTAGGACACTATGCTAGGGACTGCCAGAACGCCACTAATACTTGTAACTACTGCAAATCTTATGATCATACTATAGAAGAGTGTCCCATCTTGATAGCTAAGATCAGAGACCCTAAACCAGCCGCACACCAGAACATCCAACTTATCGTTGCTAAGAAGGTAGAACCAGAACCAAGAGTCAACATTGTGACTCGGAGCGGTGCTTCCACCAGTGGCACATCGCAGGAGACCGGAAAGAACACAAGTCAGGAGTGGGTGCGCAGAGCTCCTACTAAAGCAACAACACTCGACCTATAGAAGAATAACGAGACCTTTCATGAAGCTAAGGCTTCCTTTGATGAACCTACACTATCAGGACCGCAGGTACCGCCGTTTAGGGGCGTACCGCAGCAAGTACCTTGTAGTGATAGCCTTGAGCAGGCACAACAGGCTACCACATCCGGAAGATGTGATGAGGATGAATTGACAGGAAGTGTACAAGCCTTCCTGCTCAGCTGCTTGAAACTCCTGAGAAATGATAAAGCTATCGATGAGCTACAGCGTAGGATAGATCAGTGTCAGCAACCCTCTCTCTCGGGCAGTGCACACCGCACTGTCCATAATATTACAAGACATGCAAGGATAGGAAGAGAGATGAAATTCACAGCCCAGATCGGTGAGTTTGAAATGGATGAGGTTGTCTTAGACCTGGGATCAGAGGTGAACGTTCTAACCAAGCAGACATGGGAACAGATGGGTAGTCCTCAGTTAGCCCTATCACCTATCCACCTGAGATTAGCTAATCAGCAGCGAGTATCACCATTGGGTCAACTATCGTAGGTGCCAGTTGATATTGACAGAGTTCGTACTTTTGTGGACTTCGAGGTTATAGAAATCATTGGTGATAGTCGACCATATCCAGCACTATTAAGTATTGATTGGGAAATTGGCAGCAAAGCTGTCATTGACCTAAAGAAAAGACAAATGACCTTTGAGGATGCGCAGATCCGGGTCATGGCACCGCTGGATCCTTACCAAGGACCTAGATATATCGAACCTATCTGAGCAGAGGAAGAGGCACATAATATGGAGAGTCTTTACCAGATGACAGCAAATCAGAATGACTATATCAATCCCACTGCAGAAGGGCATATTAGCTGGCGATGCGACAGCTCATGCGCATCGGATTCGGATGTTGGTGTAGAAAACTGGCAGAATAGACTTTATGAAGTCTCATCGTGCAGATGTGTGTTTATAAGTAAGTCACTGCGATGGATTGGCGCTGAGATCGCTGAGACTCCATCATATCATGGTCTGACAGACATCCAACATTTTCTTGAACAATTTGAGCAACAAATTCCTCCTGAGCAGAGGATCGCAGCTATGGACCTTGCAGTTCGAGCCACACCTGCAAGATGGTGGTATGCGAATAAAGAGAATATCACATCATGGGATAATATCAAAAGACTGATGGCGATCAGATTTTTTGACGACAGAAGGTATGTTCAACACAAGTACACAGGACAAACTGACCCCAGGGTACACATTCAGATATGTGAACAGAACTGGTCGGACATTCCAGAGGATGAATGGGTTCACAGATTCATTCACACATTGGACACAATTCCAAGGAATTGGTATACAGAGACCGAGCTGCGCAAGGGAACAACCACATGTCCGCTTAAGACAGACAGCTTCCTACTCACCTTTGCATTTGAGTCAGAACATCCATGTGTTGCTCAGGCCCTAGATATAATCAAGACAAAGATTTTTGAGGATCGCACCATCTCAGTACCAGTCCAACCTGAGTGGACTATCCAGCTAGAAGAGGCGTTGGAATGCTATAATTTTACATCAGAATCAGAGGAGGCGGATGAGGATCCTCGCAACACCAACATTCCAGAATCAGAAGGCACTCGCGATGTAGAGGGACCATAGTTAGAGATTCCAGCAATCACCGAGCCCATCAAGATTAAAAAGATCAATATTGGCACAGACGAAGAACCTAAGTTTGCCTCTATTGGAGACTACTGGAATGATGAAACAGTTGGACAGATTGCAGATCTGCTACATGATTATTAGGACCTATTTCCCACCAAGTTCACAGAGATGAAGGGAATAGTTGGAGACTTGGGAGTCATGAGGATACCATTAAAGGAGGATGCTAGACTAGTTAAGCAGCGCCCATATAGATTGAATCCGCGCTACAAAGAAAAAGTAAAGGACGAAATTGATAAAATGCTAACAGCAGGCATCATTGAGCCAGTAGAGGAAAGTGAATGGGTTAGCCCTATGGTAGTACAAGAAAACAAAACAAAAGGGGACATCAGGATCTGTGTTGATCTGCGAAAACTCAACGATGCATCACTTCATGATCCATTTCCAACACCGTTCACTGATGAAGTATTAGACAACGTGGGAGGACAAGAGGTCTACTCCTTCACTGACGGGTTTTCAGGCTACCACCAGATTAGAATACATCCAGAAGATCGGTCCAAGACCACCTTTGCAACAGAATGGGGCTCATTCCAGTATACGGTAATGCCCTTTGGTCTTAAGAATGCACCAGCTATATTTTCTAGAGTAGTAGTTGTTGTATTTAAAGAATACATTCATAAATTCTTGGAAGTATATTTTGATGATTGGACTATATTTGGGCTAATTGATAAGCACATAGGAGATCTAAGACTGATGTTAGAAAAATGTAGGCAGTACCAGATCTCTCTCAATTTGAAAAAATGTATATTCTGTACACCATTTGGTATCTTGTTGGGTCGCATTTTTTGCAGACAAGGCTTGATGGTAGATCCCGCCAAGATCGCTATCATTGTAAACCTTCCAGCACCTAACTCAGTCAAACAACTGAGGACAGTACTTGGTCATACCGGGTACTACAAAAAGTTCATCAAGGGCTACGCAAAGATTACAGCGCCGATGGAGAAATTGCTCAAGAAGGATGTAAAATTCCTATGGAATGAGGAATGCCAGCAGAGTCTAGACATACTTAAAGAGAAGATGGTTACAGCACCCATCCTAGTATTTCTGGACTGGACTAAGCCTTTCCATGTGCATGTGGATGCATCAGGCATCGCATTAGGAGTCGTCTTGACCCAGCCAGGAGAAGGGGATCTTGACCATCCTATCGCATATTCCAGCAGAAAGATATCCACAGCGAAAAAGAACTACACCACAACAGAAAGGGAGGGCTTAGCTATGGTATATGCGCTGCAGAAGTTCAGGCACTATCTATTGGGAGCCTCGTTTAAAATGTTTACTGATCATTCCGCATTGAAGTACCTAGTCAATAAACCAGTGTTAGGGGGGAGAATCTGCAGATGGTTACTCCTCTTCCAGGAGTATGATTTTGAAATCATTGTGAAACCAGGAAGACTGAATGCAGGACCGGATCATCTATCGCGATTAGACTCAGGAGAAGAGCCCAGTAACCTAGAAGACAATCTGCCAGACGCGCCATTTTTTTCCATACAGATTGCAGATGAGTACTATGCCGACATTATTCAATTCCTCACCACAGGAGTAGCACCTGATGAGTTTACTAAGCAGCAAAAGAAACAGTTGGTTGTTAAGGCAGCAGACTTCACCCTCATAGCAGGACACCTATACAAGTTGGGTCCGGATGAAGTTCTGCGCAGATGGGTGATGCCGCACGAGAAAGACACTATTATCAAAGAGGCTCATTCAGGAACCGCAGGAGGACATTTCGCAGGAAAACCGACTGCGCATAAAATCTTAGAGGCAGGCTTGTGGTGGCCTACACTGCATAAAGACACTAAGGACTTGTTGCATCTGCAACAATTTCCCAAAATTCTAAAAATTTTGGGACCCCCTTTTTACTTTGAATTAGTTAGTTTCCTTTTCTTGATTTCACCCCTTTTGATTTTAGCTTATGGATTTTGAAGCGCCTTTTGGATGCCATCAATCGACTGGTTTCTCATCATTTAATTGTTAAGGAATTCCATCTTAAATTGAGCTCCTTGTCGTTTTGTTTGCAAAACCTTGTAAAGCCTTCGTTTCAAAGCTTGCGTGTATCGGGAGTTAGTTCGTGGACGAACCCGCCGTTGCAGGTGTGTTTCGAATCCTCATAATCTGTTGTCGGGCCGCCGTTGCGGGCACCTTTGAACTCTTGATTGGCTTTGTCGAAGCCCACCGTTGCGGGTGTCCGTCCAGTCTACGCAGTCTCTTGTTG
The DNA here is from genome assembly GCA_001517045.1 of Pseudotsuga menziesii. Taxonomy (NCBI): domain Eukaryota; kingdom Viridiplantae; phylum Streptophyta; class Pinopsida; order Pinales; family Pinaceae; genus Pseudotsuga; species Pseudotsuga menziesii. The sequence continues at coordinate 95,965 of LPNX010354822.1, forward strand.
CACCGACGTTGCGGGGGGGATTTTTCAACTTTCAATTTTCTTTTCGTCCCGTCGTTGCGGGTGATTTCCAAGTCTTGGTTGTCGTTTTTGCGCCGACTGTTGCGGAGATTGGTTATTTTGTTTTACCGTTGCGGGTGTTGTTTTTATGCCGCGTCGGAGGGGGATGAACACTGCCGTCGCCGCCGTTGCGGATCAGTGGAAATTTCGAAGTTTTCGTCTCCCGTCGACCATGTGTATCCGCCGCCGCCTGACCGTGGTTATCGTTCGCTCGTTTTGATTTTTGCGTTGCGGGTGATGTATTATGGAGGATGGTTCGCCGTTGCGGAGGGAGCTGAGCTTTAGTCGCCCGACTTAACTTTCATGTCCGCCCCGATTGAGTTGACCCGTCGCACGTGTGGAGTTTTTATATATACGGGGGTGTATGTGTGGATTTTTTTATCGTTATTTTTGCACCCGAGCCATCGTAACCCGCTCCGCGCTGTCGACCTCATGATTTTGGTGGAGCTCCGTGCTTGTACCCGTGTCCAGCTGTCGGTTGGAAGCTCGGTCATGGTCGCCATAGCAGCTTCGCATCCCTGCCAGGTAGGATCGTAACAGCCTTGCCTAGTGCTTTTCAAGGGTTTTGACTGGATAATGTTGGCTTTGGTGGGGGGTTACTAGGTTTGGGTCCCCATTATCTTTTCTGCCTGCATCCGGATGGTTATTATCTTTCTTTCCCGTGGCTAGGGTTGTTGTAACCGTTTCCCCGGTGGTTCGTGTCCGCGTTTATTTTCGCTGGTTGGATAGTGGTCTGCGGTTAGAAGGGGGGAGTTTTTCCTTTATAGAACCCTCGTTTATTTCTCACAGCCCTTTTGGTTTCGCCTTGAGCAAGTGGAGGAAGACAAGGTGCAGGTGGCCGTTATGCCGCCTGCACCTGGTTTGATGCTAGTAGTGATGGGGTCCGTCAATATTTTGATGGGATTTTCATGGAGATACCCGGCTGGTCGATTCCCTTATGCGTTTGCCCTTTTCTCGAGCCCTAACTTATGCCTGCGCTGCACTGTTCGTCGTTCTCCACCACGCGAAACCCTAGGGCCGCGCCGTTGTTGGTTTTTGACGATTTGGGGGTAGAATGAATGGTGGTACTGGTGGGAGCGCCCTACGCGAAATGTTGTCATGGGTGCCCGTGGTTTATGGCTGCATAAATGTGATTATCGTGTCCGTGAACGACATAAGCTTTGCCATTTTTTATCCTTGCTAAAACGTTGTATAAGTTTAAGTGATAGTCTCGCCTTGCGTTTTGCATTTGCACTGCATATAGTTGCATTGGTAGAAAATGGCATGTTGGGGAATTATGTAGTCTTGATAACAGACCGTTGGATGAAGTAAATCTTTTAGTGTTATGGCTCATTATATTGCAGAAATAGTCTGAGTTTTTGTGCTAATAGTTTCAGATAGTCAGGATATAGGTTGGTTGTGCTTACATGTGAGGGTTGCTTTCTTACTTACACATTAATATAAGCTAATAGCACAGCTCAAAAGATTACTCAACCATTTCAAATCTTTCAGCCTGAAGGGCCTAAGTCTAAATCCCGTTATAAGCTCTGATGTACTTGAGAAAAGATAAAACTGATGCAAAGTGTTCACAAGCTTGAAAATGCTTAATATCATAATGTTTCACATTGCAGGAAGAGTCTACAATGTCCAAGAGACAGAAGAAGAAAGCCCCAGCGGTGGAGGAAGTACCAGCACCAGACACAGAAGCAAGAACTGAGTACATCTATGAAGACACCCAATGTGTCTCGGGGGTTGAACCTGAATACAAATGGGGAGACATATACAGGATGATCTCCCGTAGGGAAGTCCCAGATATGGGCCTGGAGGAAGCACCAATTTACGCAAATATAGAAAAATCAGCCATTATGAAGATTGCCACCAGGCCCGAACTGTTTCCATGCCCGGAAGTGATGAGATGGGTCCTCCCGAATACCAACCACAACTCAATGCTCATGTGTAATGTCGAGGGCCAGGGTTATGCCGCCTTTAGCCCTGGGTATGTGGCCTTAGCTTACCATCTGCCGGAGCCTCAGCTCTTCTTAACAAATGACTAGCAAGATGATATTAGATAAAGCTGTGATGGTAGGGACAGACACAGATCCGAGGTTCACCATAAGTGCCGGGAAGGCAGCCATACATGCTTCAGAGGACAACATAGATCGACTGATGAATGAAGTAGAATCTACCAAGAAGACCTCTTCTCAGCTGAAGGACACCCTGAGAAAGGAAAGAGAGGAGGGCAATAAACTGAAAAGGAAATATGATCATGTGCTCAGAGAAATGGAGGCTACAAAGAGCGAAATCTATGCCATCCAGGTAGCAGCACATGCACAGGAAACAACACAAGAAGCCCTGGAAAGAGCACAGCAAGAAACCTAGGACTTGAAAAATGAAAAGGAGCAGTTAAAGGCAAAGATAAAAGACCTGGAAGCGCAGCATTATATTATCTATGAGTCTAATACTGCATATGTTAAAGAACTAAAAGAGCAACTAGAAGCAGCTAAACAACAACAGGTTGATCTGCAGCCGATCAAAGAACACATCCAGGCCCATAAAACTAAGATGCTGCACCTGCAAACTGTTCTAGAAGAAGAGAGATGCCAGATTCTCCAGGTTGATAGTCGATTAGAAGAAATCCTGGAGACTGCTTCTTACTTTGTTGATAGGTCACAAGATATCCTCGAAGTGTTGACCACTAGGATGGCAAGGGTAGAGAAAGGAGAAGAAGTCCCAGCAGGACTGCCAGACAAAGATAGACAAACCCTTCAGCGAGATTATGACTTGATGGAGTTCGCTATCACTACTACCGAGGACTTCAAGAAAACCGTCCAGAAAACAAAGGGACTGTGCACCGAATTTTTCAGGAGAGCCTTAGTCATTTACAACCGGTGTCAAGCAGAAAAGGAGCAAAGGCTACACGAGTTCCCAAATCATGACTCATTTACAGAAATGCTGCAGAAAAGACAACAAGAGGAAGAGGCCAAAGTACAAGGCATCCAAGCCATTGATGAACAAATCCTGAAGATGGAAATAGGCCATACAGCCGTTTGTTTGCAGCTCCTAGAAGAACAGGTGAGACTAAATGCAACCAGGGTCGAGGCCATCAAGAAAAAGGCTGGAAAGTTTGATATTAATATCCAATTCTTGGAGCCCAACTATTTTGAAGATCTCGCCAGGGAAGCTGCAGCGTGGAAGAAATTTCTAGAGAGTCAAGTGGGACCCTCTTAGTGAAAAGTCGGTCATTTTAATGTTGTAAAATATTTGTAAAAGTTTTTGGGAAAAGGGGAGACGTTAGGAAGACCAAGGGTTGGGATGCCCAAAGGTCCCTTTGGGCAGCCCAACCATTTCTTGCATTTTGTATAAAAGTAGGTGACAAAGATGATGGGGGGGCTTTTTCCCAGTAAGACTGGAGGACCTATTGTAAGAAGAACTACTTCCTTTTGCAATAAAATATTTTAGTTTGCCTGTTGGAGAAAGAGCTGTGAATTTCCCTATTGTTATGCTATGGATGGCAGAAAGATGAACTACTTTATTTTTCAACTTATGTCCATAAATCGTGAGATCGTTCTAACTCTGTGACCTATGTCTTATTGAATGGTTTCTGATTTATTTTGTGGAAAATTCACCCAGAGTAATGCTTGTGTTTCATATAGCAGTTAGCTATCTGATTGTTAGAAGATATTCTGGTTCATGTGTTGTAAACTTAAATATCAGCTACCTGTAATTTGGTTTATTATACATGGAGATAATGCATTACTCATTAATAATCATTTTCTATCTCCCCGGGGATAGGTAGTTAGGTGTTTAGATAGTTAATAGTTGTTTTATTTCATAGTTGCATATGCGGTTTAGATGTTGTGAACATAAGATGAGAGGTAAGAACCTGCGCAACACATTGTGTAGTTCCTTGCATATTTATCCCCCTGCATGGTTAAGATAGGTACATGCATTGCATACATTAAGTCAAAAAATACAAATTCCGGTGGACCGGGCTGTAACCGGTAAACCTTTGTGTTACTTTGACCTACGGTAGCCGGACCGTAAACCGGACGGATTCCCTATACCAAACAGTCAACGGGCTAGTTGGGAACGTTGATTGGGGAGAATCCCTTACTGTTGCCGCCTGCGAATTTCCAGGCCTCAACAGTTTTGGCGCTAGAAGGAGGGCCGCTAGTAAAGGCTGGCCGTGGAATTTGTTTTCCCGAGACTATCCTATCAGCAGATGTTTTAAAAGTGCAGCCTAACTCAAAGTTGAAGTTTCCAGTCCTATCCTTGACAGATTGTTTTGCTAGTGTTACTCGTTCACCTTTGCTCATGGCTGGTAATCAACCTAACCCTTTGCCAGCATGGAGGGCTAGGTCACCTCTGAACTTAACTCCTCCTTTGGACAACTTGCCTCAAGCCATTGACAAGCTTTTGCCTAAGTTTGACCCTGCGAACCACATTGCTATAGATGATCACCTTCAAAGCTTTTACCTAGCGTTAGAGGGGCTAAGGGCTGGAGAGCACGAAGACGTAGTGTGCAGGCTTTTTCCGCATACTCTGAAAGGATCAGCAGCATCCTGGTACTTTGGACTACCTGTAAATTCCATTCTTGATTGGGATACTTTTGAAAGGATTTTCAGAAATAAATACACAACCCAGAAGACACATGCCTCGTTGATGAAAGGGCTTGGTTTGTTGAGAAAAGAGAAGAATGAAAAGGTACGAAGTTTCACTGAGAGATTTTCACTGTACTTAAATTTTTTTCTGTTGTGGCAGACCTTTAGACAAAGTTTTAATTGAGTACTATACCTCAACCCTAGGTCCTGAGTTGGCCATGTTTGCTAAAATGAAAGTCAAGCCAACATTGGCAGACACTTATCAAGAGGCTGAGAGAGTAGAGGCTGAAAGTGAGAGTATAGAGGACTATCCTGACTCATTTGAAGAGAAGACCACCGTAAGAAGAGGCTCATTGCTTTTTAAATCTAAAGTAAATCAACCACATGATTATCATGAGATGATGAAAGTGCTTCAGAAGCTGTCCAATCGAGTTGTAGAATTGGAAAAAGAAAGGGACGTTCAGAAAACCAATAAACCATACTATCTAAAGAAAGAAGATAATAATCAATGGCAGGTCCCGCCACCAAATGTGGCATCACTAAACATAACAGAAATAGGAGGAGATAATTTCTGTACCTTTCATGAACAACCTCATTCAGAGAAGAAGTGTCCTCAATGGCTACATTCAATGACAATAGTGATGAATAAATTGTTGGATCCAGAATTGACTAGAGATGGTAGCAAAGAGGTAAAAGAAGAACAGACCATAGAAAAGACAGAGGATGATAACATGTTTTCATGGAATGGAGTTTCACTGTTTAACATTGAGGAAAATGCTCTCAAATCTCAGCATGCACTTACAATCACAAAAAATGAAAACTTGGCCATTAGGAACCATGATAGAATCTCAAAATTTCAAGACTTGCAAAAGGAAATAAAGGTGCAGGCTGATGTGGGGGCTAAAGATGACATATCTAAGGATATCACTGGTAAATGGGAAGCTGAGCCGCTCATTGAATTTGCCAAACAGGTGGAAGATAATGAGGGAAGCAAAATTGACAAACTGAATGAAGAATTGCCCACAACGAACCAACCTGTGGAGGAAAAGATTGAATTGATTAAAACAAAGAAAACCGGCGCCCCACCTTTCCTTGTGACTCTTGAGATTTTAAGTCATAAGGTCCATAATTGTTTGGTAGATTCTGGATCGTCCATGAATGTTATGCCTCTGGTAGTTTGAAAAAAACTCAATGGACAGATAAAGCCTACTCTTTGGGATGTCACACAACTTGACAAAACTAGTGTCAAGGTAGTAGGAGAGATGGAGAACGTGATGATTTAGCTGTCTGCAAACAAAAGGATATGCCATTACATTGACATCATAGTAGCAGACATTCCTGATGGTTATGGGATGATTCTAAACCAAGACTGGACATCGAGGCTTAATGGGTACTTTGTGTCAGATTGGTCTCACCTGTGGTTACCTCAGAAAGGTAGCCCAAACTTGATTAAGATTCTAAGAGAGCCTTTTATGAAAAACCATGTCACTGAGTTAGGAGAAGGAAACGAATCTGCTGATTCTGTCCTGGGAAACTATCTTACTGAGCTTAAACTCGAGCATCATTCTTCAAAAGGGGCCAACCCTGTGATGTACACTCAGTCTGAGCTCCTTCAACTCCCTCAGGCTGAAAGAAATGATTGCAGAATTTTAGATATGGGTTCCATCTCGGTAACTGTACAACTGGACCATGGTTAGACGACTCAGGTCTGAAATCCAGCTCATTCCTAGTGCTTTAGATTTGAAAATTTTAGGAATGGGCGAATTTTTGTTTTGCTATTTTCTTTTGTACATAAATAAATTGCTTTGTTTTCTTAATGCTAGATGCTTTCTTGGCTTTAGTACTTAAATGCTTTCTTTCTTTTTATTGCTGTTTATGCTGCTGTTTTCTTGTAGTTTTGCTAATTTCCTTTGATGTTGAATAAGAGGCAAACTTTTGGATGCAAATGGGGACATCAGGGCTCTGTATTAATTAAAATCCCGAGCAAAAGACTGTGTTTAAAGTTTAGAATGTCTTCTAGTAATTGTATTCCTAAATGGCAGTACTGGCATTCGAAGTCTCACTTAATCCCTATAAACAACTCAGAAGAGAAAAGGTATGAAGTACTATTTGGGGAGCTCCATCCACTTCACATCTTAAATACCCAAGGGGGCGACAGCACTAGACCCACAGAAAGGAAGCAGAGTGAGACAGTTTATCATATATAAATGATCCCATGCCATGAATTAAGAAAAGGGCTAAAAGCTCTTAAGAGTCACTTCTTCCAAAAGTAACAAGACATATCAGAGAAAAGCTCCAAAAGCATAAATCTCAAAGCATAAGTACCAAATGGCCACAAGATCCTCTCCGTCCGTGAATTGAAATATAAAATATATCATTCACACAAAAGGACACTATGGGATAGAGGATCCTGAATTAAAGAAATTTAGTAAGAAAGGCCCGCAGGAGGACTCATATCAAAGAACTAAAGTTCAAAAAGCACAAAAGTACAAAATGGAATGGGAATGAGGAACAAAAGGGTAATACTGTTCACTTTCTGTCGAAATCCTGTGGTGTCGAAGCTGTAAACCCCAAAGGGCAGGTAAAATGAACCTCATTTATTTGGCCTCCAAAGAGTTATTCAGACCTGAAACACTGCTGGTGTTACCTTTTCCCGAAAAGATAGACTTCTTCTAAGTGATTTAATGCATGAGTTGGCTGACTTTGGGATACAAACATCTAAAAGAGTTCGAGTTTATTCAGACAGTCTTAAGCTGGGAAAGAAAATTAATCCATAGATCTGGGGTTCACCAGGTAGACGCCAATTGTTGCATCTGCAACAATTTCCCAAAATTCTAAAAATTTTGGGACCCCCTTTTTACTTTGAATTAGTTAGTTTCCTTTTCTTGATTTCACCCCTTTTGATTTTAGCTTATGGATTTTGAAGCGCCTTTTGGATGCCATCAATCGACTGGTTTCTCATCATTTAATTGTTAAGGAATTCCATCTTAAATTGAGCTCCTTGTCGTTTTGTTTGCAAAACCTTGTAAAGCCTTCGTTTCAAAGCTTGCGTGTATCGGGAGTTAGTTCGCGGACGAACCCGCCGTTGCAGGTGTTTTTCGAATCCTCATGATCTGTTGTCGGGCCGCCGTTGTGGGCACCTTTGAACTCTTTATTGGCTTTGTCGAAGCCCGCCGTTGCGGGTGTCCGTCCAGTCTACGCAGTCTCTTGTCGCATCAACGTTGCGGGGGGATTTTTCAACTTTCGATTTTCTTTTCTTCCCGCCGTTGCAGGTGATTTCCAAGTCTTGGTTGTCGTTTTTGTGCCGACTGTTGCGGAGATTGGTTATTTCGTTTTACCGTTGCGGGTGTTGTTTTTATGCCACGTCGGAGGGGGATGAACACTGCCGTCGCCGCCGTTGCGGATCAGTGGAAATTTCGAAGTTTTCGTCTCCCGCCGACCATGTGTATCCGCCGCCGCCTGACCGTGGTTATCGTTCGCTCGTTTTGATTTTTGCGTTGCGGGTGATGTAGTATGGAGGATGGTCTGCCGTTGCAGAGGGAGCTGAGCTTTATTCTCCCGACTTAACTTTCATGTCCGCCCCGATTGAGTTGACCCGTCGCACGTGTGGAGTTTTTATATATACGGGGGTGTATGTGTGGATTTTTTTATCGTTATTTTTGCACCCGAGCCGTCGTAACCCGCTCCGCGCTGTCGACCTCGTGATTTTGGTGGAGCTCCGTGCTTGTACCCATGTCCAGCTGTCGGTTGGAAGCTCGGTCGTGGTCGCCACAGCAGCTTCACATCCCTGCCAGGTAGGATCGTAACAGCCTTGCCTAGTGCTTTTCAAGGGTTTTAACTGGATAATGTTGGCTTTGGTGGGGGGTTACTAGGTTTGGGTCCCCATTGTCTTTTCTGCCTGCGTCCGGATGGTTATTATCTTTATTTCCCGTGGCTAGGGTTGTCGTAACCATTTCCCCGGTGGTTCGTGTCCGCGTTTATTTTCGCCGGTTGGATAGTGGTCTGCGGTTAGAAGGGGGGAGTTTTTCCTTTATAGAACCCTCGTTTATTTCTCACAGCCGTTTTGGTTTTGCCTTGAGCAAGTGGAGGAAGACAAGGTGCAGGCGGCCGTTATGCCGCCTGCACCTGGTTTGATGCTAGTAGTGATGGGGTCCGTCAATATTTTGATGGGATTTTCATGGAGATACCCGGCTGGTCGATTCCCTTATGCGTTTGCCCTTTTCTTGAGCCCTAACTTATGCCTGCGTTGCACTGTTCATCGTTCTCCACCACGCGAAACCCTAGGGCCGCGTCGTTGTTGGTTTTTGACGATTTGGGGGTAGAATGAATGGTGGTACTGGTGGGAGCTCCCTACACGAAATGTTGTCATGGGTTCCCGTGGTTTATGGCCGCATAAATGTGATTATCGTGTCCGTGAACGACATAAGCTTTGCCATTTTTTATCCTTTCTAAAACATTGTATAAGTTTAAGTGATAGTCTCGCCTTGCGTTTTGCATTTGCACTGCATATAGTTGCATTGGTAGAAAATGGCATGTTGGGGAATTATGTAGTCTTGATAACAGACC
>LPNX010354822.1:105474-225474 GCA_001517045.1 Pseudotsuga menziesii
AGGAAGCATGATGGCAAGGGTAGAGAAAGGAGAAGAAGTCCCAGCAGGACTGCCAGACAAAGATAGACAAACCCTTCAGCGAGATTATGACTTGATGGAGTTCGCTATCACTACTACCGAGGACTTCAAGAAAACCGTCCAGAAAACAAAGGACTGTGCACCGAATTTTTCAGGAGAGCCTTAGTCATTTACAACCGATGTCAAGAAGAAGAGGAGCAAAGGCTACACGAGTTCCCAAATCATGACTCATTTACAGAAATGCTGTAGAAAAGACAACAAGAGGAAGAGGCCAAAGTACAAGGCATCCAAGCCACTGATGAACAAATCCTGAAGATGGAAATAGGCCATACAGCCGTTTGTTTGCAGCTCCTAGAAGAACAGGTGAGACTAAATGCAACCAGGGTCGAGGCCATCAAGAAAAAGGCTGAAAAGTTTGAGATTAATATCCAATTCTTGGAGCCCAACTGTTTTGAAGATCTCGCCAGGGAAGCTGCAGCGTGGAAGAAATTTCTAGAGAGTCAAGCGGGACCCTCTTAGTGAAAAGTCGGTCATTTTAATGTTGTAAAATATTTGTAAAAGTTTTTGGGAAAAGGGGAGACGTTAGGAAGACCAAGGGTTGGGATGCCCAAAGGTCCCTTTGGGCAGCCCAACCATTTCTTGCATTTTGTATAAAAGTAGGTGACGAAGATGATGGGGGGGCTTTTTCCCAGTAAGACTGGAGGACCTATTGTAAGAAGAACTACTTCCTTTTGCAATAAAAGATTTTAGTTTTCCTGTTGGAGAAAGAGCTGTGAATTGCCCTATTGTTATGCTATGGATGGCAGAAAGATGAACTACTTTATTTTTCAGCTTATGTCCATAAATCGTGAGATCATTCTAACTCTGTGACCTATGTCTTGTTGAATGGTTTCTGATTTATTTTGTGGAAAATTCACCCAGAGTAATGCTTGTGTTTCATATAGCAGTTAGCTATCTGATTGTTAGAATATTTTCTTGTTCATGTGTTGTAAACGTAAATATCAGCTATCTGTAATTTGGTTTATTATACATGGAGATAATGCATTACTCATTAATAATCATTTTCTAGCTCCCCGGGGATAGGTAGTTAGGTGTTTAGATAGTTAATAGTTGTTTTATTTCATAGTTGCATATGCAGTTTAGATGTTGTGAACATAAGACGAGAGGTAAGAACCTACGCAACACATTGTGTAGTTCCTTGCATCTTTATCCCCCTGCATGGTTAAGATAGGTACATGCATTGCATACATTAAGTCAAAAAATACAAATTCCAGTGGACCGGGCCGTAACCGGTAAACCTTTGTGTTACTTTGACCTACGGTAGCCGGACCGTAAACTGGACAGATTCCCTATACCAAACAGTCAACGGGCTAGTTGGGAACGTTGATTGGGGAGAATCCCTTACTGTTGCCGCCTACGAATTTCCAGGCCTCAACAGGACTTCTACAGATGTTGCGATATCTTCCAAAGGGTAGGAAAACCCTCTCGACGCGATGAAATGCCGCTGCGACCGCAGGTCACGTTGCGTGCATTTGACAAGTGAGCCATAGATTTTGTGGGTCCAATCAACCCACCAGGAAAGCGCACTGGTGCGAGATACATTATCACTGGAACAGAGTATGTCACCAGATGGGCAGAGGCCAAGGCAGTAAGAAATTGTGATGCTGCTACAGCTGCATAGTTCCTTTTTGAAAACATCATCAGCAGGTTTGGATGCCCAGTAATTTTGATGAGTGACCAAGGTACACATTTCTTGAACAGTACTATTGAGGCATTAACAGAAGAATTCCAGATCCAGCACCATAAGAGCACTCCCTACCACCCGCAGGCTAATGGTACAGTGGAGGCCTTCAATAAGATTTTATAAAATGCTCTCACCAAGATCTGTAATAGCCAGAGGAATGATTGGGACCTCAGAGTTAACGCTGTCTTATGGGCATACAGAACCACATGCAAGAAACTTACGGGACACACACCTTTCAGCTTAGTATATGGACAGGAGGCTGTTATGCCTATGGAGTATATTCTTCCCAGCTTAAGAATTGCTCATATTACCGAGATGACTGATACAGACACAGTCGAAGCAAGGCTAGCACAGCTGCTCGCCTTAGAAGAAGACAGGTTCATCGCCGGATTCCATCAGAAAGTGCAGAAGGCCCGAGAAAAAGCTTGGCATGATAGGAACATTAAGAATAAGACTTTCCAGATCGGAGATCTGGTGCTCCTCTGTGACAGCAAATTCATCAAGTTCCCAGGGAAGTTTAAGACGCATTGGCTGGGGCCATATCAGATACAACAAGTCACAGAAGGAGGTGCTGTTCAGCTCAGCCAGCTGAACGGGGAGCTTTTGCCCACATGGATCAATGGCAGTAGGCTGAAGCTCTATAGTGATAGCCACCTCACCTCTTAGCCCTAGCTTAAACCAGCCGCACCGATGCAGATGTCCAGTGTAGTTGAAAGGAGGCATCGCACCGAGGAATGAGTCTACACTGAAAAAAATAAAATAAAAATTTAAACACTGGTTTTTTGCGCAGGTGATGCGGAGTTGCATCGCAGCAGTAAGACGTTTCCGCCTGCCACGTACCCAGTTTGCAACTGACAGTGGGCTAGTCAAGTCACTATCTGATAGGTAGTTAATGAATAAATGACCGGTATCCCCTACCGTAGATTTGGCAGCAGTTTAATAATTTTCTCCAGATTTGGTAAATCTTTGATGAGACCGGCACCCGTACACACGCCCCGAGGGAAATTTGATCAGATTTTAGCATTTATTGAGGATTAAAGGACGGGTGTGGTCTTATCCATCCAATTAATATGACTAGTACATCCAGTCTAGATGACCGTTATATCCAGGATTGTCGTATTTGACATAAAAGCAGAAAGTATTCAATTGGGACGGTTACGCTCGCAGAAAAACTGAGCGCTGAAGAGTAAGTGTTAAGCATTCCCTGTGTCGAGCTAAGTTGTTACAGAGTGCTGTGATTCTCAGAAGTTGCAACCATTGCACGTCCGCCATTTTATGCTAAGTGGGTCCTATCTGAGGACGAGCCGCTGGAAAAAATTTTGAGAAGATTTCAGCGTCACGGCCTTGCAGGAGCTATGGCGTCGCCATCTACAGCTAACCCGCCAAGCTCGTCCCGAACCAGAGAACCACCAAAGACAAGAAGCCATTCCCAGCTCATGGAGGAATCCGGTTCCGAGAGGGAAGATGAAGTCCGTAGTTTAATGGACTACCTCATACCACGAGTCGAAGGCGCTCCAGACATCAAACTGTCCAAGAGCGGTAAGCTTCCTGTGCCCATACCGCCAATAGATTCTCGAGTAAAAGAAAATGGCGATTTAATAGGATATGCTGCTGTTGTCAAATTTATTGATTACAACCTGGCAGACGGTAAGACATACCCTCACTTCAAGCCAGATTCGTATCTTGTGCTCGAGAACAACCCAAGGACAGGTAGAGACGAATTCATCCCCCTATCGCATGTTCAGATTCTTGAGCAGTCAGGTCTGCTCAACGTGTTGAGACTACCCCATTTTGGGCGTAGCACAGAGGTTAATGCTGTGGTGCGTGTCCTCCTCTCATGTGTGCGTGGAGGCTATCTCTGGCTAGGTCACAAAATCGACCTCAATGTCGACTTGATACACCGTATTACTGGCCTGTCTAAAACTGGTAAATACCTCGAAATACAGGTATTAGGAAAGACCAAGGATTCCAAGCTGCCAACAGCGCTCGTTAAAAAGTATCAGTTACAGCGAGGAGGCAGGGATTATGATGTCATGAGCTTACAGAATGAGACACTCAGATTTACAGTCGGTCTGCTTGCAGGCAGACTGCTTACCAAGGTCCGACCAAAGGAAGTTACAGGATCGGTGATCCATCTGGCCATACAAGTTACCGAAGGAGAGCAGTTCAATTGGTCGTTATTTTTATTAAACATGTTTCAGGAAGATTGTTTGGCAGCCCAAGATCAAGCCAACCACCCTTTCCACTTCTCGTGGCTGCTCATACTATGTGCATTCATCGCATGGAAGGAACCGCCCAACAGCCAGTTTCCGCAGATCCTAGGAGGAACACCCGGGGGTGTGCGCTATGCTAGTTTATGGGACACTAGCAGTCCAGCAAGGAAACATGTTAACGCAATAGTATTTTATGAATATTATTTGATGTTGCAGAACCTTATCCAGCAATCACCAAGGATCATCACAGAGACTGTGGACGCATATGATAACCGGCTTAATTTTATGGCGGACAGCCATAGAATATACGTGAGGCCTAAAAGGACTAAAAGGGACGACTGGGCTCCCGGCTGGTTCAGAATGACAATGCAGGATGTCAAGAATGTCATCAAGGGTTTTGATGACCAATGGCGAAATGAATACAAAGATACCACGCCACTACCAATGGAGACCGACCAGACAGGCCCACTAGAAAAAGACAAAGACAAACTAGACACCCAGGTACACCAAACAACAGAAGTACCGCCACAAGGCCAGAAGAAAAGAGATGTGCCAGAAGAATCAACAACAATGCCCTCTACAAAGGATGGAAGCCAAGAGACCACAATGACGCAGGGGAGGAAGAAACAGAAAACTTCAAAACCGACTCTGAAGACAGCACTAACAGAAGATGATTACGAACTCATCGCAGCAAGGACATGTGATACACTCAAGGATTCATTTGATGAGGTGAAGCAATCACAGGAAAAGATTAAGAGAGCCGTAGAAAAGCAGCTCATAGACATACGAACAATTACAGAGAAGGCTGCCACGACACATGCTCCACCCGTAAAGGTGCCCACTGGAGAAGCTTCAGCATCGACGGTACCCCGCGAGGAGAGTTTGGAAAAAGATCGCCTCAACATTGTGTTGATCCCACTGGGCAGTATCAGACTCTCAGCGACAAAGACGGACCCACCAGTCCCGTTTACGCAACCACTTGAGGTTAACCTCGAAGAGGTTCACGTTGATCAGTTACACAGAATCCAGCAGTAGCTGAGCGCAGAGCTCAGGAGTAGAGAGCTTGCGACTTACCGGCAGAATGCACAGTTAAAGCAAAAGAACGCGGCACTCGCAACCAGCTATCAGAAGAAGGTAGACGAGTTAACAACATATCAGCACAAGGATCAGGAATTCTCCCAGGCACTACAGAAGATTGCACTAGAACTCCCTAACTGTAACATCGAGTTCGCACTGCCTACCCCGGAGAAGCTACAAAGAGTTGCAGAAAGAGCAAAGGTTCTCGAAGAAACCGTAGCTAAGATGGATGAGAAAGTAGCCAGGATAAAAGCAGACCACGAGATGCAGCTCGCCGAGCTTGAGGCATGTCTACGGGATACCTCCCTAGCAGAACAGAAAGCACGAGTGGAATCCTTGTGACTCACCTCTACGCAGATACAATCATACATTGACGAAGCCCGGGTACTACTAACAAATGCGATGAACACATGGGCCGAGTTAGATGAGCCACCACAGAAGGTTGCGATCCAGCAGAGTATACAGCGAGTAGAGAACACTGCGGTGGCCATGAAAGAAGAAATCAAGAGCCTAGCAGCTCTTCAGAAGATGAGGAAAACGAAGGAGATAAACCAATTACAGCAAGAGGTGCAGCAGTTAAGAACAAAGGAGCTGCACATCACTGACCTGCTTCAACCTTTTCAGGAGCAAATCATAGAATTAGTTGACGTGGTTGAGCAGAAGGTGAAGGAATTCACGACTACCAGAGAGAAAATTGAAGGAACAGAGGACTCCAAGATTGATCAAGCATTGCTTGATTCGGCGAAACAGTGTGCCGGGGAGATGAAGAATGAAGTCGCAGGACTTCAAGGCAGGTTACAGCGCACTTCGTAAGAGGCAAAGGATAAGTTTCAGCAGGAGAAGCCTGTTGCAGGTGGCTCGAGGACGAGGCACAAGTAAGTGTTAGGGGACTGTTGGAGCAGGGTCCCGCAGCTACAGAAGAAGCTGCTAGTTTTAGCGGAAAGATATAAGTTTTGGCGGAAAGAAGACAGGGCAGAGCTACGACGCCGTAGCACGTTTCCAGCTGGAGAGCAGAGCCGGAAACTATGAATTTTGGGATAGAAAAGTCAAGAAGGCAACGGTACCCGAGCGACTGAGAGAAGAAAGCTCAACCACTGCATTGAAGGCAGTGGCAAAAGACAGGAGGGCTCAGCGACCCTCATAAAGAAGAAGGAGCAATGAGGCTCAAGCATTGAAGGCGAAGGACAGAAAGAGAAGCGGTGCATAGTACCCATGGTCAGTGCCGAGAAGCATGGAAGACTGCAGAGAGCTGTGGTGTGACGGTAAGTGGCTACCTCAAGGACAGAGAGGACCGACTGTCACTAATTAGGGTTTGGGGTTACTGTTGGGACAGGCCCACAGTGTTGTAATGGCAAGACCTTCGGGCCGCCTATAAAAGCTTGCATTTTGTATTGTAAAGGGTTAGCTAATCAGTCAGTTAGCTAGTTGGTTGGCAGGTTGGTTGATTATTTTTGTAGACTCAGGAATCAGTCAGACAGACTGTGTTGTAACGATCCAGACACCTAGCTTGTCTGTGATTCATTTGAGTCTGTATGTAACCATCCATAGAGAGAGCAGAGAGGGAAGGATATATTGAAAGAAAGGTAATATAGAGATAGAAATAGACCTAAGATCTATAAGAGATCTCGCGCTGCAGAGGCAATGCAACAGGCTGTGCTAACTTCCCTCAAGATATATAATAGAAGCACAGTTTGGTGGACGTAGCTCCCATCCTGGGGGTGAACCACGTTAAATCTGCGTGTTATGTGTTGCATGAATGTGTTTGTATTTGCTTATCGTTACTGGTTATTATGCATGTAATGTTAGTTGCAGTAAGTGAATGTATGTATTGTTCAGCTCATGATAATACAAGAAGATAGAGATAAGTTGAAGTATTTTAGTAAGCTGCTTAAAAGACTCCTTTATGTCTGTTTCTAATGACCATTTAATCACGATATAACTTCTGCGAAGTAGAGTTTCGCACATCGGCACAGTCAACGCTAAGAGCGCAAAGTCGTAGTGGTAAGATATCGCAGAGAGGCGATATCACACCGGCAGAGGAGCTGCGGTGCGCGATACTGCGAGCCGAGGGTTTAGCGTTGAAGAGAGGTTGGGTGTGCCGCGGTGCACAGAGATGCGATAAGGTTGGAAATATTGTGAGTAAGTGGAAGTTGTGCGACACGAGAGGAAATCGTGCGACTTGCGCGGGGTTAAGCATCGCACGGGTAAAAGCGCTGCGAGTAGAAGGGGATGTGCGATGCGTAGAGCTAGTTGATCTAGTGGCGCACAGGAGTAAGAAAGAAGAAGTAGGATGCTCAGAACTTGGTCCAAGAAACTTGAGTCTTGGCCAACCCATTAGATTCACTTCGGGTGAGACTTCAGATCGCTTCGTGGTCTATCGCCGAAAGGGCCAGTGAGTTTGGGGTGTTGTTGATTAATTATAGTAAACCCGGGTCTGCCCATGCAATCAACACTACAGCCATGCAGGAGTTTGTTGTGGGGGTTCCACCGGTTTGGCTACGTCTTTTCAGACGATTGGTTAGAGTAGTGCTCGTATACATAGATGCGGTGGAGGCTGCCGAAGCCGAGGAGGCTGAGGAAGCCAGAGTGCAGAGGGATCATGGGGGCCAAGGAGGTCCTAGTGACCAGGGCGGTCCAGCATAGACCTAGGGCATTTTGATGGACTATGATCCACATTTTTGTACATTTTGTCTATGACGGGATCAGACTTGACCTATCTACATATAGATATTTTACATATATATATATATTCGTGTTGGTTGTCAGTTTATTTACAAGTGTTTTTATATGTTTGCTGTACAATTTTATAAAATGTGTGTGAGATGCCAATCCAAAATGTAATTAGCATATGCATCAGTCAATGAATTTTGGTTTCGTGGAATATGATTGAAAGTAATAACCTCAAAATTTCTTTCCAATAAATGAATTTGATTGAACTAACATAATAAGATAGGGTTTCGTACCTGATAAGCTCGATTGAGCTGAGAAACCACCAACTAAGAGTCCAAACGAACCTCAAGCTGGGTAATGCCACATGACAAAGCATCCCATAAGAGCTCAATTACATCCCTATACTCAACAACATTATTAGAAGCAGGACCTGGACAAGCATCTCCTGCGGCAACACGCTGTCCTGAGGGAGAATAGAAAACCCATGCTGCTGAAGCTAGGTTACAAGTATGATGGCTGGCACCATCAGCGAACCCTATATACCATTCAGAAGACATCTGCAACAACCAGTATATAGTATAAAAAACAAAACTGACAACCTAATGTACATAAAAATATATACAAATAAAAATACAAGAAAAAGTGCTATGCCTAAGCATAGTACTTCTTCAGGTAGAGCCCATTTCTAGGCTTAGGCAGCTTATTCCCATCAAAATCAACTAACTCATATGCGCCTTTACTTAATACTTTCAACATGACATAAGGTCCTAACCACATGGACTAGAATTTTCCTGCCCCCAGAGGTTCTTTATCTTGGTCCCAAAGCAAGACAAGTTCCCCTTCAGAGAAAACCCTAGGTTTGACCGATTTATCATATTGAGTTTTAACCCTATTTTTATGAGCCTGATTAGCAGTCAATGCATCTCTACGTTTCTCATCAAGGTGTTCTAAATGTACCAGACATTCCTCAAGCTCATTTGTATCAGGTAACACATGAATGGCTATCTTTAGAGACAAGATTTCACATTCAATCGGAGTGACTGCCTCCACCTCATGAACGAGTTGGAAAAGGGAGAAACCCGTAGCGGTCTTTACGTTGGTTCGGTAATCCCAAAGAGCAGGATATAACATGATGTGCCAATTAGAGCGGGCTACATCAATTGTAGGTTTAAGGATAGTCTTTAAAGTCTTGTTGACAGCCTCAACCTGACCATTTGCTTGCGGATAGTATGGAGAAGAATGTTCTTGTCTAAATCTGAGCATGGTAGTTAGTTCCGTCATGATGTTATTTTGAAAATGACTGCCATGGTCAGTGACAATCACTTTGGGTATACCAAACTGTGCTATAATCTGATTGAATACAAAGAAAGTTGATGTTTCCCCATCGGCTTTAAAAGTAGGCATTGCCTCTTCCCATTTCGTAAAATAGTCAACATCGACAATGATGTATTTATGCCCCCCAGCCGAGGCTAGGTTGCATGTCATGTAATCAATCCCCCATTTCATGAAGGGGCCTACAGAGACAACAGGAAATAACAGAGCAGGATGTGACCGTATCTTCCTGGTGTAAAGCTGACATGGATGACAGCGCTTCACTGCTTCCACACAATCTTTAAAGATCATGGGCCAGAAATAACCGGCACGCAATATCTTCTGGGCTGTTGCTAACCTAGATAAATGACCCCCACACGCTCCGCTATGGGAATCATTCAGGACAATCTCCGCTTCCTCATGAGTAAGGAAACGACGCAAAATGGAATCTACCCCTCGTCAATATAATGTATCTCCTATAATGAGGTAGTTCTTGGCATGAAGGCATAACTTACGTCGTTCCTCCCTAGAGGAAGCTGCAGGATACTTCAAAGTCTGGAGATATATAAGAATATCCCCATACCAAGGATCAGAGGTGGATATTAGGAAGATGTGCTCATCTTGGAATGAGTCATCCTCAACCACTACATCTTCTTTAGTAGGAAATTCTACTATAAGTTCAGCAAAAACTAAGGACTTCTTAGACTTATCGGACTGGAAATTCAAGTCAAACTCTTGGAGAATGACTATCCATTTGTTAAATCCCCCCCCCAACAATCCGTTGAGATAAAACATATTGGAACGGATTCACATCCACCACTACCGTGGTGGTCCTTAGTAAAATGTAGTGACGTAACCTCTGCACAGCATAAACAGCTGCTAAGGATAATTTCTCAACGTGGGAGTATCTAAGTTCAGGTCCGGCCAAAGCACAGCTAAGATAATAAACGACATGCTCTACAATCTTATCATCCTCCTGGACTAGTACTACCCCAATGGTCGACTCCGAAGCAGCCAGATATAATATAAAATCCCTAGAATAATCTGGTGGACGTAATAAGGGTGCCGACAGCAAATATTTTTTCAATGCCTCGAATGCAAGTTGTGCGGTTTCATGCCATACAAATGGGGTGTCCTGTTTGAGCAGGCGCATGAAAACCTTAGTGATCTTGGCATAATTAACAATAAAACGTCGAAGAAAATTAGACTTTCCTTGCAGGCTTTGAAGTTTCCTGAGAGAAGAGGAGGCAGATTTACAATGGCCTCAAATTTTAAAGGATCCACCTGGATGCCTCTACTAGAGACAATGAATCCGAGTAATCTTCCTGACCTGACACAGAATACACACTTGTGGGGATTCAAGTGAATTTTATAATATCTGCATCTTTCAAATATCAACCATAAATGATCTGGATGTTGAATCCTCTTATGATAATGTGCGGGCAGATCATCAAGGTATGGTTCGACAATGGCTTTAATGTCATGAAAAGCAAAGTTCATAGCCCGTTGAAAGGTAGCCCCAACATTTTTCAATCCAAAGGGCATTTTCTTATACGCAAATGTACCCCAAGGGAAAATGAAAGCAGTTTTATGTTGGTCTTCCAGTTTTATTTGAATCTGATTGTATCCGGAGAAACCATCCATAAATGAAAACACCTCACTTCCCGCACAAGCATCTATGATCTGGTCTATAAATGGTGTGGGATAGTTGTCCTTAGGACAGGCTTTATTGAGGTCTCTAAAGTCTGTACAAATGCGGATAGTCCCTTGCTTCTTATCAACAGGAACAGGGTTGGATACCCATTCAGTCAAAGCTATGGGATATATAAAACCAGCCTTCAACAGCTTTTCAACTTCAACTTTCACAGCCTCCAGTTTACGTGGGTTTACAGGTCTTAATTTTTGTCGAACTGGCTTGGCATTAGGATATGTTCAGATTTCATGTTCAACAATCGATGGATCTATGCCTGGCATCTCCTTATATGACCAGGCAAAGATATCGCGGAATTCCTTGAAAAGGGCAGTATAGATGGCAATCTCTTTAGGAGAGTAGCTTGCACCTATATATATGTTTTCCATGACATCAGGGTTTACAGAGATGTTAATAGGTATATTAGCAGAAATATTTTCCATATTCCCCTCGGCAAACATTCCTTCCCTAGGCAAAGGGTTGATAGGTGTATCAACATATTCTAACAGTCTCACGTGAAAATCTTGGTTTTCTATTCTGCTTAGTTCTGGAAGAAAATAGGATCGATGATGAAGATCCTCACAAATATTATCACATCCACTCATGGCTTCAAGAATAGCTTCATCGGAAGGTAAAACCATGTCTAAAAAATCTATAGAATGCGAAGAGTTTTCCGCCCATACGGGAAAATAGACTTCTTCCAGATCATCCGAGATTGTTAGAGGATCCGGAATGGGGTCAACAGTGGCTTGAGTGATAGCTTGATAAGCAACCTCCACTGCTGATAGGGGCCTTTCCGGTTCATGGGGGGTTGTGAGAACCCAAGGATCAGTCCTATCGACAACCGTAGCGATGGACTTCTGCACACTAGTAGAACCAATATAATTAACCGGGGCTGGAAGATCAAATGTGCCCATTAGTGATGTGTACATTCCAGCCCCCAAGCTTTGTGCAGCAGGTTTGACCTGATCAACCAATGGCACAACGGACTCATTAGAATCTAAACGACCTTTTCGGGTAAAATCAAGTTGGTCAATAGTAACCAACTTGCCCTCATGTGGAAAAACCACTACACGAAGAACGACCGATGCAATAGCGGACATCGCATAAGTCCAACTCCTTCCCAGAAGCAGATTGTAGTCCAAAGGAGCATCAATCACTTATACTTCAATAGAAACTGCTTTTCCTGCCAACTTAATTTCAAAATCCGGCAGTATACCATGTGGACGGAAGGATCTTCCATCAAAAGCAGTAAGCAAAGTGTTTGATGGGACCAGCTCTGGGGATCCAAGATCTTTCCAACATGTCAAGGACATAGCACATGTAGAGGCCCCCTCGTCAACAACTGCCCTTCCAATGGTATTACCACCATGGAAGACATCTATTGATAGGGCTACATGGTAAGGCAAGCGAATTTTAAAATCAGATAAATGAAACTTTGCCATGAGACTCGAAGAGTCCATGCTGCCTAAAGCTGCTAAGAGAGCATCCCGCTGGGCAAGACAAATCTGTAACACCTCTAAAGCTGACATTGCACACAAAGTTTGAGCTAAATATTCAACCACGGAGTAGTTTGAAGCAGCCCTAGCATTAGGGTTATGCAAGGTCTTCTTGAAGACACCTTTCGGTATCTTCGACATAGTTTCAGCAGGCTTCTCTATTGTGAGAGGGTTCGAAGTTTCACCTACAGCTTTACCTTTCTCAAGAGTCTTTTTCTCATAATTTTTGTTCCTTGTCTGCAACAAAGTCAAAGATCTAACCATGGTTATATGGTTTGGGTCAGGGGTAGTTTGAGTGCCCCCTGCTATGTTAGAAGCTGAAGCAGAGTTCTGTCCTTGGGGAAAAGGATCCTTCAGGATAGCCGGTTGTTGAGCTTTTAGCAGCTTCTGGGCTTGATCCATAAGGGGACAAAGGTGAGTAAGGTGGTCCTCTTGGCACAACTTACAAGGGAAATTGACCTTCTTCTTTTCTTTTTTGCCCCCATCAGGCTTGTTCATGGGATTTTGCTTGTTTTGATTTCCCTTGCCCTTCTTTCCTTTCTTTTTCTTCCCTCCGGGCTGCTAATTTCCCTTTTGAGAGGTTTGTGCAAAAACATTTGCACTCTGGGGGGAGGGGGCAACCCTTCCTGCCTCCACCGTATATTGTTTGACGGACAACTGATGAAGTTGCTTAGTCAAAGATTCTACGGTGGGATAGTTAATGGAACTAACCACACCATCAGCATGGGGTCCAGGCTTAGGCTTCTCCGCATCGTGCAAAGGCCTTGGTGGCTCAGGGATAATCTCATATAAGATCCCATATTGTGAATAAATCAAATCCAACTGTTGGGCCCTGAGAATGGCTTCTTCTTCATTCGTCACTCTTGAGGTGGATACGTCCTTAGATATGTATGGCAACAGAGATTTAAGGAACCACTCTAAAAGGAACTCGGGAGGGATAGTGGATTTTATAAGGCTCTTTCACCTCCTCCACTCTTGGATGTGATCCGAGATGTGGGTAGCCTTGTTTTGCCTAAAAGTAGACAACAAGTCCGTTCTGAAATCATATCGGACCGGAAGCTGAAAGTGGCTAAGAAATGCACTAGCCAAGTCCCAGAAACTACTGAAAACAGTGGAAGGCAATTCGATATACCATTTTGCCACTGTACCTGTTAAGGTTATCTGGAACAGCCTCAACCTTACAGAATATTCATTCAACGAATTTGAAGAACACCATAAATGGAATGTGGTGGCATGAGCCCCAGGATCTTCACCAATTTTTCCTTCGAACTTAGGGATGTCCGATGGAAATTTGGTGGGAACAGGTGGCCACAAGGGGTCATGCTTCACCGGGTCATTCATTAATTTTGACAAATCTGGCAAGTTTAAAGGTACCAGGAATGGAAGTTTGGGTCGAACCGGGGAACTAAATGTGCCAGCTTAGGGATTAGAGGGACCTGCCCCTGAATGCCCATGGGTAAAAGTGGAGTTTACCCCTTCCATCGATTACGAAGTGGGAAGATTGCTCTGAAACGGATTCCATCCGTAAGCCACAGGATTGTGTGTGGGAGGTGAAGTGTAAGAAGTTCGGGTCGTCCCCATAGAAACAGGGGTCTGAAAGATAGGAGCTAGAATCCCTCCGCTGAACAATGAAAAGGGAGAGCTCGTGAATGGGACCGAAATGGGAGTTTGGAAACTTTTCCCATAAGAGGTGTTGTTTCCAAACTGCACTCCTACATAGGAAGGAGATGGACCTACGTATGGACTGGATGGGGGAATATGCCCCCCATTCCAAGAAAATTCTTGGACAAACACCGAGGATCCTACCAGACCACTCTGGGTAGTATACGGAAAGGAAGAAGGAATAGTAGGTATACTGGGGATCCCAGTAACCATGTCACCAGAAGTAACTACTAGGTTTGAGTGAACCGGTGGATGAACCACCCGGCTCGCTGGAGTCAAAGGTGTAGAAGGCAGACTAGATCTAGGGGCACTTACCGGGGGAGGCAGTGTCCCTTCAACCGGAACGGCTGAGGTGAACACAAAAGGACTTTCTTCCACATAAGACATGATCCTACCCATAGGGACACCTAATACAGGTGAATCAAAAGGTCTAACCTGAACGATCACAGGATCGTTTAAATTAGTCAAGGGAGTGTTAAAGTTCCTTGCAAACTCGTCAGTCTGCAATTCTTCTATCTCAACTGTATCAAGATCAAAACGGTTAGGTATCAGTTCCAGTTCACCAAGAACTTCATTTATTCCTACTGGTTCAAATGAACCGTCTGTGTCCAATCTCCGCCTTTGGGGTAGAGGTGCAGGCTCCAATGTGGTGAGGGGAGGAATGTTTCTCAACCGTCTTGACCTTCTAGGAGGTTGGTCCTCCATGATTGAAAATTTAACAAGTCACACCCTAAGTCCAACTAAACACAGGCCAAAACCATAGAACATACACTATAAAAATCCTAAAGCCTCAAGCAATCAAACAAGGGTAAAAGATATAATTTCTCGAAGAAAGCTGATGAACGATTACTTGGCATCCTTGAAGTGGTTCTTAGGCACAAGTAGAGGAATCACCCAACCTCCCTCCTACACTTTCAACAAGGCTTACCTTCCAAGCCCATTCAAGGTGAACCAGAAATATCCTTCCGGTTTACCTAGTTATGAACCCTAAAAGACAAGAGACTAAAGGCTACCTTAGCTATACCAATAGTCTGGGGGGATAGTCGCAAGCCTGACTCATACGCATGGGCAGGGTAGCTGAGCCCGAAAATCTATCTAGGATAGAATCCCCAGATGCGTAAAAGTCCTGATCTATGCTTTGACAAGGATTCAGAGGGTTATCTCCTCTATCCAAGCCTCCAAGCGGCCTCATGCTTGACTCCTGTTTGAGAGGAGCTTCCCAGATATAGTTGATAAAGTCAAGGATTTACCTAAAGAAAGGTCCACTACGTCTGAGTTTTATAACTTGCGAGAAGTTTACACTTTCTAGCCCACAAGTCTAGCCTAAGCTAGTAGGTGAAAGGCCCCTAAAAACAAAAATTACTAGTAAATTTTAATTATGCGTTCATTTTAAAGGGTTGTTTCTTACTCAGAAGGAAATGGAGTGATGTACTTATGGTGGTTTTGACTCAATAAGAAGTAAATGAAAGTAAAGGTGTATTCAAAGAAAATTACTACTATTTAAAACAAACTTCTTTTTCTTTTTGCAAATATATATTGCTGAATTAAATGCAAATGATAAAAGAAACTAAGCCTATGTTTTTTGTAGCTTTTGAGATTAATATTTTTAAACTGAAATAAACACTACTTATGCAAAAAGCAAAATGCAAAAGCTTGACAATGTTTTCTTTTCACTTTTAAAAATACTCAAACTCTACTATGCACATAAAATGCACTATACTTGAGTAAACTTGGAATTAATGAACTGTATAAAACCAACAAACTGAAGTAAAGGAGGCTAACAGAACCAAGAAACAACCAACAAAGGCAGACTAGGAACCCTAGCTTGGGTGCACACTATGGCAAAATCACTGTGGACTTATAAAGGAAAGTGACAACCAACCACTATCAAAATACAGACTGGAAAAACAAAGGCCAAGACCCTGATCACTGATCTGGACAAAGACACTTCAACCTATAACCCAAACAGGCCAAGCTACTTCAGCATGCAAACAGGAAATAATCCAAGCAAAAGAGACTCAAGGGATTTCAAAAAAGGACAGAGTGTGATCACCAACAGGTCATCAAACAGACATCACAGCATTTAAAAAGAAAGTCCACACAGAAACAAGAAATACACACAGAGAGGGACAAGCGAACCCAATGCTAACTAATTCCTACGTCCAGGCTTATACGCGACTGTATAGAAGGACAACCTGCGTATTATACACGACTGTCCAATAAAGCAACCCGCGGATGCAAAGCTCTATACGCGACTGTGCAGAAGAGTAACCCGCGTATAGGTACAAAAGTTTTCTCAAAAACTAAGAAAAATCCACAAGACTTTCAAACACTGTGACAAGTATGAACCAGGATAATAGATCACACACAGACTTCAAAGAAAAGACTGGTCAGAGGTGACAGAAACAACCTACAGCGGTCTGGGCTCCCTAGCGGAGTCGCCAGTTCTGTTGTACATGAATAAACACCTTATAACCGAAGGTCTGGGGTTACCAACATACTCAATAAACTTGCAGAAAATTGACTCTAGATTGCAGTAAAGGAAATAGGAGGATGGGAAAGACTCACCCGATACACGACGGTTGATCCTAGCTTATCCTCTTTCGCTCTGCTTCTCCTCCAAGGTCTTCGGGGATGCTTTCTCCTTCACCTGTCAAGGATCAATCTTCCAAATACAAGATGATTCATATATATAAACATAGTTAGATAAATCATATACAAGATGCTGAAACATAAACATTTATCAAACCACAATACATGAGATACATTCAAGACACAATATGGAAGAATGATTCTCTTTATTAACAATAATGGAAAGAGTACAGATTACAACCCAACGCCTGAGACAAGGACTCCTCTGCAGCCAAAGGATTTTGAGTTCCACTGCTCCAAAGACTTCTGTATAAACTCCACCAGCATAACTTTTCTCTCCAAGTGTATATCTCCAACACCCTCCCCAAGGCCTGTATTTATAGTTGGTGAAATAAGGCAGTTTCGAAGGTTGAGGAGGTTGAGACAGTTAATGAGATTAAGGTAAATGGCTTAACTAATCTCAAGTAATCGCGTGTTTTTATTTTTAATGTCAAAGGTACGTATCCACGGGTATCAAGACTAGCAACTCGCGTATGATCCGCAAGTTGCTCTAAAGACAACCTGCGTATACATATATACGCGACATGCAACAACCGAGACTCGCGTATGACACGCGAGTTGCATATATAAAGAGTCATGTATATAACTTGACATAGCAAAAGGGTAAAAAATAACCAGCTGGATGGATGATAAATGTTATTCATAATAAGCCCATCTATAGTGTTTTGGGCAACCCTCAATCCATAGATGTCCTTTTGTGTGCCAACATGAGGGATGTTGGCACTCGGACGGAGACGTGCCATTCAGGTGGACAACACAAAGGTTTGACTATTTGAGCAAAGTCTGGCACAAACCTTCACACGAAATTGATTGTCCCCATAAAAGACTACATACCTTTTTTATTATGGGGTAAAGGGATCTATTATATTCCTTTAACTCTCTCTGGGTCTATCGAGATCCCTTTTTTGAAATAACATGAGCCAATAACTTTCCTTCGGTAACGATGAACACACATTTCTTAGGATTTAAAGAAATGCCATATTTTCTACAACGTTCGAAAATATGTTTCAAATGAAACTCATGTTCTCTCTTCTTAGAAAATATTGTAACATCATCTAAATAGACCACAACACTCTGACCAATCAGACTGCGGAAAGCTATATCCATAACCCTTTGGAGAGTTTCTCCAGCATTGATTAGTCCAAAGGGAATTCTTCTATATGCAAAAGTCCCCCACTTGGTTCTGAAGGTGGTCTTGAGTCTATCTTCTTCTACTACTAGCACTTGGTTATAGCCTGAGAATCCATCTAACAGAGAAAACAACTCAGAACCTGATACCATTTGTAGTATTTGTTCCATGGGTGGGACAGGTTAATTCTCTTTATTCAACGCACGGTTTAGATTCCTAAAATCAACACAAATTCTAATCTCTCCCGACTTCTTTCGTACTAGTACCAAGTTTGAAACCCATTCTGAATGTTTAACTTTGAAAATGATCTTAGCATCTAGAAGCTTTTTTACCTCACTTTGAAATAGGGGTTCTAGTTTGGGATGCATCTTTCTTAGAAGCTGCTGATAAGGTTTGACTCCAACTTTGATTGGAATCACATGTTGTATAATTTTGGTGTCATAAGTTTTGAGGTCTTTGTAGGTCCAAGAAAATACATCTTTTTATTGTCTGAATAAACTTATGAATTTACTTCTTTCCCTGGGTGAACAACACTTCCCCAAATTTACATATTTGGGTTCAGCCTCTGAACCTAGATTTATCAGTTCGAATTGAAAATACAAGCTTTGTGTTTTGACATTCGTTGGTTTTCTAAACTTGTTGTCTAGATCGAACATCTGTTCCAAATTTCTGACTCCTTTAGGAATGAAATTTCCATTTTGGAGGTTTGCTTGATGTTCCTCCTTATCTATTATGGCTCCTTTGAATGTATCATCATTCATTAGACATTCCAATATTTGTTGATCATCATCAAACACCCTCAGATTGGTGATATTGTTTGGAACAGTAGGCCTGAAAAGCAATTCAATAGAACATCTGTTATTTATAGGTACCATCCTTGCAGTTGAAGTAGCTAACAAGTTAGCTGCTGCATTTTTTGCTCTAGGAATTGAAGAAATATTGACTGCATGAAAATTTGGTAATAAATCCCAAACTTCATTTTGGTAAGCCTTAAAATGTGGTGATATGCAATGAAATTTGTTTCAAACTTGTTTAACAATGATTTTGAAATCTCCGTATACTTTTATATTTTTTGCTTTTAATTCCATTGCTTTTTTTCAGTCCCTGGACTAATGATTTGTATTCAGTTGTGTTATTTGTACATTCAAATTCTTATCTACACAAAAGATAATATTTACTTTTCTCTAGATTTACCGGGACACAACCAACTCCTGATCCTTCCATGGTTTTGGAACCGTCAAAATAAAGAATCTAAAATTTTTCTTCTCCTACTGAATTTGAACTACTAACTACATCTGATACTAACTCTACTATATTACAATCAATATTATTATCCCATGAGAATTGAAGGAGATCATGCTGGATATCTGATATGTTACTGGCTTCTTCAGGTTGGTAATTTCCCAGTTCAAGCTCAAAAAAATAGTTTCCCAGAAAAAAAATTAATTGGTTCATTCTTTCCTTCCAATTGAGTTACGTTGTGTTTCATCTGAGGTTCCATTAATAATTTTATTTGATGCTGACAACCTTAAGGTAACCATACACGTGACCAATCTGATGCAAAATATCCCTCCAATTTTGCCTCCCAATCCTGGCTCAAAACCAAACCATATGCATCGAAGATATCTGCTACAACAATGTCCATATATTGACAGACCCTCTCATCTGCTGATAAATGGATCAAGACATCTTCCATTTCTCCTATCACTTTCACTGCAGTCCTATCCAATTGGGTAACTTGTCCTATAGTTGGATTGGGTTAACCATTTATTTGCTTGCAAACTGAAAGTGGCATGACATTTACTGATGCTCCAGAGTCCACCAAACAGTTATGCACATTGTAATTGAAAATTTCAAAAGTAAGTAGGAATGCTGGAGTTTTGTCTTTAGAATTTCCTCCTATACTTGCCTCACCAATCTCTTCATCTTCCTGGTTATCATTCTGAGGTTCCTTCATAGGTGTCTCAAGTGATTTCAACAAATTTTCTTTTTGTTGGGGCAGATTACACATTTCAAACAAAGAGATGTTTTCTTTAGTCTTTTTAATGTCTTCTACAATGTCATATCCCATTTCATGTTCATTGGCGTTCTTCTTGACATTCTCAACTTTGTTTCTATAGACTTCACAGGTATATTAACTTTGTTTCTATAGACTTCACAGGTATATTGGCGTTCTTCTTGACATTCTCAACTTTGTTTCTTGACATTCTTGGGATTTTGGCTTGTGATGACAAACTCTGGTATATTAACTTTTTGAGAATTATTTTTTATCTTTTTCATGTTCTCCTAAAGTTTCTTAATCTTGGGAAGTATCATGTTATCTTCTTTCAATGAGCTCTGACTCCTTATTGTAACATTTGTCTCTGGTATTTCTTCTTCTTCAGTGATATAATCATCCTCTATATTAAACATGGAAACACAATCCCATAAGACCAAAGTGTCGTCTTCTTGGGTATCTGTTGGTTCATGACCCTTCCCTTTTTCATCCACAGTTTCTGTCAACTTGGAATCTAGTAGCTAGTTCGTCACTAAAGTCATAGAATTTATCCATTGTGGGAAATTTTTCTCAGAGTGAGGCTACTGATGGAATGTACAAAAATTGTCCATTCCCACATCTATCAAATTCATAGCCGAGGGACTATGTGAGGGAGGCTTGGTTTGACCATTATCATCTCTCTTTTTATAATAAGGTTTGTATTGTTTATGGGCCTCCTTCTCCTTTTCTAGATCGATTACTCCATTTGACAATTTTTGAATCATTTTTACCACACCATCTAACTCTTGTGACCGCTCATCTTTAGGATTAGTTAACAATAGAGGCTTTCTATTCCCATAAGTTTTTTCTCCTGATTGTATAGGATATTGGTCTATACTATCCATTTCTACTTCCACCTTCTCAGCTTCTTCATAAGTCTCTACTAAGGTGGGATTAACTGATCTTTTGACAAACATGGCTAGGTCAGGCCCAAGAGTTGAGTTCTAATACTCAATTAGGGCGTGCTCAGTCGGTTTGTCAGCTGCATCAAAGCTATTCATGTAGGCATCAAACCTTTGAGTGAAGTTATGCACCTTTTCTTTCTTTTCTTTCTTTAGTGCAATCAAACCTTTAATTAGAGTAGCATGAGTTTTTTGGATTCCATGCTTGCTTCTAAACAATCTCTCAAAGGTATTCCAATTTGTAATTGAATTTTCCTACAGGGAAAAGTACCATAAGGCTACTTTTCCCTTGAGAGTATGCAGGAACAATATGCATACTACATCTTCATGTTATGTTGCTTGTGAACCTTCTAAAGCCAGATAAAAACTCTGCAAATGATCATCCACAAGAATTCCTTCATTTGGTTCAAATTTGGGCAATGCCTTATCAAAATTATGAGGCATAGCATGTAGTGGAGGAGCAAGATTTAGAGGGGATATGGCCCTCCAAGTAGGTGGTGGAGGAGGCTAATATAATATTTGCCATGATTCTTAGTGGATATTGAGGAGGAGACTGGATAGGGGTTCAAAAAGGTGAGCAGTGAGGGGAATCTAGTCCTAACTGATTTAGAGGTTGCACAACTTCTTGCAAAGTTGTTTCTACCAGTTCTTCAAGGTCTTCCACTAATATTGAGTTCTCCAAGTAAGGACGGTCTTTCTTACGCACTTCTCTTCTAGGAAAA
The DNA here is from genome assembly GCA_001517045.1 of Pseudotsuga menziesii. Classification (NCBI taxonomy): domain Eukaryota; kingdom Viridiplantae; phylum Streptophyta; class Pinopsida; order Pinales; family Pinaceae; genus Pseudotsuga; species Pseudotsuga menziesii. The sequence goes on from LPNX010354822.1 coordinate 126,799, forward strand.
GTTGGAATATTCGGTAGCCCCCCAATATTCTTTGCATATGCCCTTGTAATTCTCCTTAAATCATCAACCACCTAGTTATCAATGGAATAGAGATACTTTTTGACTCTTTCTTCAGGACTAGGTCTTTGGGGGAAACTGGTTTCAGAACTGTCATCAGTGGAGTATTCTCAAGAAAACGAATTTCCTCTGCAAACCATGCATGGGCGCCCCTCCTTCTAGCACCAAAAATGTTGAGGCCTGGAAAAATACCAGGTAACAATAATAGGGATTCTCCCCAATAAGCGTTCCCAAGTAGCTCGTTATTGTTTGGTATGGGGAATCTGTTCGGTTTATGGTACCAAATTCTTTTATAGAATCTACTACACCTTCTGACAGACATGGGAAATATTCTAAAAAGATAAACCTATAAAGGGGCCTTATGAATTCTTCACAAATTAACTGATAATGACTGTGATATCTGTGGGCTCCCATAATCTGGTATGCAATGTAAATAGGATCCTTCCCTTCTACCCATACACAATTCAGCTTCTCAAATTGGTGCTTATAGAGTACACAATCTATCAAGAAGGATGACATGAAGAATTCTAATTTGTTCTGCTTTAGACCCTCATGAGCTGCGCTGATAACTTTGGACAAGTTTTTTGTAGCAATATCTGCCCAGTTAAAGATTGTTCCCTCCATTTCCACATAATACATGAGTGGAATCCACCCAAAATTGTACGTTTTTCCATCACACCTACCATATAGCCTGCTTAACATCAATGTTATTAATTTTAATGGGGTTCAAAGACTAGTTGTTTCATAATCTCCTGACTGCTTATGTCTGAAGGTTTTTCCCTCAGTCATCATCCCCTTCACTGTGGTGGTAAGGTCGAACTTAATACTCTTGACCCAATTTATGGTCACACTTATTTCTACTTCTGGGAGACTATACGCTTTTGAAATGAATGCCGGTGCAAATGATGCAATTGGCTTACCTTCTGTTAAATTTTCATATGCTAAGATAGATCATTAGTATTTCATTTAGATTTCATAACAAAAGCATATAGATAGGATCACTGAAAGATAGACAAGCACAACCATACAAAAGGAGAACACAAAGATTTATCCTGGGAAAACCCTAAAGGGAAAAACCCAGCAAAAGCTTCCTCAATATAGATGCCCCAAAAGATAAAAGATAAAACCAACAAGGAGATCAAAGCCTGATCCTCGTCCTTCTCCAGCTACTTCTCTTCTCCACTAATGCGCTACACCAGTGAGAGTGTGTGTGTCTCAAATGAGGAGCACCACACCTCTATTTATATTCATCCATTCACTTCAATTAACTCATCCGACATGTAGGCTCGAGTTAATCATGTAGGCTCGAGTTACACATGTAGGCTCAAGTAACCACACTGGGGTGCTAATGACTTGCCTTTACAAATAGAGGGGACAACCTCATGACTCTTATTAGTTCTTCCGATTAGAAGCATCAAGGTACAAGATAATACAAGTGGTTCTCCCAGTAGGACCATCGGGGACCACAAAAGATACATATAGAATATTCTTTGAAGTTACAATATTTCAACACTCCCCCTTAACGAGAAGGGTATTCTACAACAACATCAACATCAACAATAGTAGGAGAGGACATCATCAACATCATCAGGGTAAGACATCTATAAATCATTGGAATCTTTTCAACATCATATAGTCTTCGTCTTCATTATTTGACGACAGCAACTCTTTAATCAACATCAACATCTTTTGACCCTTTGATCAGCAACATCTTCAACACTTTGATCTTTCGATCAGCAACATCTTCAACACTTAGACCTTTTGATCAGCAGCAACATCTTCAGCACTTTGACCTTTCAATTAGCAACATCTTCGGCACTTTGACCTTTCGATCAGCAACATTTTCAGCAACATCTTCAACACTTTGACCTTTCGATCAGCAGCAACATCTTTAGCACTTTGACCTTTCGATCATCACCAATATCTTCAGCATTTTGATTAGCAATATCTTCAGCACTTTGATCTTTCGATCAGCAAAGACATCTTCAACATTTTGACCTTTCGATCAACAACATCATCACATTCTGATTAATAACATCCTGATCAGCACCATCATCATACTTCAACTCTCGAACAGAATCATCATCATCATATTCTGATCTTTTGATCAGTATGTTGTCATCATCACATACTGATCATCATCATCGTCACACTCTGATCTTTCAATCAGTACATCATCATCATCATACTCTTGATCGTTCGATCAGTACATCATCATCATACTCTGATATTTTGATCAGTACATCATCATCATCATAAAAACATCATCATCATGAAAACATCAACATCATCAAAACATCAAAATATCATCATCATCACACTCTGATCTTTCGATCAGTACATCATCATCATCATAAAATCATTATCATCAAAAAATCAACATCATCAAAACATCAACATCATCATCATCAAAACATCAACATGATCCTTCCTTTTGGAATTACGGGATCAACATGTCTGTGGTACTCAGACAATCCTTCCTGTTGAAATTATGGGATTTAGGTCTTTACGGAGTTACTAACGATCCTTCGTTTCAGAATTATGGGATCAACACATTTGTGGAGCTCAGACGATCCTTCCTTTCGGAATTATGGGTCAAGTCTTTACGGAGCTACTAACGATCCTTCCTTTCTGAAATATGGGATTTAGGTCTTTACGGAGTTGCTAACGATCCTTCCTTTCAGAATTACGGGATTAACACATTTGTGGAAATCAGACAATCCTTCCTATTGGAATTACGGGATCAACACATCTGTGGAACTCAGACAATCCTTCCTGTTGTAATTACAGGATCAAGTCTTTACGGAGCTACCAACGATCCTTCCTTTCAGAATTACGGGATTTAGGTCTTTATGAAGTTACTAACGATCCTTCCTTTCGAAATTACGGGATCAACACATCTGTGGAACTCAGACAATCCTTCCTATTGGAATTACGGGATCAATTCAATGATCCTTTCTTTCAGAATTACGGGATTTAGGTCTTTACGGAGTTACTAACGATCCTTCCTTTCAGAATTACGGGATCAACACAGTTGTGGAACTCAGACAATCCTTCCTATTGGAACTACGGGATCAAGTCAATGATCCTTCCTTTCGGAATTATGGGATTTAGGTCTTTACGGAGTTACTAATGATCCTTCCTTTGAGAATTATGGGATCAACACATCTGTGGAACTCAGACAATCCTTCCTATTGGAATTACGGGATCAATTCAATGATCCTTCCTTTTAGAATTACAGGATTTAGGTCTTTACAGAGTTACTAACGATCCTTCCTTTTGGAATTATAGGATCAACACAGTTGTGGAACTCAGACAATCCTTCCTATTGGAATTACGGGATTAACACACATTCTCAAGTACTGAAGTCACCGGATCTATTCTAAACCGAGGTTCAAGGATGATACAATCCTACTACTTTCTCGATGACTGAAGTTCATCGGATCAGTTTTGAACCAAAGTTCAAGGATGATACAATCCTGCCACCTTCTCGATGACCGAAGTTCACCAGATCCGGTTTGAATCGAATTCCAAGCATGATAAAATCCTTCCACCTTCTCGATGACTGAAGTTCACCGGATCCATTCTGAACCAAAGTCCAAGGATGATACAATCCTACCACCTTCTCGATGACTGAAGTTCACTGGATCCATTCTGAACCGAATTTCAAGGATGATACAATCCTACTACATTCTCGATGACCGAGGTCACCGGATCACTTCTGGACATATGTCCCAGGATGATACAATCCCTCTTCATTCTCGAAGAACGAGGTCTCAGGATCACTTCTGGACATATGTCCTAGGATGATACAATCCCATTGCAACATCACTACTCCCCCTTTCAAGGAAGGTCTTTCCAAACCACACCAAGCTTGTCTCGAAAGTGTTCGAACTTTACTCGGGACAGAGGCTTCGTCAGCACATCACCATCTAAACCATCATCATCTACATCTTCAGTATGTGAATACTAAACTATCACCATCTGTATCTCCAGTATGTGAATACTTAAAGCATCATCTATATCTTCAGTATGGGAATACTGAAACATCATCATCTAGATCTTTATCTTGTATGTAGAAATATCAGATTTCTATGTGTTACGACGGAACACAGGGTTCTCTGTTATCACAACTCTCGTTATCACATAGTATCAATGTAGTATCCATCTTCAGGTCAAGGAGACCTGATATCAGCTTCCGAAGCCATATGGCTTCACAACTTAGCAGAGCAATCTGCTATGTATTCTGCTTTTGTTGTTCTAAGAGAAACACTGGACTGTTTCCTGCTAAATCATCAACTCATAGCATACCCCAAACAAAATCATCTACCTGATGTTCTTTTCCTGTCTGAGATACTTCCAACCCAATCTGCATCTATATAGCCATACAATCTATAATCATCGCTACCATCATATTATAGACCAAGGTCTATAGTCCCTTTCAGATATCTCATTGCATGTTTTGCAGCTAGTAGGTGAACCCATCTTGGTTGAACAAGATATTGACTTAAGGTGTTCAGAACAAAACAAATGTTTGGTCTGATATTTGTTAAGTACATCAATGACCCAATGACTTGTCTGTAATCAGTCGCATCTACTAACTTTGATGAGTCATCATCTAACAACTTCAGGTTAGAGTCCATGGGTGTGGCCATGGCTTTTCATTCCAACATATTTAATCTCTTCAATATCTCTACCGCATACTTTCCCTGGTTGAGAAATATTTCTTCTGAACTTTATCATATTTCCAGACCTAGGAAATAGTGCATTAACCCAAGGTCTTTCATCTCAAATTCTTCTGCTAGTTTCTTCTTGCTTTCCATGATCTGTTTCTCCTTCCCTGTCAAGAATAAGTCATCCACATATAATAACAGGATGACAGGTTCATCTTCTACAACCTTGAGATAAAGGTTAGGATCAACTTTACTCTTGGTAAAACCCATAATTGACAGGAAATTGCCATACCAAGCTCTGGGAGCTTGCTTCATGCTATAGAGGCCCTTATTCAACTTACATATATGAGTCCATTTGTCTTCAACTTCAAATCCTTTCGATGTAAAACTCTTCCCTAATCATACCATTAAGGAAGTATTGTCTTGACTTCATCATGGAAGCAACTACCATCATAGTTCTGAAGGAAGTGTACCTTGGTTCCTGGAGTAAGTGTCTCTTCAAAATTAATTCCCTCTTTCTTATAGAAACCTCTTAGCCACAAGTCTTTCCTTACTTCTATCAACGACATATTTTATCTTGCAAATCCATTTGTAAGATACCACATGCTTGCTTTCTGGTTTGAGTACTATATCCCAAACATCATCATAACATCTTCCATGAGTTCGTCTTGTCAGATCATCAACATATCCTAGTCTTCTGCATTCAACTTTGAAGGTTGGAACCCACATTACTCTTGGTAAAGTCTTGATCCATCAGGAAGTTGTCCATCATGTCATACCGTGTCGAACTCAGATATCTTCTGTAGTCACTCCCCCTGAAGTGGAGTATTATCTTCCTTCTTCATTCTATATAGGTGATTCTATGCTTGATATATACTGGCCAATAGAGTATGTCATGTCATAGTCTATTCTTTCTAAGGAAAATCACGATTCTTACTTTGTACACTTGTTCTTGCAGATCCATATGGAAGATACTACGTACTTCCCTTTATGTCTCGAAATCATATCATATACATCATTCCCCATAATCAAATGTTAATCTTTGATCATAGCTTCTTTCATAGCATTTTTTTCTTCATCTTGAGTTATCTCTCATACCCATGGTGGTCTTCATCCTTTGAGGTGGATCTACCGCTCTTTAAAGCTCTTTATTTCGTCATGGTGTCTCTGACCCTGGGAGCTTCAGATTCATGTTTATTGAATTGTCATCACTTGTTCTTCGGAACAAGTCTCATCCTTATTTTCTTTTAGGAGGTTGTACAGGACCTTTCCTACAATTCAAATGCACCAGTTTCATGGTTAGAACTACATATGCATAACGGCAAATTCTTATGCATCATGCAACTATTTAGCCAATACAACATTCATCCATATCTCACAGAAACTTTCTATATGCCTTCCATCTCTACCATGACATCATTGAGATTGTGCACTAATCCAATATGTCAGCAAATAGGTTTCATTCTAGATAAGTAACAATGGATATTTGTATAGAACCATGAGCTACTTACCCATCACATGCATGCAAACAACACATCAACTGAATATAATCAAATGCATAACAAAACAATATCATTAAATGACAATTGAATACTTATCTTTTGTTTGTTTCGTGGGTAGACTCCTTATTGATCATTCTGCTTCGTCATCTTCTTCATCCATGAAATCATCATTTCTTATCCAAATGTTAAGATGGATAAGAGGTTCGTCAAGAATTGAGTTCTTCATATTCCTCATCGCTTGAGGGATCTTCTTTGAATGGTGAGAGATTGATCTTCAATTTGCTCCCATATTTCTTCTTCTCTTCTTATGAGACAAGCTTCTTCTTCTTCACAGAGTCAACTGAAAGTAATCACTTCCTTTTGGCACACATTCCTCACATGAATGAATCCCATGATCATGGGAGGCCATTCTGTGCTTCTTCTTCTACCGCTTCAAGATGTTATGCATTCTGGATCTTCACATTCTTCAACTGTTTTCTCAAATCCATCTTCTGAATTATGTTCTTATCTTCAAATAGCTTGATCAAGGAATCAAACATCTTCGGTGTCTTTAGGGAAGACACTTGTTATACAAGTTGATCCGTGACGGAATCAACAATGATCTTCTTGGCCTTGATCAAGTTCTTCTTGTGTAAGGCTTTGAGGCTCATCTCCCTCTAGAACTGGAACCTCTCTACTCATGTAGGTGTCCAATTCATTTTCTTCAGAGAGATCAAATACTTCCATGGTTGGAAGTTTTCAAATTCACCAAGCTTATCATCAAACTGATGTGATGGATCACTTTGAAATGAGAACCTCAAATGCAAATAGCAAAAGATTATATCTTATCGATTTGAGGTGTCCGTCCTACTTCTGGAGCTGGCTGATCTAGGGTTTGTCAGAGAAACCCTAATTTTCAAAACTTTGAATCTTTCAGATTTGATTGGATAGAAAGATAGATCTCTTCAAATGGAGCTGTCCAATGTACTCCTTTTCTGAAAACAGTGGAGGGAAGCTCCCGGAACAGGAAGCCCTAGTTTTCCAATTTCTTCTGCAGAAATACCTGTTACTGTTTCTGTGATATCTCCGAAATTAATACTCCTATGTTTCTGAAATTTCGTAATGCGGTAAATGCACATGTCCCTGAGCCAAAACCATAGGTTTCATCAGAATTGGTCTCAACAATTGGGATTTATGATCATTTTCCCAAGGTGACCTATTACAGGACTGTTCAGAACAATGAAGTTGTATGGCATGCCACATGTCACTGGTTCATCTTCAGGTTTGGAAATTCAGAAAAAATAAAGTATAGTCTGTGTTATTTCTATAAAATCTTTAGGAATTCCATTTGGACCTCTGTATCCCTCGCTACAACAATTCTCCCTAGGTGTCCTTTTTAGGGATGAATTCTGGAAGAGGCTAGAACCCTAACTTGGAGGGATCATATCTCCCAAAATATAGCGAATCTGAGGCTGAATTTTGGAAACAATGTAAATCAGGATTTCATATGCAGTCAATGAAATTTTCAACTCCTGAGCCTTCGCCAATATTAGGATATAGCGAATGTACCAAAACTTAGTATTTTTAGTATTTAGGGTTTTTCCAGATCGAGGTCAAACTCGAGTTTGACTTTCCCGGAGTTTCACCCAACCAAATTTCTTGATCCAGCTCTCTAAACTTCGATTTTGATGAGGAGAAAAATCCTATGCTGGGCTCACTCAAAAATTCTTCTTCTGTAGAAAGCCCTAATTTTCTGCACCAAAACTGAAAATGCTCGGAATCAAATTCCGCTTCGACAGAAAGATGCACCCTTCAATGGAGAGTCAGTCTAGCCTTCTTTTGCTGATCGATCATGGATAGAGACCCAAAAAATAAGAAGCCATAGATTCTTTAGCTACATAATGTATTCTTTCAGGGTGGCTCTGATACCATGTTAAATTTTCATATGCTAAGCTAGATCATTAGTATTTCATTTCGATTTCATAACAAAAGCATATAAACAGGATCACTGAAAGATAGACAAGCACAACCATACAAAAGGAGAACACAAAGATTTATCCTGGGAAAAACCCAGCAAAATATTCATCAATATAGATGCCCCAAAAGATAAAAGATAAAACCAACAAGGAGATCAAAGCCTGATCCTCCTCCTTCTCCAGCTACTTCTCTTCTCCACTAATGCGCTACACCAGTGAGAGTGTGTGTGTCCCAAATGAGGAGCACCAAACCTCAATTTATATTCATCCATTCACTTGAATTAACTCATCTGACATGTAGGCTCTAGTTAATCATGTAGGCTCGAGTTACACATGTAGGCTCAGGTAACCACACTGGGGTACTAATGACCCACCTTTACAAATAGAGGAGACAAACTCATGAATTTATTAGTTCTTCCGATTAGAAGCATCGGGGTACAAGATAATACAAGTGGTTCTCCATATAGGACCATCGGGGACCACAAAAGATACAGATAGAATATTCTTTGAAGTTACAATATTTCAACACCTTCTTCATCATTGATTGTCATCCCCACCATGTCTATTTTCCGCAAAATCCAACCAATGACCTCTGTGCAAGGAAAAAACTCTAGCCTAGTGGCTATCTTGGTTAAGACAGATCTTAGAATATTATCATATAAAGTAAGATCCCCCAATCCAGCTTCTGGGAATTTCTTATCAAACATCATAGGGTAGATTTGGCCCCATTTCAAATTGGGCTCTACCCCTATAACTGCTTTAGTGTCTTCGTGTATGATATCAACCTTTACCGCAGGTGGGACTTCAGCAATATCTGTGTCAGAATCACTCATAGCGATTTTGAGCTTCTTCCTTCCCTTCTTTGGCATGGTTTCAGCAACAAATAGTAACTGGAAAACAAAATTGTCTTAGCACCCATATGATTAATTTAAGAAAAACCAATCATCAAAAAATATAAAAATTCTTTACCCTATCATTTCCTTCCATTAGAAACATGCACTACGACCGGATTAAGGTTACGGCTAAAAAAAACAGACTCTACTGAAATTGCGGCCAACCCCTGCTGAAAAACCCTTCCGCACTCTAATTTAAAACTAAAAACCCCCTAATGGCCCTCACTCTCTCATAGTCATGGAGAGGCTTCAAAAAACCAAGAATCATGGCAATGACACCGTAGGGAAAAAATGATGCCCCAATTCCCACGGCCGAAATCTAAGGGAACTCCCCATACGGGCTCTGCTCAGAAAAAGAAAACCACAACCAAGGCCAATGCCCACGCATGAGCAGCCGACTGTATCCATACTGGTGCGAAGCTCTACATTCTGAAAGAAAAAATATCTAACCTAGCAAACTGGATAAGAAACGCTCCTGAACATGCATAATTCCTATGTATTTACTAGGGCAAGAAAAAACACCGAGGACAATCTGACCTAAAAGAAGATAGGAAGAGAAATCCTTTATAAACTCAGCCAAACCTAACCACCAATGACAACAGATACAAACCCTACCGAACCATTTACTAGGAAAAAAGTGAGGAAACCTACCTGTAGGTCAATGCTAGCTCCACGCAGTTGAAAATGACTGATGAGTGCAAGCCACGTGAGCCCCACCGAGGAACCGCGCAGATAACTCCAAGCAGGAAATGTACTTCAATATCACCCACTTCGTAACAACAACAAGGTAAAAACAAGCAAAGTGGGAAAATAAACCAACTATTCAGGCTATAAAACCCCTAGAACACTTGCATGTGTGAGCTCGAAAAACCTTGCTGCCACCAAACACCCCGGACCAAAACACATAAGTCATCATGGCTATTCATCTGCAACAGTGGCTTGGAAACAACACTCCATCTACAACGATGGCTTTAATATCAACACATTCTTTGCAACAACGCATCGGGTGGTACCTTCATGAAAAAGTTTGCAGAACACCCGCTGTAGCGGACCAAACAGGAGGAGGCCTCCATCGTAGCGACTTCCGGACGCCAAGTAACATAAACCTCGAAGTCTGCCACCATAGCGGGCAAGACGTAAAAAACCTTCCATCGCAGCGGGGACATGCAGATGACAGCTTGCGAGAAATAAAAGAGCCCGCCGTAGCGGCTCACGACAAAGGAAAATGTCTGCCGTAGCGACTCACAGGAAACAAATCAAAAAAACAATTGGAAACCTGTCGCCGTAGCGGACGCAATGCAAGAAGTTTTCCGACATAGAGGAAGTATGCAAACATTGGTGCATAAGTGAAAACGATAATCGCCGTGGCAGCCCAAAAATAGAAATCCTTCCACTATAGCGGCTAACAAACAGTGAAAGGCTCGCCGTAGTGGCTTGAAAGCGAAGATGAGCCCGATGTAGCGGCTCAAAATTGAGAAACCGTCCGTTGCTATGGATGAAGAAAATAGACTTTATTCCTTAGCAAAATGAAAATTTCTGAAAGTTTCATGATGGACAGGAAAATTCAAAGGTCAATCAAAGCAAAGGCAATTAAGATTTTCAAGGGGGGCCAAAAAATATAAAAAAATATTTTTGGGAAATGTTGCAGTAGCAACACGACCTCTTACACATACTTTGTCTCCATGATCCTACAATACAATATTCTAAATACATTGGGATTCTATTCTCCATTGAGCTTTTCTTATGCACTTTTGACTGCAAAATCCGAAGCTTAATTTCCAATGGGGTGTTCTCCATACCATTAGGTCCAATACAATATCGAGTTTTAGCTTGTCAGGATTCTCTAGCATGCATACCTATGCATTTTCCTTGATGCCATGCTTCTTATGCTATCGGTCTAATATACCATTGGACTTCGGTTATTGGATTTCTCTTATCAAGTTTCCTTTATTCACTTTTGACTGCAAACTCCAATTCTTAACTTTCGATGAGGTGTTCTCGATACCACCGAGTCTAATACGATATTGGGTTTCAACTTATTAGGACTCTTTAGCCTACATTCCGATAACATTTCTTTGATGTCGTGCTTCTAGTACTTTTGGTCTGATATGCCATGAGACTTTTTCTATTGACTTTCACTTATCATGTTTATCTTATTGGGTTTTCTTGAACGCACTTTTAGAATCAAACTCCACTGGCTCACCATACTACCACTTAGATAGGGTGTTGGTCCCACAACCACATGTCATCCTTTTTATCCCACCTGTTGCTTACTTGTCACTTAGTACTCCCCTTGTGTGTGGTGGTCCCATTCAATGGTTTTAGAAGTTGGATTAATTGCTAAATTGGAACCACTCCCATGAGTTGGAATGCATGGCTATGTGCCACGTTCAAAGAGTGTTATTCAATTTCTAGCTCATGCATATTTGTTTAAACCTCACACTTCTTATTGATCTAGAATGATACTCCACAATTAATCTGTCTTGGTTGTGATTTATCGTTATTCCACAATTTAGCCCCTAGTATTATTCCATGGTCACAAGGGATTACACCCATGAGATTTAGTTCATTTGTTTAACGCCTCCACACCAATTTGTTTCTATGTACTAACATTGGCTCTGCTTGGGGATAAAGTTTCCTTGCAAGATGCCTCCACACCAATTTTTTTATATGTACTAAGATTGGAGCTGCTTGGGGATAATGTTTCCTTGCAAGACTCTATGAACAATATATTCGTGTGTTTCTCATTGGGATATGGAGTTAGGTCCCCTTTCCTTTATGTTTTCATTCTCAATGAATGTAAAATTTCTTGTTGAAAATTGTAAAAGTTAAAAAATTCAAATTGTAAAAGTATTATCCAATTTTAAGCATAAAAATGCAAAATGGATAGTAGCGCATCAATTAATGTAGACTATGTATAGTGGTAATACCTCCTAGGTCTTAATGTTTTATGAAATGCTTCATAAAATTCCTATTTATCGGGGGTGCCCATGACTTCACCTTCCATATTGGTGAGGAGGAAAGTATTAGTATATTTTATTGTTGAGATTTGAAAGGGACCATCCTCGATTCCTCTCTCTTTGCATCCCACCTTAGAACCAAATATTTTGGCAGAAAACCCCTCTTCTTAGTTCTCCTATTAGAAAATGCATTCATTTTATCCTGGTATACTTGAGGTTTCTTTGTCACTTTCTCTCTTGTTTGTTGAACCTCTATCAGCTAATTGATCCTTCTCGGAAACTCATTTGTCTCCTCTTCTTCATCATGTAATATATTCATTACTGGTAATCCAAGTTGTATAGGAAAAATGGTCTCAACCCCATACACCAATTGAAAGGGTGAAGTTCCTATAGATATTTTAGTACTTATCTTGTCTACCCACATGACGTATTTGATATGGGAATCCCAATATTTTTTATTATCAATCAATACTTTCTTAATGATTCTTACCAAGCTCTTATTTTGTGGTTTTGCCAAACTATTACCATGTGAATAGTATGTTGTTGAATGCCTAAGTACTATCTTGTAATATTGAAAAAAAATAATCATTTTGGAAGACTTAAAAGTTTGTGCATTATCGATGATGATTTTTTCAGGACATCCAAACCTTATCATAATGTTCTCTTCTAAGGACCTGATTATGACTACATCTGTGACTGATCTTGTTGGAATAACCTCTACATATTTAGTGAAATAATCAGTGGTTGTAAGAATCCATCTATGTTGTTCAATTTATCTATGATGAACTTACCCTATGAAATCTAACCCCCATTGTTGAAAAGGTGTTTGAGCTTGGATTGGCTTGAGTGCTAAGGGTAACAACTTTTGTTTTCTAGCAAACAATTGAAATTCCACATAGGATCTAACCCTTGAGTTTGAGAGACCTTGTTCTTTCTTCATGAAAGTCTGGTGGGAATTGTAGATTTTGTATATAGAAGACAATATCCTTATACTATATAAATGTCGAAAATTTTGTTTTTACCTTCATAATTTCATCTTATGGACCTATTTCTTCCATTTGTATTATAGGATAGGTTGGTATTTAGCTAATCATATTTATACCTATAACTTTTAAACTTGATTCAACTAACAATCTACCCAACCTTTGTCCTTTGAATAGCTTGGTAGGGTTGTTTTGCAGCTCATATTCTTGTATCTTAGTAATCGACCCCCCCACCTTTCTTCACTGTCTAGCTACCCAAGCACATCTTTGACAATTCTAGTTTTTTTCAATGTGGTTCACGGTATTGGATATCAATGCTAGCTACATACACAACCTTCCTCCCCTTGAAATCCACGAGAGAACATTACCCCCCCCCCCCCCCCCCNCCCCACCCCTTGAAATCCATGAGAGAACATGGGGAAGCAAATCATTTATTTGATGTGAATTGTCGGCTCTGATTATGGAGCCTATCCTAGTGGGGGCATTGAGTGAGGCCCTAATACAATCTATACATAGCTACCTAGGGATTTTTTATAGTAATGTTAGGAACATATGCAATGTTTTTTTAATGTAACACATAATCCTTGAAAAGATTTAAGGATTTTACCAATGCATAAGCCTGATTTTCCATGATGTTGTATCTCAAATCAACATCTCTTAATGATTACTGAAGAATTCTATGGGTTGCTCATATCCTTCAATATTCTTCTACAATTTTACAACTACAACAATACTATCATAAGCAAAGGAAAAAATTAGAAAATCTTTGGTGTAATATGGACTTACTAGTACGGGTGATTCTCCTAAAGCATTCCTTATCTGTTGGAATGAACTTCTGGATTTAGAGGACCATCTGATTTCACTGTCCTTCTTGAGCATATCAATAATGTCTTTAACAATTTATGAAAAGTTTGGATTGAACCTCAAGAAATTTGTGTTAGTACCCAATAATGATTTTACCAATTTTTTTGTTTTTGGGTAAACTAATCACTTTGATTGCTTCTACTTGCTCTAGTCCTCTGGGTCAATATTGACACCATATTTGGACACTATTATACCCAATAACTTTCCTTCCCTCACTAAAAATGATATTTTTTTGGGTTTAAAGATAATTCAATTTTTTTCAAATTTTTAAAAAGTTTTATTGAGATGTATGAGGCAATCTTAATTTGATGCTAAAAAAAGTGTCATATCATGAAACTAAATGACTAAAGTCTATTCCCATGGATCTATGAAAAATATCTATTATACCTCGAAATGGCACTTCTTCGTTCGAGTGATGACATGAAATATGTCGTCACACAAAAGGACTTAATGGATAAAAGAGACTTAACATTATAAGAGGTATGGACCCTAAATACACAATGTTTACTCCAGTATCAACAAATTTGGATTATGCTTTTAAATTGAATACACAACTTTCCTCTTGAAAACATGTGTATCATACACGAGCTACACACATGCAAGACGCGTATTGATCCCAAAAGTTGAATACATGAGTTTCCTCAAGGAAACCGACGTACCATACACAAGTTGCTTTCTTGTAACCCGTGTATTCCATAAAAAATAATTAAAAATAAAAAGTAAACTAATCATGGGGAATTTGGGGTTGATTTGGAAACTACCCCAACTCCCCTAACCACCCTAACCTCGTAACACCTCCTCCTAATGAACTATAAAAAGAGGAGAGGGGAAACTTTTGGAGGAAAATTCATGCTGGGGGATTTATTTTGGGAGAAGAGAAGCAAGAGGGATTAGGTCTAGGTTTCAAGGAATCTTGAGCAGGCTGAGGTATATGTAACTGTTCCATAAACTTCATGAATAAAGACATTAGTTTCCTTCCATATATATTGTAATGCATGTTTGAATTGTTTATGGAAATGATCTAGATTTTAATTTGGATTTAAGTTATAGTCCTTATATATGTTCATATTTCATATTTTATAACGTTTGAAGGTGATTTGAGAAAGGTTGTTTCTTTGTTGAAAGTATTGGAGCTTTGGAGTAAAGGAGAATTTGGAGAGAAGATCAAATTAGGACCAACCTTCAGAATAAGGTGCATCATATCTTCCACTAATATTTTGCTTTAATACATGCTTGTATAATATCATTTGTCTATCAATATAATCCTTAGTATGTTGGTGGCATAAAACCCTAGCCATAGGATGAATTCCCTAACAACAGAACTAGCGACCATACTAGGGATGTTCCATTGTTTTGGTGTCTCTTTGTTGTAAGTTTTCTTCCAGTTTGTCAATTATGGCCCTTTAAGTGGCTTGCAAAAGTAGTATTTAGTCAGACCTTTTTTAATTCTTAGGTTCCCAAATCTACTCTTTTTTATTTTTTTGAAAATTTGTGAAGAATCTGTAGGTACTTAGTACTTGCAGTCACTTATTCCCTAAAAATATGAAGGTTTTATACTGTATAGTTGTGTACCATATGCGGCTTGCTCACTGCACAGTCGCATATTTCTTGTAGGTATATGTTTGAAAGATAGGGTTCAGTCGCTCTGAGTCCTCTCTTTAAATTTCAGGATTCTTCTAGGATTCACCTAGAGTTTCCATTGGTCTATGACTTGTTTTAAGTCTTTGTTTGCTTGAATTGTGAGCCTCCTTTAGTAGGTTGGTTTGAATCTTTGTGGAAGACTTGCTAGGTCTTCGCGCTTGGTTTTTACTTGAACTAAGAGTAGGTAGGGTCTTTGTATTTCATTTTATAATGATGTCTAATCCCTCTTACAGTCTGGTTTATTTTTAAGTTAACTTGATTGCTTCTTTTTCAAGCTTGGAACAACCTTGTCTTAAAGGCTTCTGGTAGTTTGTCCAAGTAGGGTATTGTCAAACTTCTTGTGGTATTGGAGGTTTGTGTTTATGAGATATATATTTGAGTCTTGTTTCTACAAATTTTCATATTTGTAACTTACATTTGTGTATAATTATACATTTTTTCATTTCATTTTTGAAAAGAAAAATTAAAAACAAAACAATTAGGTGCATATCGATCTTACGTAGTTGCATCTTTATTGTTCTTTCAATTTTCAAAAAAGAAAATAAAATGGTTTTTATTTCCAAAGTTATTTAGGTAGATTTCATTAGTTTTGCAAAAATAACAATATAAGTGGAAATTTCAATTTGAAACATTTTACATCATATATTTTTATTTTACTGTTGAATAAAAAACACCATAAGTTTCGCGATCATTATCTTGAGTAAATAACAACCTTCAAAATAATGCTTATAATTTAAAATTGATCAGTAAAATTTTATTTTTTAGGGACGACACTCACTAGCATAGGCTATGGTTATAGATTAGGGTAATATTTAACTATCCAAAACCATTTAAGCTTAGAAATAGTGGCCTTTCACTTAAAAAATCCATTTTTACAAGGAAGTAAACCGAAAAAATCCTCTTACATAGGAGTCAAGCACAACGTCATGCAAAAATTTGGTTGTGGAGATACCCCTCCAATACTTAGTTTAACATACACCAAGACTCCTGTGTGTTCATGGATTCACTCAGTAACTCCCTTGGTCCCATGCGGTACCGATATTGTTTGAATTTTGGGCTTTGTTACCCTACTCATGCACACTAATTGGACTGACGACTGTTCTATTAGACCTTCGTTGTAGATTTGGTAGCCTTAGTATCTTGACCTATAATCTCTACATAGGTGACGGTGGAAGGATATTTCCATTATAACTAGGATAGACATGGGAGGAAACCCCGTGCAGAAATTTGGAAAAGCGGTTGGTAATTCAAATGCTTTCCCAAGAAAAATTGTATCGTGACCCCAAGTAGTTGTTCTTCGACCCTTCAATGATTTGTTATAATCCCTCATCATCCCAGACTTTCCTTTGGAAGGTAGCTTCATCTTACTAGTTGTGATACTTAGGAAATTTTATAGCGGTGTGTTGTTTGGTTTTCTTGTGTTATAGATTGGATTTTAGGTGTGTGACAGTAAACATTTAGCTGCGGAGGATCAACCTCTTTATAGGCCAAGAAGGTTGCAAAAGATTCCCCCACTTGTAATTGTGGAGCCCCCACCACCATCTCTAAGGCGGAGAGGTAACACAAGTGGTTCATTTGAGTCAACTGGTATTGGTGAAAATCCAGGAGAACCTGAACTAAGATATATTCAACCTAACCCTATGTGAGTATAGATAGAATATTTTCAAACCAAAGAGTTTATGAGAAATTATAACTCGCCTATCACTGATTTAGGAGATATTGTCCTTGTACAAATTCGATTGTTCAGTCAACCCGGGTTTGGTGTTCCTCTAGCTGTCGTTATGCAAGTTTAGGAGAAGGATTAAGGGAGATGTATACCACTACCTCTGTTATGTTATTCGGTGGAGTATCTCCTCCACATGTTAGTACACAATTATATAACACACATGTTCCACCAGTGGTGTCATTAAATTTTACCTCTTCAACTCTTGCTTCACTGAGTACTAGAGTCATTAGTCCTCCAGTATCTGTGATTCCTACCACTATTCCGTCTAATGTAGTGGTTACTAGGATGCCGAGTGTACCCTTCACATCCTCTCCTCTATTTCAAAACTTTCAGAACAACCCTAGTAGTTCCACTTATTTTGTTGAAGGGTATCATTGGTATGGGGGGCATATCCATCCATCCTCTCCTTTTGTAGGTCATGTACCTACTTATTCAGGTGTATCCTCGAGAAGTCAAAATCCCTTTTCAGGATTCAAATTTGAAAATTATATCCAAGTTTCGACCACACCATTCAGAAGCTTTGCTTCTTCACTTTTTAGTGGAATAACTATTTCTCATGTGTCTATGACGCTCATCTCGGTTGGAAGCAGCTAGACCCAATATAGTGCATCTCATGTTACTAATCCCTTGGATTTTGGGTGGAATCCTTTCCAAAATATTGTTACTTCATAACTGACGGCTAGGGGAAACCTTAACCAACCTCATAGGAACATAGGTGCAGGAACTCCCTCACACGAATTTCCTCAATATCAAACCCCGGCTAGACCTCAAATACCTTTTCTAGAAACTTTAAACTTGCCAGATATTTCAAAACTGATGAACAACCCTGTGCGCCATGACCCGACTTGGACACCAGTTCCCATTAAACTACCTTCAGATATTGCAAAGTTTGAAGAGAAAATTGGAGAGGATCATGGTGACCATGTCCCCACTTTTCATTTATGCTGCTACTAAAATTCATTGAATGATGATTCGATTTGACTGAGTATTTTTTAAAGGACCATAACCAGTGTAGCAGTCAAATGGTACATTAAAATTCCATTTTCTACTTATGACAGTTTCCTTGATCTAGCCACGGTTTTTCTTAACCACTTTCAACTTCCTGTCAGTACGATGCCCGTACAAATCCTTTGTCGAATTTCAGGAAAAATAAGGCTACCCACATTTCTGATCATATTCAGGAATGGAGAAGATGAAAGAGGATAGTTAAAGCCAGTGTCCCTCCCGAGTTTCTGTTGGAATGGTTTTTGAAATCCCTATTGCCATATATTTTGAAATACATTTTGACTTCGCGAGTGATAACTGAAGAGGAAACCATCCTTAGGGTCCAACAAATTGATTTGATCTATGCTCAGTCTGGGATCCTCTATGAAATTATACCCAATGCACCAATGTCTAACACTCACTTTGGAAAACCTAATACTGGACCACATGCTCATGGAATTGTTGGTTTAGTTGAGTCACCTACTGTGGAGTCACTCATGAAACAAATACATGAGTTACATGTCAAGCAATTTACAGTAGAAGCAGCTAATGCTGCAACCCCCTCCCCTCAAAATATAAATATTTATAACGCACAATGCAACAAAAATGGAACTCAATAGTCCAGTGGGAACAAAAACAAAGGAAATAAGGGAGAGGCAAATCAAAATAAATCGAAACCCATAAATAATGTTGAGGGGGAAAAGAAAGAGAAAAATAAAGTGAAGTTTCCTTGCAATATTTGTTAGGAGTACCACTTAACTTATGAATGGCACCTTATGGATCAAGCTCAGAAATTGTTGAAGCAACAACCTGTCTTCCTCAAGGACCATTTTTCCGCAGGGACAAAATGCAACTTCAAGTGATCCTAAGAAAGTTGGGGGCACTCAGAATGCTTCCTCTGTTGACCAATCATACATTAATATGGTTCAATCCAATAAATTATTGCAAACCAAGGACAAAATATACGAGTCTGAGTCATCATAGAAAGATAAACAACCTTCCAAAGCTCCATCCCCACTTTCTATTGAAAAATCGGCTGACCCCATGCCGAAGATACCGAAAGGTGTCTTCAAGAAGACCTTTCACAACCGTAATGCGAGGGTTGTCCCAACTACTCAGTGGTGGAGGACTTGGCCCAGACCCCTTGTGTTATTTCCACTAAGTGTTACAAAGTTGTCCTTCATAGTGTAATGCACTTCTGGAAGCTGTAGGAAATTTAGATTCTGCGGGATTAATGGCCAAGTTTGACTTATCTAATGTCAAACCTCATCTGCCTTACCATGTCGCCTTTCAAATCAAAGTAATCCATGGTGAAAAAACCATTGGATGAACAATTATTGATGAAGGTTCATCCATGTGTGCAATGGAAATTTCTTGTTGGAAATATTTGGGATCTCTTGAGTTGGTCTTGTCGAACACCTTTTTGACCACTTTCAATAGAAGGTCTTTCCGTCCATATTGTATCCTACCTTCTTTCGACATGGAATTGGCATGGAAAATGGTTTTAGTTGAAGTAGATGTTGTATATGCTCCTTTGGATTATAACTTGTTGTTAGGTAGGGGTTGGACCTACGCCATGTGTGTTATTCCGTCATCAGACTTCCGAGTCCTTATGTTCCCCGATGAAGGGAGGATATCTAATGTCGAGCAACTATCCTATACCTAGAAGAGTCATATGGACACATCATATTCTCGTGTACCTTTGATTGATCACACGCGCCCGATGAATGAAAGTTTAGGATTTGGGATGTACATGTCACTTATTGGCACCTTTGATTTTCCCTCTCCTATAAGCTATTTAGGAATGACTAGTGTAGGAAATACTATTTGTATATCTGAGAAGTTTCTTCAGTTACAGATAGGACTAATATGTGCATCCTCCCATCGCAGGTTGAACCTGATGTGCCCTTATCTGCAACATAAGTAGCCTACCAAGCTATATATGATGTTGTTGTTGATTCCATCTTGACTCCTTCCATCTCAGATGAGCCACATGAAGCTTACTTTCCCGCATGGGCAGTGAACTCAAATTACTCATACGATTACTTTGATATGGTTTTACCATTTGATAAATCCATTCTGGATGCTATGATAGGACCTGATAAGATATGAAAATGTTTGCATCATAAGTCCTACTTCTTACTAGAGCTAAGTAGAATTGAGATCTCTAAGTTCTATGTGAGACTAAGTGAAGGTGTTGACCAAACTATAAATCCTTTACCTAAGGAAGGAGTGTTTACTAAGGGGAACATGGAAAAAATGTATGCAACTATATCGATCGACATCTCCACCAAACTTGGCATTATGGAAAATGTCTATATTGGAGCAAGTTCTTCGCCCAAAGAAATTGTCATTTACATAGACCTGTTCAAGGAATTCTACGATGTGTTTTCTCGGTATTATGAGGAGATTCCAAGCATAGACCCATTTATTGTGAAACATGAAATAAGAACATACCCTAATGTCAAACTAGTTTGACAAAAATTACGTCTTGTCAACCCGTGGAAGGAGGAAACTGTTAAGGATGAAGTTGAAAAAATGTTGAAGGATGGTTTCATATACCCCATTTCTTTAACGAAATGGGTATCCAAGCAAGGAAATATAGGTGTATGTACTGATTTCAGAGACCTGAATAATGTGTGTCCAAAATACAACTATCCCACACCATTTATTGACCAAATAATCGATGCGTGTGTGGGTAGTGAGGTCTTTTCCTTTATGGATGGTTTATAAAGATACAACCAAATTCAAATCAAACCTGAGGACCAGCATAAAACTACTTTTATTTGTCCTTGGGGTACTTTCGTATACAAAAATATTCCTTTTGGCTTAAAGAACTTCGGGGCTACCTTTCAATGGGCAATGAATTTCACCTTTCATGACATTAAGCACATTGTCGAGCCCTACTTGGATGATCTTACGGTGCATTCCTGAAAGAGAAAAGATCATCTGAATCATCTTCGTTTGGTATTTGAGAGATGTCAATACTACAAGATTCGTTTAAACCCTCATAAATATGTCTTCTGTGTTGAATTGTGATGATTGTTAGGTTTCATCATTTCCAACAAGGGAATTAGGGTCGATCTTTTGAAAGGTTAGGTCATTGTTAATATTCCTCCTCCTCAAACCATTTGATAACTTCAGAGTCTGAAAGGAAAAGATAATGTTTGCAGACATTTTATAGTGAATTATGCCAAAATAACGAAAGGCTTCATGCATTTTCTCAAGCAAGACACTCCATTTATATGGGATGAAGACACACAACGTTCAGTTGAGGAATATAAGAAGGCATTATTGTGAGCTCCTTGTTACACCAAAATCTCATCACCATCATGTTATGAGATAGGTATTCCCTTGTCTGCTCCAATCCCTCAAAGTTTTCCCTAGAGAAATGAAGGTTCAAATTATCCCCTTTGCAATTTTTCCTTGTTTTGAGCTGGTAACGCTCCTCTTCCATTGAAAAGAAGCGTTACCCAAGTCAGCAACACTCCTGATACATGAGCAAGAAGTGGTGCTACTACTCCTAGCCTTACTACAAGAAGTGTTACCCCCTTAACACCACCGGTTTGCTTCATTGGAGGAGCGATGTTGGAGTTTTCAAGGAAAAGGAGAAGCTTCGAGAGGCTTCTTGAAGCTTGCCTTTGTGGAGCCTCATCCCTATGGTTTAGGACCAACTCAAGCTTGAGATCCTCCTTTTTTGGATCTTATCTCAACCTAACCCATGATATCCTCAACCATACTTATCCTCCCAGGCCTTTAATTACTAGCTCATCCCCCATGGGAGAAAGGAGGAAGAATTGTGTTGCACACCCAAACTGTGTCAAAATAATTCTTGAGTTTATTGGAGGCAAGGTGAAGTTAGAGGCAAGGATCCATTGGATGGGACTCTTAACACCAAGGAATCAAGGTTGTAGTCTTTCCAATCATTGTTAATAAAAAATGTTTTCTCTTTCCCATATATGTTGTATCATGTGTATGTATTGCTGGAATCCTTGGTCAAAAACATAGATCTAGTTTCTATATCTTGTATGCTATCACTTTCTATTGTTGTCTTCTATTTTTGCAGGTAAACAAAGATAAAAAAATTCAAGGATAGTGAATACATTTGTTAATAGAAGAATAATGGCAGCCCATTCAAGTGTTTAAACCGTGATCTAGGGAGAGTCTAACATTCTGTGTTTGTGTTTTGTTCTAGATATGAACCATGCAGACTAGGGAACCAACTCCTATCTGCAGGAAGTGTGTATTTCTGGCTAACAAAAGTGGTGACACCACTGGGGACTACTTCAAATTCTGGATCATTGGTAAGTTGAAATCTCCACCTTCATTTTCAATTTGTAGATCTACTTTTTCCATTCATAGATCTGTAGATCTTCTTTGAATTTGATTGATTTTCCTCTATCTACCTTTTGGATCTTCATATTTTTGGTTCACTAGGTTTTTTGGTGATTGTTTGGGTTCATATTTTAGACTGTAACTTACTCTTCTGTGGCATTTTTTATTTTTCAAATCTCCATCTCAGGCACCGCTCTTGGGATGTGTTATAAGTGTGGTTCTGGAGCTGTCACCACCTTTTCCCTGTTAGAATATAGCGGTGCCACCGCTCTGTTTCTGTGTGAAAGAAGTGGTGATGGAGTTGGTAACGCTTTGGTGTGAACCTGTAGAAGCGGTTCCACTACTCTGTTTCTGTGTACAAGAAGCGGTGCTTAGGATGGTAACGCCTTGTTCAACACCTGTAGAAGCGGTGCCATGTATTCTTCTTAGCCCTGTTTGGTGTTTGATTCTTAAATGCTTGTTTTGGAATTTGAGATGCATGCTTCAGATAGTTACAGTTGTTGTTTGAACTCTGTAATTCAAATTTTTAATAGAAAACTCAATCAAAAAAAAAAATTAAAAAAAAAATGAGCCACCCCCCCGGACCCCCTAGGAGCGTGTATGAATCCATAGGTACTTTCAAGAATTGTGATTGATGTTGGTCTTTAAAGCTTCATAGTTGGCTTTGAATAGAACTTGGTTTTGTTAGATCTCTGATTTATGTCCTTTTTTCACAGTACAAGAAAATATTCATTTCAGTTTTTCTTCATATGTTATACATGATTTTTGTATGTTTTTTTCCTTTTTTCATAAATTGTGAAAATCCATATAGAAGTTATTGTAGGATTTTATGATTAGTTCATTCTCGCTTTAGTTGAAAAATCTAAACACTTTTATAAAGTTGTAACAATCTTTTCTTTCTTTTCATTAGAGATCTCACTTCTTTTTCAGTTCAAAAAAGGAAGATATTGTTTGTTTCAATTGGGAATGGATCATATAAGCAAGTGTCTTTTAATTTTGTATGGGATTTATTCTATGTTCCCTTCCTTAAGTAGGGAATACCTTTAAAGTTAAAGTGAAATTTTGCATCCCATATTGCATGGTTTTACTTTTCTGTACACATTGCATGCATTCACCTAACCGTTCAAGATAAAATTAAGTGCTAGATTAGGTTTAAAATTTGTAGCAAGGTGTGATAGGTTAGAGACGTGTTTCGGTGTCTTTAAACGTAGGAGCTGTCATTTTTTTCCTACACTACAACCTGGGACCTGTGCATTTATTCCACGTACCGTCAGTATATCGAATGACCTTTCACATACAATTGAGGTATATTGAAAGGTACTTCATGTACTCGATTGTATATCAAAAGGCCCCTTGTGAATGATTGTGCATTAGACAGCACTACTATGCAGTGCAGATCCCACGTACCTTGCGTATATCAGGAGACACTTTTAGGAATCCTGTGACCATCCAAGTATAGCCCTTTGGCCATATTATCGTCGCAATACACCGAGAAAAACACTTGGGGAGATTACTACGCACGTGCCGTCCAGGTAGTTGGGTATTCAGGTGAGGGATGGTTGATCCTCCTCACTGTGCTTTACTATTGGACCTTGCGGTATATACCGAGTTGTGATGGTTTGACAATCCCGTGAGGTTCCAGGACTTTAATCCACTCCTCTCACATATTTTTCTTGTTTCTTTAGTTTGAGTAACATTTTTTGTCTGTATAGTTAGGAATTTTTAGAAGAGAGAGATAGTTTTGTTACATAGTTATGGCTTCACCTTCTGAGATTACCAACCAAGAGACTCCTTTACCAAGCACGTCTTTTGTTTTCCCTCCATATGGGGATGTTGGTCCTCCTCTCATGGCTACATTACGCCTTCCTGGATTGACTATTGGATTACATGTTTGGTTATTCTCTCGTCCAGTTATCCCATGTACACAAGTTGCTCCAGATCCTAATCCTTCATTGCGAGAGAATCAACCTCATGTTGATCCCTTTCCTTCTTCACCAGATGTGTCTATTCCCATTTATCCCTCTTCTCCTATTGAAAGTTGTAGTACTAGTAGTCAGGTGGATGAGAAGAAGAAGAAAAGGATGATTAAGAAGAAGAAAAAAACACAAAAAACCAAGCCTCAACCAATTACTGCTATGAGTGTTAAGAGTGTTGATCTGCACACCTAAAGATCGTGTAAGCCCAAGTTCCCTTGTAGGCTTTGAAAGGGTGATCACCTTCTGAAATATTGTCATGGTCTAGCCCTGGTTTTAGATGAGTGGTCTAATGTTTCACCACAGCAGATGTCATCAGCCTTTGGTCATCATACTGATGACCCCCCCTCAACCAGTGACTTTGTGGTTAAGAGTTGGAAGGGTAAAGTCATAAATCCTTGCTTTCTATGTAAGGACATGCACTTTACTTACCTTTGTCCTTTCATGGATGAAGCTTCTAAGTGGTTGGAAGATATTACTGTTCCTCATCAATGGTTTCCAACTGGTTATCGTAAGTTGTCACTTGACATCCCATTGATTGATAAAGTGGTCGATCCAGTTCTAACCTAAGTCGATCCCACTCTTCCATTGAAGAGTGGAGTTGAAGTGGTCGATCCAGTTCCATCCTTGGTTGATCCCACTCTTCCACTGAAGAGTGAAGTTGAAGTGGTCAATTCGGATTTATCTATGGTTGATCCCACTCTTCCTTTGAAGAATGAAGTTCTAGTGATAGAGTCGACATCACCTCTACCCGATCCCACTCTTTTATCCGAGAGTGCTAAGACTGAAGTAGTCGCTTTGACCAAATCTTCATCTTGTTCTTCTCTCCCAGTAGAGAATGAACTAAAACCCGCTGAAGTTTCTATGCTTCATTCTGATTGTTCTTGACAAGAGGAAATTTTGTCTGTTTCGACAAAACCCTCTCCAAGTAGTGAGGTTATTTCCTTTGACTGGAGTAACCTAACAGAGTCTCATATTCATTCAAGTGTTCCTTTCCAGATAGTTGTGCAAGTTACTACTAGGCAGATGCTTAGCACTATTTTTGACGAAGGGGCTTCTGTTAGCATTTTATCCTCAACTGCTTGGAAAGATTTAGGTTATCCTTAGCTTGTGCCAGCCACCGATCAGATACTAGATTTTAATCGAAGACCTACTGCATATTTCCTCATTTTCCTATTACATTAGGAGGGAAAACTATCTGTATTTATGTTATGGTGGTCCATGGTCCTTTAGATTTCAATCTGCTCCTTAGACGTGATTATGTTTATGCCATGAAGGTTCATAGTGTCAACACTCTTTAGAGTTATGCATTTTCCCCATGATGGGAAGATTGTGACCATTGATCAGCTTTCCTTTGTTACACTTGACCATTGCATCACTCCTAGTAATCAGACTGCCTTGAATGTGCCTCATGTTCTTGTGATTCTTTCCCCTTCTTCTAGTTAGCTTCTTCCCATAATAGGTAAAATTGGGGGCATGGCTCTAGTGTATGGACATCATACTGGAGTTAAGCTACTATATTTTATGTAATGGGGGAAACATACCAACCTCTGGATATCATGTTGGGTAGGAGCAGGTTTGCGAGCATAGTTCTTTTTCTGTGTCAAGTTCATTAAAACATCAAACATGTTTACGAGCATAGTTCTTTTTCTGTGTCAATCTCATTAAAAAATGAAACAGTTTGGTGATCATAGTTCTTTTTCTATGTCAAGCTCATTAAAAAATGAAACAGGTTGGTGAGCATAGTTCATTTTCTCTGTGTCAAGCTCGTTAAAAAATGAAACAGATGTCTTTGAGCATAGTTTATTTCTAGTTTTAAGCTCGTTAAAAAATAAAAAATGGCCCTCAAGCATAGTTTACCTTTTAGTTTCAAGCTTGCATAAAAATGAAACCATTCCTGAGCATGGTTCATTTTCTACTTCAAGCTCATTAAAAAATGAAGTAGGATTCCTTAAGCATAGTTTACCTTTTGGTTTCAAGCTTGCATAAAAATGAAACCATTCCCAAACATAGTTATTTTCTGTTTCAAGCTTGTATAAAAATGAAACAGGTCATTTTGAGCATAGTTCTTTCTCTGTTACAAGCTCATAAAAATGAAGCAGATACCCTGACCATTCTTTCAACTGATCTTCGAGCTCATTAAAAATAGTAAAATGGTGCTGAACTTACTTTTAATTTTTCGTGCTTTGGTTAAAACATGAAGAGTGGTTCGAGCTTACTTTTAATTTTTTGTGCTCTAGTTAAAACATGAAAAGTGGTTTGAGCTTAGTTTATTACTTTTTTGTGCTTTGGATTCAAACATGAAAAAGGTTAATGGAGTATTATTTAAGATCTTTTCGGACTTTTAAAATGTGAAAATATTGCCGAGTGAACTTGTCTTCTTCACACTCATAAAACGACCTGAAGAGTCATCTTCCTGGTGATAGTTTACCCCTTTTTCGAACCAGGGACATTACTTACGAAAAAGGTATACTCTAGCCAATCATGATTGGAAGAGTTCTATAAGGTATTATTTTATAAATTTTCGGGCCTTGGGGACTAAATTTACGAAAAAGTCCATCCTGGAGTCTTCTTAGTCATTTCAGACTCTCTAAACATAAAACGACAAATGAGTTTTATTTCATCGGACTCATAAAACAAAACGATGAAAGACCCTTTTTGGGAACGAACCCATCCTTTCTCAGGTTCGTAAAAAATATGAGTTTGGACTTGTCTGAAGGATAAGCTATATCAAGCGTTTGTTACCCTTTTCCAGCTCATTAAAAATCAAATAAGCACTCATCAATCATGATGGGGAAATTAAGGGAAGGGAAATACATTTCATTTGCAATAAATGGCAGTTATTAGTCATCTTTGAACATGGCACTTGTCTGCATTTCATTCAGTCAATTGGGTATTCAACTTGTTTATGGGTTTGTCCACTTTCATGAGTCATTGTTGAAGGCTAGGCTTTCAACATCATTCAAGCATACATTAAGTTCATACACAGCCATCAAAAACAAGTACTTTGGGAAGGGACGTCCAAACCACTGTTGTATTATCTTTGGTAATTATTTATACATTATGAGATAGGTTGGAGCGGTTGTACCCGCTCCAACTACTTATTTGTTAATATCTATTTATATTTTAAACTATATAATTACATGATGACATTTAGGAGGTAAGTGGCTCCCTCTACATCTCCCCCACAAACAAAATGTTTCTTCGTCCCGAAGAGAACAAAGAAATATGCATCAACATCCTGGGTCTCTGCTACTGCGGAGTAGTCCTCACTGTGCATCAACCATGCATACCGGTATGCATAGATAACTCAGCCGCAACAGCCACCAGCTCGATAGGAAAACACACGTGTACAAGGCTCTACTGTGACTGGTTACTCTTCAACCTCCGTCTTCAATATGACAGTAGTCCATCGAAGTCTCATCCTCTCACAACGATGGGAAACCATATTCTTCCGCAACTAGGTCTTTTGGTTTAAAGCCTCACCCTGGCTCATCTGACCGGCATCTCCATTGGTTCAGGCATGCGGGGCCTTTTGGCTCTTCGACTTTCTATGTCATTTCTCTGTCTTCTGGCTTTCCGAGGTCACAACCTAGGAATAGTTTCAGCATTTTGATAATGAGGGGTACATTGTCATCATGTCTCATTGAAGCGCTTTGCTGTGTAGGTGAATGATATTTGCTTGAATGCCATCATCGTCGTCTTCTTCTATCGTGAGAGTATGAATTTCCTGCAAAATTGTATGTTTCCTACTCATGTACATGGTCTTGGTGATGATTGACTACTTTAGAATGACTCGAACTTATCTTATAATAGTCGACTAGATATTACATAAGTGAGGAGATCGCCTGCCTTTAAGAAAGACCCACGTTTAACCTCCTCATTAAACTCAACTCACAATAGACGAGGGGATCGCCTGCCTCTATTGAGACTCACGTTTAACCCCCTCTAACTCAACCACAATAATACTAATATATCAACCATAATATGATGACTCTACATTTGGTTATTGTCATTGACCATAATTTACATATGTGTTTACTTTGCAAACATAAATCTTTGTCCAAAACTACAATATCAACCAAACTAAAGACAGGACCAACCCAACATGCTTGTAAAAACTCAACCGACATGCTTGTACAAACTCGACCGACATTCTTCCATCGACTTGACTCAACCGACATGTTTTTTTTTTTTTTTCTTAAGACAACAACCTTATACGAGTAAAGCTGTTCAATTTCTCCTCGTTTTCATATTTATTGGTATATAGTAATGAAATAAGAGTAACAATTATCAGAAAGCTCATGAAATTTGTCCATGCATATTCATGGATCACCCTGCTGCTCAACATTTCATCTTATTCTGGAATTGAATCATAAATTACCACATAGATGTGTTGGATTTCGTTCAACGTTAACACTCAACCACTTCTTCTCTTCCTCTCTTCTTACTGTGTCCCATGTGACCTCCGCTGGAGCCTTTCTCTGAATTGGAAGCGACGGCGAGGGGAAATTTAAGCAGCGCCTTAGCTCCATGGATCTTGTAGGCAGCGCGGTCGTATGCAACAGTGGCTTCTTGGGCTGTTTCGAAAGTCCCCAGCCAAATTCTGGAGCCCTTCTTGACTGGATCTCTAATCTCTGCTGCAAATTTTCCCCAGGGCCGACGCTTGACTCCTCTATAATGCATGGCCCAGATCTGCTTCATCTCTCCACTATTGTCTTCATGTGGCTTTACCTTTAAAAAGTAAGAACAACCAGAGGAGCAATCTGGTTTTCTGATTTCATTTTCATTGCCTTTTGATATTGGTCTGCTGCTGCTATTTTGGCAGGAAGCAATGGCGGTGGTGGCCTTGGACTGGATTCCATCATTATCAAGATCATCAATATTAACAGAAGCGCGGATTCCATCATTATCCAGATCGTCGAGATTAACAGAAACGCCACTGTCGGTTGGGGGGGGAACAAGAACGACGAGTTTCCTCCTTCAACAGTTAAATCAATATCGTCCTCCACTTCGATCATGTCTTTTTCAGGCTGTCAAGGCTTTAACCTATCTTAGCATATACGACCACCTTATAGGACCAATTCAATTCAAAGTCAGCATTTGAATCTTTTAAAGGCTCGGTGACCAGGAAGATTGGTTTCCATACCACCCAGCAATTTCCATTAACGTCAACAGAGATCTACAGCATAATCAAAGATGACAGCACGGCTCTGCGCCTACAATACTATCCCACTAACATTCGGGATAAAATGAATACGAACATGCGAATCATAGAATGAAAAATCCCTTTTGGAATTCTGCTTGCGGAGTATGAATAGTTGGCAGGTAGCATAATCTTTACTGGCTGTCTGACTAAACCCATCCTTGACATGCTGAACACAATGATAATTCAACCTTCCAACATAGAATTTCTTTATCCATGCACAAACAAACTTTCTTGCAAGCTATTCCATCCTCATTATACATTGATCACGACTCATGCATCACTATACAATTTATTTCAAGCAACTAACAGTTAAATAAATAAAAGTAATAATAATAAAATCGTATCTTTCTTTTGGCAGGAGCATCAATACGTGACAAGCTTATCTCCCATAATATTTCTTCATCAACACACATGCAGTCTCTTTAAGCTTCTCCTTTCAGATTCACGAATGCACGAGCAGTATTTTCATCTTCACGACATCTTCTCCTAGAGGTTCGACCACCTCCATCCGCTGTTGCTATCACCCAGACCGGATAGAGGAGGCAACGGTGCCAATGTTGAAGGCTAGGCTTTCAACATCATTCAAGCATACATTAAGTTCATACACAGCCATCAAAAACAAGTACTTTGGGAAGGGACGTCCAATCCACTGTTGTATTATCTTTGGTAATTATTTATACATTATGAGATAGGTTGGAGCGGTTGTACCCGCTCCAACTACTTATTTGTTAATATCTATTTATCTTTTAAACTATATAATTACATGATGACATTTAGGAGGTAAGTGGACCCCTCTACAGTCATGTCACTCCTTTGAGTATTTCAAATAATGCATTTTCCATTGTTGCATTGCGTTCCACCTCGTCAAGTCAATGCTGCCAAATCTTCGGTCATGCCGCCCGATGTTGAAAGGGAATTCATGTTGAGATTTTACACCTGCAGTCAAAAACAACTCTTTGCATCAGTTACTTTTGAGTCATCCCTATGGTTACTTCATACTCAACATTTCAGAACTTTGTTCTGAGTTTCATGTCATTGATGCAGCATTCATCATGGCCCTCAGTCGATGAGACTATTCTTGTTGACATCAGCTCATCATCCATGAATTAGTCTTAGAAACAAGTTTAGTACCTTGAGATCTGTATTCCTTAATGACAGATTATCTCACTCTTGACATAGGTTCACATCATTGACCTTTGATCGAAAGATTCAACTAAGTTTTCGACATCAGATCATCTATTCACACTCAGGAGATTGTACTAGGGTACCTTGGGAATCATTGACATCAATGGTGATCTCCCTCGCACTTGTTAACAGTTCT
This sequence comes from Pseudotsuga menziesii, assembly GCA_001517045.1. Lineage (NCBI taxonomy): Eukaryota > Viridiplantae > Streptophyta > Pinopsida > Pinales > Pinaceae > Pseudotsuga > Pseudotsuga menziesii. The sequence continues at coordinate 157,875 of LPNX010354822.1, forward strand.
CATCATTGACCGGTAATCAAGTGGTTTCTACCATGTTCGACGTCAGAACATTGTAATCATATGGATAGATTCATGCTTTGTGGAAGATGAGACGAAGACCTTGGGTATATATTAAGTTCTCATTGCTTTCCCTAGGTTGCAATGGAGTATTTGTATGAGTCCTAGCATGGATCCACATTGTATGTCTGTGGCTGTGCTCAGATTTGCATCAGTATGGCATAGATATACATTGTATGTTTGCTAGCTATGTCCAAATTTGAGTCTTCTTCACATGGATCTACGTTGTATTTCAGTAGCCATGACATTTTTGTATCTCACATGGATCTGCATTGTATTGGTCGAAAGCCATGTTGTGAGTCATTTGGGACAGGTATCAAAATGTGCTGCAGAAATTTTGTGATGCTTGAGAACTTTCGACCATTGGACCTTTGCCTCGATACTATACCTTGTTCTTTCAAAGTATTATGCCTATCGTTTCCCTCTAGTCATCATAATTTGGGGGGCATATCTATTACACTGAAATCTCATCACCATCATGTTATGAGATAGGTATTCCATTGTTTTCTCCAATCCCTCAAATTTTTCCTTAGATAAATAAAGGTTCAAATTATCCCCTTTGCAATTTTTCCTTGTTTTGAGTGGGTAACACTCCTCTTCCATTGACAAGAAGCGTTACCCAAGTCAGCAATGCTCCTGATACATGAGCAAGAAGTAGTGCCACTTCTCCTAGACTTACTGAAAGAAGCATTACCCCCTTAACACTGCCTATTTGCTTCATTGGAGGAGCAGTGCTCGATTTTTTAAGGAAAAAAGAGAAGAGTCGAGAGGCTTCTCGAAGCTTGCCTTCGTGGAGCCTCATCCCTATGGTTTAGGACCAGCTGGAGATCGATATCCTCCCTTTTTGGATCTTATGTACACCTCACCCATGAGAGACTCAGCCATACCTATCCTCCCATGCCTTTAATTACTAGCTCATCCCCCATGGGAGAAAGGAGGAAGAATTGTGTTGCACACCCAAATTGTGTCAAAATCATTCTTAAGTCTATTGGAGGCAAGGTGAAGTTAGAGGCAAGGATCCATTGGATGGGACTCTTAATACCAAGGCATCAAGGTTATAGTATTTATAATCATTGTTAATAAATAATGTTTTCTCTTTCCCATATATGTTGTATCATGTGTATGTATTGCTTGACTCCTTTGTCACAAGCATAGATCTAGTTTCTATATCTTGTTACTATCAATTTCTATTGTTGTCTTCTATTTTTGCAGGTAAACAGAGGGAAACACTTCAAGGATAGTGAAGAAATATGTTAATAGAAGAAGCATGGCATCCCATTCAAGTGTTTAAACAGATCTAGGGAGAGTCTATCATTCCATGTTTGTGTTTTGTTCTAGATATGAACCATTAAGACTAGGGAACTAGCTCATGTTCGCAGGAGGTGCATATTTCTGGCTAACACTCCTCTGTTGCGTCCACCAGATTATACAAAAGACTTTATATTGTATCTAGCTGCATCAGAGTCTACTGTTAGCATGGTGATGGTTCAGGAATATGAACAAATCCAAGAGAATTTAATCTATTAGCTTAGTCAAGATTTGGCCGGACATGAACTACGATATTCACATGTAAAGAAGTTTTTGTTAGCGGCAGTGTATGCCATTCAAAGGTTGCTTCATTATATCCTACTCATGACAACCAATTTGTTCAGGGATGTGAATCCTTTCTAGTATGTTTTGTCTCGACGCACAATCGGGGGGGGGGGGGGGGGGGGGNCAAAAGTTATGAATGAATGCCAAAAAATATGTCATCCTCGTCGATACTCTCTATAGAAGAGGGGTAGATTCAATCCTTCTCCGATGTCTTACTCATGAGGAGGTTGAGTTTGTCCTAAATGATGACCATGGAGGAATGTGTGGGGCTGATTTATCTGGGTTAGCAATGACACATAAAATATTGTGTGCCAATTATTTCTAGCCCATCATCTTCAAAGATTGCATGGAAGCTGTTAAACGTCGTCATCCTTGTCAACTTTATACCATAAATATGCGGCCACATCCTTCTCCACTTTACCCCATCATCGCGGTAGGGACCTTCACTAAGTGGGACGTATATTTCATGACCTGCAACCCAATTTTGATTGGGGGGCATAAGTACATCCTTGTCAATGTTGACTACTTTACTAAGTGGGAAGATGCAATGCCTTCCTTGAAATCCAATGGTGAAACTACATCTTATTTTGTATTCAACCAAATTATCGTTAGATTCAGTATCCCAAAGCAGATTGTCATGGACCATGGCAGTTATTTCCAGAACAAGATGATGACTGAATTGACTACTTTCACAACAGAATTTGAGCCCAAAATCCGACGGATTGGCATGTCTGAAATTCCACAGACACCTGTCTGTTATTAAACAACATCATTTTTTTTTGTCGTCAGTGGGATTTCGTCAGATATTCGATCCCATGTCAAACCCCGTCGACTTTTCGACAGAGTATGAAGCTAATATGCTGAAGTATTTCACCACTAAGTCATCGAATTTCCAACTCCTACGTTGTCGAACATCCAAATTCTCCTTGTCAAAGGTGAGCCACTTCCTTTGTAAAATTTCGGGCTTATGTCGTCAAATGTGCGATGAGTATGTTGTCGAATTACCGACCTAACATTATTGACTTTGCAATGAGTATGAGACTTATCATTGTCGAATGTGAAACAAGTATGTTGTCGAATTACCGACCTAACATTGTCGAATTTGAGTAGAGTATGAGACTTAGAATTGTCGAATGTGCGACGAGTATGTTGTCGAATGACCGACCTAACATTTTCAAATTTGCATCGAGTATGAGACTTAGCATTGTCAAATTTGCAATGAGTATGTTGTCGAATTACCAACCTAACCTTGCCGAATTTAAGATGACCTGTAGTCGATAGTCCGACGGAGTCTTGTCGAATCCGCCTTGTCGGAGCCATGGCAAAGTCATCGGATGAGGGCCACAAGATGTCAGAAATCCAATGAAAACCTACCATTGGAGCTTCAATAGTGTCATCAGATTGGCATGATATCCGACAACAGCTGCCACTCAATGAACATCCAATAACCGAACTACATATTAATAATAAAAAAATAACCTAGCACGCATGCAAATGTTTACATCACATTTTTAAAAATCATTAAAGATGGTTCAGTTGGAGCCGTGCTTGGATACATCACATACATTCATAGAGACTAAAGAGTTTCCAGTAGAGGCACACTTCCATCCCACCATATATTTCATATACATATTCACCATCACCTTCAGATCCAATTGATGTGGGAAACTTTCATTTTTATTAGAAATAAAAAAGGTTATCATATGCTTAATGTTTTTAATGTCAATAAAGAACAATGCAATGCTCTTACCAAACCTTAATGTGTTTAACTTGACTTCTAATTCCACATGAATACTTGCTATAAAGATATAAGATATGCACATTTCAAAAAGTGAAAATGCTTTATTCCCACTAATTGTCTTACAATAGCCATTGCTAAATCTTACAAGTGTTGCTAACACTCCTCCATGAAATGTATTATATCTATTTATAAATTGGATTTTGTAGTTTAAGATTTATCAATGTACAAAATACACAATGCAAGTTTTTGCCTTCTCTATATCAACCTAGAGCCTTGAAAATTTGTAAATAAAAGTGGATCCAGAGGAACATTCCCTTTGATGTTTGACCAATTTCCAACAAAGCTCACTAGGAATTGGGATATTGACTACAACCTCAACAACAACCATAACTAGAAGTGACTAGAAAATTTCACAACTATGAAGTGCAGGAAATTGTTTAGAAGATAGTGTATCAAAGACAAATTACACGTGTAGTTTAACAGGTCCTAAATGCATTAAGAGGATAGGATTAAAACTGCAAGAAAATATAATTAGTAGAAATATTATGTTTCTACCTCGGTTAGTAGTCTAAAAGGTCTTGTATGGGTGCCCCCGACATCTCTCATGTTGTTCTGCCCCATTCTTCCCCATTGATGAACCTCTTTTGGTGGAGTCAAAATTCTGAGACAATTGAAATTAAACAATGTACATCAATCAAAATTCATTGAAATCTTGTTAAAATTATTCTAAATGATAAAAGAGAACCCAGTTGCTTCTAAAACCAATTTATTGAACAAGCATCCAAAAACACCACTCTATAACCTATCAGAGACCACAAATCAAACGAAGGCAGATAGAAAAAAATGTCAATAGTAAAAGAGAAATGGGATAGCATCACCCTTACTTTTTCAGTTCTTCTTGGGCTTCTAGAACTGCACATGAAAAGGAAATTTTTTTATCAGTACCATATGTCAAAAGGGATAAAATGATCGTTTGGATTTTCCTAAATAAAAAACATAAAATTACCTGATGAAATGCAAAATAGGTCCTTAGAACTGATTAAACTATCATTCAATAAGGATTTTCTCATAAATAAATAAATTGGAATCTCTCACCAACAAGGTAGAGATCAGTACGAGCATCATGCAAATGAATATTTAAAGGAGAGTGGCCAAGCCATCAATGTGAAACCTCTATAAAACCCAGAGAAAGCAGAGAAGAAAATTAACACAGATTTTTAGATGAGAAAAATTAACACAAACAAGAAGGTTACCAACAAATCCATGTTGCTTTCCAGTAAAAATAACCACAATAGTCCTTTACTATTAATTTTCAAAAGGCACACGAGCATCAAGACTCTCTTAGGTTCTAGTGATCAAAGTAATGGAAAATGAAAACAAATGAAGGTTTATATTAAGCAGAGTGAGGAAGACTTCATATTTTTTGCAGCACATTTTCAACCTATAGAGTGGTCAGGAAATAATAGGATGCAATATGGTTGTGATCATAGTACTACTAAAATGATAAAAAACAATTTTGTTGTAATATAGTTAGACCCTACAGAAAGAATTCAAATATTATTTAATATTTGTGCCTACTTATTGGAAGAAGATACCCCACAGTTGCAGATTTGTAGCTGAAATTTTGTGAACATTCGTCAAAATGTCAGTAAGACCTTCAACTATAAACATTGTGTGCAACGCAGGAAAAGTTATATAAAATTCTTACAACCAATTGGACATTTTATTAGATATTCATGAGCCAATTGGTTTTGAAACATTGACCAAGATTTCAACATTTTATGGAAAATATTAAAGAACATCTAGTGAAAAAATTCCATGAATCTGTACTACAAAATGTATGTATGAGTTCATTGCATTGAGAGTAGTGATATGCATATACAGTCCAGGTCTATAATGCTAATAGATGAAATTGAAAAACATAAATTCCATAAAAATGAAAATTTTAAAACCCCATGGTTAAAGATGGATCTTTGTTGATATTATTAATCTACATAAATATAAAACATCTAAAAGTATACAAAATATCTCATTCCTTTTACCCATGCTTCTTCCTAATCCTTGTGGCAATACCTCGAGGGAAAAGGCATTTCCAGGAAGTGAAAAAAATGTTCAATGAAATGGGAAAAAGAATTACCAAGATTATGGATGCAATTCTAGCAACATCCTCAAGAAAGTTCCCTGCATTTTAGATTCCATCCAAGAAGTGAAGCTAATAATCTGAGGGCTTAAAGGAAAATATCGAGGAGATTTATTCGTATTGTTGAGAATGGAAAATTTTGGTAATGTTTAAAATGTCAAGTTGTGAACCATGATTAGTAGCACGCAAAACCAACAATTGGAGGTGGCAACAACAAGCACCTCAATCTCAAATGGGATTTGACAAGTGAACATTCTCAGGGATGAATTACTTAGCTTGATAAGAATCTTGAAGTAAATGGAGTAAGAATTGGTATGTACCCTTTGATCGATAAGTTGAATAATTCTTGGATCAGCACAAGACGTATTGAACAGGTTTAAGTGGAATAATGCAATATTTTTACTAGGTTGTTGCAGTTTGACAGTCCCTATAGGTTATATTGGTTGGTCTTAGTTAAGCCTGCTGAATTTGTAATCTATTGTTTTAGTATTATAGATATATTTTATCATGAAACAAGAAACAAACTCTTAGATATAAACAACAACATCTGGAAAAATCCTTGTACACTTCAGCAAAATCATCTTTAATGTTATCTAGACCAAGAAAAGTCTTTACAAGCTATCTCCACATGCATCTCCATATGATCAGAATTACGAGCACATTGCATTCTCCAGAACAAATTAAGAGCTCTCTTATAAGTAGAGATTTGTATGATCCAGCAAGTAGCCTTCAATGGCTAAAGGGTGTGCCTTCTCTGGCATAGGTTTTGTGATTTTAAGGTAACAAATCTATAAGTAGACTAACAAATTTTCTAGTAAAGCTTTCCAAACTTTATATGGTTTTATAAATTGTAGATAGTTCTTTAGAGGATTTATTATCAGGGTTTTCTCTGTTGCTCCCTACCTGAAGATTGTTGCTTAGTTTCTTACTTTGCTAGTGACATATTTCATGTTCCTTGTCCCTTCAATTGAAAATTCTTCCATGGTATTCTTATTCATTTCCTTTAATACCTTGGCACCCTATCGTATGTTCCTATTATAATGGATATTTCTTATAATAAAGGGTTTCCCTTTCCTTTCATGTGTTTTTATATTTTCCATTTCTAAATTTCAGTTAATAAAGTTACCAGCTCCTTAGTATTTGTTGGAGGAGCAAGTCGGTAAAGCCGACTTAAACGATCAGCTGACTAAGTCCGTCAGCTGACTAATGAGAGATTAGGTCAGCCGCATCAGGTCGTGTTGGTTGACCGAACCGACAGGTAGTTATTTGTAATTGTTTGTAATTCATATATATTAAGCTGTTGAGCCAGATGAGAACTCGGTTTAGTTCTCTGTATTGTATCGACCCTTTCATTATAATATAATCTGTTATTTCGCTTACTTGTTCTTGTCTCTTGTATCTGTTATGTATGTCTGTTCTTATTATTGGTAACCCTATGTGATCTATGATATTACAACATTGCTTTCGTTGCATATTATGGGCAAGTCTATTAGCAAGTTTGACAAACCCGACAAGAAATCCAAGCACTCGAGAAGAGAAAAAGCACAGAGGAAGAACTCAGAAGCACAATTGAAAATCAAATAGTTCTCGAAATAGCCAAATTGCAGAAACATGAGCGACAAGCACACCAGTGGGTGCAGCAAGCCATTCCAAGTTTAGAAAAATTAGACATCATCTACCCATAGATGAAATGACTTTTTGAGACAGCAGAGGAAAAGGACCACTTTATGGGTCCCGACATGGAGAAGATAGCATAATTTTCCATTCAAGAAAAGATGTCGATATTATCAAGTCTCACTACATTAAACATCGACATCCAAAAAATACTACAAAGTTGGACGACATTCCAACATCAGCTGAAGCAATTGTCGAAGTCTGTGTGCAAAAAATACCATCCATCAGACTTCACATCCCATGAAGATCAAACAAAAAAATAACTACTTAGGACGGGCAAAGACATTTTTGGTATCTCCCTATTTCTTCGGGATGAAGAAACATTTTGTTTGTGGGGGAGATGTCGGAGGAGCAAGTCGGTAAAGCTGACTTGAACGATCAACCGACTAATGAGAGATTAGGTCGGCCACATAAGGTCGTGTCAGTTGACTGAACCAATAGGTAGTTATTTGTAACTGTTTGTAATTCATATATATTAAGCTGTTGAGCTAGATGAGAACTCGGTTCAGTTCTCTGTATTGTATGGACCCTTTCATTAGAATATAATCTGTTATTTCGCTTACTTGTTCTTGTGTCTTGTATTTGTTATGTATGTTTGTTCTTAATGTGTATTATTGGTAACCCTATATGATCTGTGAGATTACAACAGTATTCATTGTTTTATATTCTTTGTTTCTAGCCATGAGGATGGATTTCTAGAGTCCAAAAAGGTTCATATATTTACTTACACCCGTGGTACTAGGACTTCCCTTGTTTCCATAGTACCATTCCTCTATTACCGTGAAAATTTATTCAATTAGCGTGGTCAGTAGTTTTCTTCATTTAAGCAAACTACTACTTTTTCTCATGTTACCATGCAAAAAATTGCTACTACTTTCTGTCATCTGTTGTTCAGTAAAGTGGGAAAGAACTTTAAGCTTAAACTTTAAAATTAAATACTTTCACAAGCATCCCAGTTATTGAAGCTTGGCCTAGTTAGTTCAACATGTGTGAAAACAATTGGGGAGGATAGGTCACTTGTTATATTTTCTTATTCCTCTTTTTATACATGTAAATAATAAATTCTAATTAAGTATTGAATGGAAAGTTAGGACATGCTTCCAATAAATCCATCCAGAGGGTAATTCTACCACTTGCATTCAAAATTTATGATGTCTATGATCACTGGTGCAATAAAGTGCTCACCACCTATTTGAAGTTAACAATAGTTGACTGGAGCTTGGAAACATTCCTTGGTTTTCTTATGTGTAAATTTTCTATGAAATGTCCTCAAATTTAAAAGATGCAACTGAGTATAATGTAAAATTCAAATACATAACACATAAATTTATTTTCACTTACTAGTAGCATCAGATATGTTATTATCTATTGTCAGAAGTTGTTGATCCAAAGAACAACATCTACTAGTAAAAGTTTAAATGGTTGCAATTTGTGACCTCAAGACTGACTAAAATGCAGTAAAAGTGTGGCTGCAGAAAAATGACTCTTTTTTGGGGCACATACTACAAAAGATAAAATGACTCTTTGTCGGGGCACACACTACCGAAGATCATTTATTAAAACCCGTAAAGTTGTTAGTGACCTACACTGCAAGCTGTAACCATGTTTTAAACTAGAAGTGACAGAAGAAGAAATACTTGGGTTCTCTTGAAGACTTTGTGGAATTTTCTTGAGTTTTTTTAAGAAATATGACAAGATTGAAGCAAGGCCCCATCTTAAATCAACATCAAGACAAATTCTAGGCACTTTTTAGGCATTTTGAGCTATTTTTTAGGGTTAGTCAACCCTCCATCAACAACGATTTTGAATTTATGGGAAATTTCTATGGTTAAAACAACCTAATCTATTAATCTGGGCATAATTTGGGAACTTATGGCATATCTCATCCTCCCAATTCCAAAAAACAATTAGTATCATATTTGGGTAGTCCTGTGGGTGGAGAAGTGATAATAAGGAGAAAATAGGGTGATTTCCTATCAGCTGCAACCCTAGTGTCAGTCACATGTCCACAATTAGGCCTATTCTCAACCTTTTGATAGTGATAAAAGATATATATGACCTATAGAATTTAGATTAAAAGGGTCAAATATCATCCATTATTTAGATGAAAAGGAGGGTTTTTAGGCAGGTTTGGTTGTATTTGTGCATAGACCATAGCTTGAAACTTCAATAGCAGCCTCTGGAGGTGCCAAAAAACAAATATGAACAATTTTGAGGTCATAGTAGCATCAAATCATCTCTTCTTGGAGGTTTATGGACTCTAGCTCTGAAAATAAACCTTGTTAATAAATCTAGGCAGTTTTGAAGTTCATGGTAGTATCAAAATTGTGGAAACTTAGACATGTAGCATCCTTAAAACAATCATGTAGCAATGTATTGCAAATTAAAGACAGAGTTTGATGGTAGTTTTCATATATTATTTCATGTAGGATTTAGAAGATTAAAACTGCAATGATTTATTAGTATTGGTATCTTCAATTTTGAGCTCTTTTGTGGAAACCTATAGATAAAGATAAGATAAGATAATAATATTAATTTTTGACAAATGACCACAAAGGTAGGTCAATGGGACCGAGTGGTGAAAAGTGAATACAAGAACAAAGAAAGGAATATTCATAGCAAACACTCTCTCTCATTGGGATGGGATGGGGATTTCCCACTGTAAATTGGTAAAGTAAATGCTATTTAGGAAATGTGCAGGGTTCAAGTCTCTTACCCCATGTTAAATTAGTTTTTTACTGCAACGAAAAACGATCTACTTAGTTACCATATTTATTTATGGATGCTCTAGAATGGCGAATATGGAATTTGGGACTTATAGGGTGCACTTTGGATAATATCCTAAAAAAATATGTGAACTAACCAAAAGAGAAAATCCTCTATTTCAAGGACAAAGAGGTGTAATTTTGGGGCTTATTACTTATAGGACAATTGTACTAGAATTCCTTATTACCTTCTATGCAAATATAGCTTCCCAATAGTGGAGTGTGTTCCTTAAACAAAGTCCCTATATTCCATGGGTCTCTGAGAAAATAGATTTCCTTTCAACCTTTTCCTTCTATCATAACAAGAGGACTAAAGATACAATTAACCCATGGAACTTTTTTTTCTACATTTCTACCAAGTTGATGTCTTATTTGTCGTTACTCTGAATGCTCATTTTTTGTTTTCATACCCATTAAGTAATGTCCTTAGTATTATTATTTTTATGTTTTATGCAAGTTCATGGCATCTTTCCTACAATTTTGGGTGCTTTTTTCTACCTTCATTATGGAACAAGTAAGTAACATTGGATGAACCAGATATACACCAAAAAGTGAAGAGTGTGATCCCATGGCTGGTTGTTTTGGTTTCCAATATTCCAACAATTCAAATGACTCCTTTCACTTTATCAAAGAAGCTGCGAGTTACTTAGTATCTATATTTCCATCTTGAGGGTAAAGGAATCATGGGAATTCAAATTAGTACAGTTAGCAATAGCTCGCTAAGGTAATATAACCCTTGGCATGGTATTTTAGGAAAATGTTCCTTCCGGCATGTAGGAATCCAGACATGATTTCATTTATGGGATCTCTTTATCATACCTTTGTATTAAAGGTCAAAATGGTTTGTTCTTTAAGCACCCGTCTCACCAAGAGCTGGGGGCTATGTCAACCCATGGCTGCATAGATCTTGACTATGGAGATTCTCCCCAATATGATGGTTTTGGTATACCGAGTATCCTTATTCTTTCCTGACAGTCAAGAATTCATCACAAAATGAATAGGAAACAAGTAGTCGGTAATCTAGTAGCTTAAGCACAATAGACTCATCCTTTCTATTATTTGGGAAGTCAATCCACACAAAACTGTCTCCTAAATCTTACCAGCAACAACAGTCGGTGTTGAGCTCCTCATACAGGTCATCTTTTCACGTGTTCACTAAGAATGTTTGATGAGAAGGGTCGCATTCCTTCTTCGTTCAATTGTAATACTATGGTTGTAGTGACAATGCTAATTTAAAAATTCATATGAGAATCTAGAGAAACATGGTCATTGAGGAGGTCAATAGTAAAATGGAGAAGTTGAGAAAATATAGGAGTAAATTGTTGGATGTGGAAGAATCCCACTTATTCAAGAAATTCGCGCTACTTGGATTAAGGAAGGTGAAAATAACAAGTCTTCCTAGCACAAAGTGTTGGACCATATAAATTTTAAGAGGCTCTGGGGAATTATCTTCCACTTGAAGTTATGGGGAAGGATCTCCCATTGTTAGTTGAAGAATAGAGAATGTTTATGAAGATATATGGTCCTATTATCTCAACTTATGTATCCAATACCCTAAAATGTATAATCATGATCCTTTGTTTATTATAGTCTAATAACCTTCTACAATAATGTTTATAATATCATAGCAAAATTCATACCCAAAAGACTAAATCCCATTCAGAATCAAGGGAAAAAAAATATTTGTTTTTCCTGATGTGACTAAAAAAAGACCTGCATTCCATAAAAAAGAAGAAATTACTTATCCATAATTAAATTAGGATTTTATGAAACATTTAATATAGTATATTGGACCTTTCTAAGAATTTTAATGTTGCACATAGGTTTCAATATCCATGTGATTAATTACACTAATGAATATTTCTCTGATGTGTCTTTTGCAAAGTTGATCCATGGAGAAACAATGGTGGAATTTTTAGTTTTTGATGTAGTTGCACCTACACAATTTACAAATTTAGAGTGTAAATCTTAGCCAAGTACTGTAGACTATAGACTATATAGCGACAAAAAATTTAAAATGCAATCCTCATCAATCCTCATCAAGAACGTGATCTACTGACCATGTTCTCTCTTCATTCATACAACTTTAGTCTCAGATCTAGAATAGAGAATGACAACCCAACAATAAGAATGTGTCCCCTCTAAGCAGTTGTGTCCAAGGATAAAAGGAATACTTGTTAGGGTACACAGGGTACTCCCAAAGGATCGAACACCAAGAAAAACCGCTTCACACAAACAGATCACAGATAAATACAACAATGTTTGTCACGTGGTTAAAACCCTCGAGAGGGAAACAGTCCACGGCCCCAACCAAATAGCTACTTGGAGCAATTTATTATGCAAAAGAAAGAAAGTTACATGAGCTTCTCATAATCGATCAACTAGCCAAGGACCCTCTATGCTCTTTAAATAGAGATCATAGACCAATCAGGTGTTAAGCCACGGATCAATGGTAGGTATGAGCTAAGAGAAGTTGAATCGTCGGATCACTCTATGTCTATAACATATCGTGACCATCGGATTAGAATATTTACAAATGCATACTAATGCATACTAAAGAAACACACTTTTACCTAACGGATATATTACACAAGTTGATCTTAACTAACTCCTAAGTGTATAAATATCCTAACATCCCCCCTTAAGAACAACTTGGGATAGGATTGAAGGATTTACAAAAGTGACACTATTAGGAGAAGGAAGGAGGCATTAGAGCCTATCCCCCCTTAAGGACACATTCCTGAACTCCTAACATAGACCGAAGTTTAGAAAACTTTGCTTCTGTAAGAGACTTGGTGAAGATGTATGCAACTTAATCATCTGTAGGACAATAGAGAACTTCAATAACACTATCATGAACAAGATTTCTGATGAAGTGCATGTGTAGCTCAATGTGTTTGCTGCACTGACGTAGAACTGGATCTTTGGCAAGCTTGATGGCACTTTGATTGTCGCACCAAAGTGGAGTAGGCTGTTGCTGCTCGAATCCAAACTCTGAAAGGATCTGTCGAAGCCATAAATCTTCCTGACTGGCATTAACTGCGGATCGATATTCTGCTTCTGCTGAAGAAAGAGCAAGAGCTTGTTGTTTCTTACAAGCCCAAGTGACAGGTCCAGATCCCAGACTGAAAACATAACCTGCAGTAGACTTCTGATCATCAGGATCACCGACCCAATCTGAATCAGTGAAACCAACCAACAAAGGTTTCCCCCCTGTACTGTAATGAATCCCAAACTGAATTGTACCTCGAATATATCGAAGTATTCTTTTTGCTGCTTTCCAGTGACTTTCATGAGGAGTTTGCATGTAACGGGCAACATGACCAACGACAAAGGAAAGGTTTGGATGGAAATGAGTCAAGTATAAAAGACTACCAACAAGCTGACGATACAAGGTGGCATCTACTTCAGGGGAAGTACAAGTGGTAGAAAGTTTGACTCCAGACTGGAAGGGAGAAGGGGCTGGTTTACAATCTTCCATGTGGAAGTGATGAAGAAGGTCACAAGCATACTTAGACTGGGAAAGAAAGATTCCTTCTTTGGTTTGCAAGACTTGGAGACCAAGAAAATAATGCAAATGTCCTAAGTCTGACATTTCAAAATTTTGCTCAAGACAGGATTTCACATGGGTTATAAGGTTAAGGTCACTACCAGTAAGGATAAGATCATCAACATAAAGAACAAGTATGATGAGATGGTTTCCTACTTTATTGGTATAGACATTGGGGTCAGAATGGCATCTAGAAAAACCAGTGTCAAGGAGAAAGCTATCCATTTTGGCATACCAAGCTCTAGGAGCTTGCTTAAGGCCATATAAGGATTTCTTAAGGAGACAAACAAGGCTAGAGTTATTCTGAACATATCCAGGAGGTTGTTAGATGTAAATTTCCTCATGTAAATCACCATGTAAGAAGGCAGACTTGACATCCATTTGATGGACTTCCCAGTTATGTAAGGCTGCAAGGGAAAGAACAAGGCGGATGGAGTTCATTTTTGCTACAAGGGCAAAGGTTTCATTGTAGTTAATCCCTTCAACTTGGGAAAAACTTGGCAACTAACCTTGCCTTAAGTCTTTCAACACTTCCATCTGATGCATACTTAGTTCTGTAGACCCATTTACATCTGACAATTTTTCTTCCTTTTGGAAGAGGAACAAGATCCCAAGTATCGTTCGCTATTAAGGAACGATATTCTTCATCCATAGCTGCATCCCAATCTGGATTTCCTGAAGCTTCTGTAAAAGTTTCTGGATCATGATTCTCGAAAACTTGAGCCAAAAGAGAAGAGGCTCGCTAAAACTGAGAACATGTTCGACGTTGATCTCTAGGATCACCGACAAGATCACCAGCTGCTTCACATGTTGAACGGACCCATCGAGGAAGTATTGGTGCTGGTGCAATTGGAGGAACATGAGCAGGCGGAGGTGGATTTTCATCCGCACTGTCATCATCAGAAAATGGAGTTGGAAACCTATCAAGGAAGCTGGAAGAAGAAGAAGAAGAAGAAGAAGGCACAATCGCCGAATTAGGCTCGCAGGCCAAAGATGGCACACCCGCCAAGTTAGGCTCGCAGGCCAAGATATTTTCATCAAATTTAACATCTCTTCTAATGATTATATCATGAGAATGTGGCTGAAGAAGTCTATAACCTTTTACATCTTCAAAATATCCAACAAATATGCACTTTTCACTTTTAGGCTGCAATGCTTTCCGTTTTTCATCCGGAATGTGAGCCCATGCTTCACAACCAAACACACGAAAGTGACTTACATCTGGTTTAATTTTACTCCATGCTTCTTCCGGTGTTATACCCTGTAAAAATTTAGTGGGTGTGCGATTAACTATGTAATTTGCACAATTTATGGCCTCAGCCCAATATTGAAGACTTAGTCCCTTAGATTGGATCATACAATTAGCCATTTCTTTTAAAGTGTGGTTCTTCCTTTCAGCTACACCATTTTGTTGTGGTGTATATGGAACAATGTACTGTTGTTGGATTCCTTGTTTAGTGAAAAAAGTAGTGAACATGTTGTTAACATATTCTCCTCCATTGTCAGATCTTAACTTAAGAATTTGATGACCACATTGTTTTTCAACAAGAGCCTTGTAGGCTAAGAACATGTTAAATACTTCGCTCTTAAGTTTTAGGAAGTAAACCCAAGTGCGTCTGGAGTAGTCATCAATGAAAGTTAAGAAATATTTGAAACCAGAAAAGGAAGCAGATGGAAAAGGGCCACACAAGTCACTATGCACAAGCTCCAAGAGGCACGTTTGTCAAAACTGTCTCGATGATGTTTTGCAAGATACCATCGGAAGACCAGTCACCATATTGTCTTTACATAGTTGTTGCAATGAGCGATAATTTAAGTGACCAAATCGCTCATGCCAAAGTTTGCTCAAGTTATCACTATGAGGAACAAAAACTGAAGGAAAAGGTGATGACCCAAAGTTGTTAAATTTGTACAACTTGGTAATATCATCAACAGTTCCAGTATCAAGGACATTTTGAGGATTTTTAAAATCCTTGATTACAACTTGGTGAGGTGTAAACATTACAGTTTTACCTTCACCTGAATGAGTAATTTGATAGGCTGATAACAAATTGCAGGAAATTTTTGGAACACATAGTACATTACTGAAATGACCATTTTCTACTGGAACTGTTCCGGATCCTACAACACTTAGAGATCTATGATCACCAAAAAATATTTGTTTGGTGTTACATTCATGCATAGTAGAAAAGATGGCTTGATCCTTAGCCATATGATAAGATGCTCCAGAATCAATGAGCCATTCATTTGAAGTAGAAGAAGAAGATGCAGTATAAGAGTAACCAGAAGCACAAAGTGCATGTCCATGAGTGTTAGATTCTGAAGACGAATCTAGGCTGATGTGGTGCTTATTCATTGCTGCTTCCAAGGCTGCCATCTTCTTAAAACATTTAGATTCATGATGATTATCTTTCCCACAAAAATTGCAATGACGCTCAGTCTTCTTTCCTTTTTGCTTCGATCCTTTGTCATTTTTTTAAGAAGGAGCTGACTGAGAGGGTTTGGGACCCTTGTTGTTTTGCTTATTATTGCGAAAATTCTGTTTCTTGGGAGGCTTGGACTTTTCTTTCTGTTGGGACAATAAGGCTTTCCCAGATGTATTTGCATTGTTAATTATTCCAAGATGAATGAGCTTATCTTGCTCTCTAATTAAGGAATCACAAAAGGATTCAAGACTAGGCTCTACATAGCTGGCTGCAGTCAAGGATTCTTTCATGGAGTAGAATGTAGATACAAAAACATAATATGCAGGTCCAATTTTGGAAAGAATATGATAAATACATTGTTTGTCTTCTTTCTTAATCTTGCATTCTGCACATAATAGTCTAATAGTTTTATACTTAGATAAATAGTCTTGAATGCAAGAAAAATCATTGGGATTCAAGGAAAGCAACTCATTCTCAAGTTGATGACCCCGAATTTCATTGTGTTTACCAAACACAGATTCCAACTTTTCCCAAGCTTTATCAGGTTCATCAATGCCAGATATGTGGAATCGCAAATCAGTAGAGATTGACATCCCAATCAATCCACGAGCTTCATCACATCTATTTTCCCATTTAATTTTCTTATCATCATCAGTGGGTTTTGTTTCTTTCTCTGAGGTTATCCTGAAAAGTCCCGTACTTCGCAGAACATCCTCCATACGAGATTTCCATGAGAAATAGTTAGAACTTGTAAGTATAATATCACAAGGGGTGGCCATACTGTAAAATAATGGCTGAAAGAACAGAAACTAACTGTCTAGATGCAAAGAGTTCGAAACAATATGCGGTTTTAAAAAAATGACACTTAAAACTGATTCTGGATGATGAAGTTATGCTTGATCAAAGGAAATGTTGAAGATGTCCCCAATAGTGACGTGGCAGATATTAACTTGACCAATTAAAAAAAAGAACCCCCCTCTTCCAAAGATCAACCTTTGACAATCACTTTACAATAAAGTTGCTTTGAAGTGAATCACTTTTATAGAATAAGTGAGGTTCACTTTTACAATAATGTACTTTTAAATAGTGCAGCAATAAATTAAAAGACTTAAGTGACTCACTTTTATTTTATTTTATTAATGTGAGATGCACTTTTACAATAAAGTAATTTGAAAATAGAAATTGCATGCACTAAAAAGTGGCTTGATAAGATTTGAACTCAAGACTTATCAAGGTGTAAAGCAACTTTGGACCAAGTGAGCTAAGTTTAAAAGGTACGTAAAACTATGGAAAGAGGAAGGGTTTTTTTTTTTTTTACTCTTCTCTCTCGTTTTCTGTGCTTGCTTTCTTTTCTTGCAAATCACAAAAAAAAACGAAAAACGAAAACAAAAAAACTTTTTCCACACAATGGGGTTAGATCTTGGTTAGCTTACCCAGAAAGTCTACGTTTTCAAGTTTTCTCACTATTTCTGATTTGCCGTGATCGCACAAGGTGCACGGCAAAGAGCATACGTACCCGAGAAGACAAGAAAAAAAACTTTCCCTCACTGTTTCTGATTCGCCGCGATCGCGCAAGGTGCACGACAAAGAGCATACGTACCCGAGAAGACAAGAAAAAAAACTTTCCCTCACTGTTTCTGATTCGCCGCGATCGCGCAAGGTGCACGACAAAGAGCATACGTAGCCAGGGAAGGAAACAGTCCGAGACTAAAAAAAAAAGATCTAATAATAAGACTGATAAGATATGAGAGATTTTAAAAAAAATAAAACAAATCCGTCACTGTAACATTATACCTTCAGATTTGCCGAAATGGGTGTTTCTGGAACAAACGGAAATGGTTTTCGGTGAAACGAAAACTATTTTCAAATGGAAACGGTGCTCCAGACGCAATGAAACAACTCCAATAGGCCACAAATGCACAGAAAAACTAGAACTAGAAACCATTTTAAAGTTTCGGCAACACTGGTTCCAGATCTTGATCAAAACCGAAAGCGACTCTTCATAAAAGCTCTGATACCATGTTAGGGTACATAGGGTACTCCCAAAGGACTGAATACCAAGAACAACCACTTCACACAAATAGATCACAGATCAATACACCAATGTTTGTCACGTGGTTAAAACCCTCGAGAGGGAAACAGTCCATGGCCCCAGCCAAATAGCTACTTGGAGCAATTTATTATGCAAAAGAAAGAAAGTTACATGAGCTTCTCATAATCGATCAACTAGCCAAGGACCCTTTATGCTCTTTAAATAGATATCATAGACCAATCGGGTGTTAAGCCACGGATCAATGGTAGGTATGATCTAAGAGAAGTTGAACCGTCGGATCACTCTATGTCTAGAACATATCGTGACCGTCGGATTAGAATATTTACAAATGCATACTAATGCATACTAAAGAAACACACTTTTACCTAACGGATATATTACACAAGTTAATCTTAACTAACTCCTAAGTGTCTAAATATCCTAACAATATCCCATTGTTAGTTGAAGAATAAAGAATGTTTATGAAGATATATGGTCCTATTATCTCAACTTATGTATCCAATACCCTAAAATGTATAATCACGATCCTTTGTTTATTATAGTATAATAACCTTCTACAATAATGTTTATAATATCATAGCAAAATTCATACCCAAAAGACTAAATCCCATTCAGAATCAAGGGAAAAAAAGTATTTGTTTTTCCTAATGTGACTAAAAAAAGACCCGCATTCCATAAAAAAGAAGAAATTACTTATCCATAATTAAATTAGGATTTTATGAAACATTTAATATAGTATATTGGACCTTTCTAAGAATTTTAATGTTGCACATAGGTTTCAATATCCATGTGATTAATTACACTAATGAATATTTCTCTGATGTGTCTTTTGCAAAGTTGATCCATGGAGAAACAATGGTGGAATTTTTAGATTTTGATGTAGTTGCACCTACACAATTTACAAATTTAGAGTGTAAATCTTAGCCAAGTACTGTATACTATAGACTATATAGCGACAAAAAATTTAAAGTGCAATCCTCATCAATTCTCATCAAGAACGTGATCTACTGACCACGTTCTCTCTTCATTCATACAACTTTAGTCTCAGATCTAGACTAGAGAATGACAACCCAACAATAAGAATGTGTCCCCTCCAAGCAGTTGTGTCCAAGGATAAAAGGAATACTGTAGATCACACCTTCACCAAACGATCCCTGGTTTAATCTAAGAATTGTGACCTCCCTTTATCCATATCTCAACACAAGAAATAATTCGTTGATTTCTCTAATTAATGAATGTCTACCCAAGATGTTAACGCCTTCCACAAATCATGTGCACCTTCTCAAGCGATCTCTCAACCCTCAACAGTGGAGTGTTGTGTCTGTAGGAATATCACTTCCCTCCTTTATTTATCCATGATTTGTGTCTAATATCGAGTTTCCCTATCAGTGAAGATCCAAAGAGTCGCTGCCTGTGGATACAAATTCAAGCTTGTCAGAGTAACTTGAACTCTGTTGTAATGATCACACCTTCTTTATAACATGGATTGTTTCCTCAAATCTTAGTCTTGGCCCATGATTATGACAAGTCTACCTTCATGAATGCGTCCCCATTTATTATACTCAAGCTTCTAGAATGGTATAATGTTCCTCCTTAAGAAACAATCTGTTGATGTAATTGTAACTTCATAATCTATTCACTTGTATTTCTTATGTATTGTAACCCGATGTTTATTCCGGGATGTATTGCAATGTACTTGATTCATGTCATGCCCCAATGTTCCTAACGGGAGTTTCTATAACGTAAACAAGTCATGTCAAGTCAAGGTGGGTAACCCTCCTATTGTCTAAGGGTTAAAGTCCCCGCAGTTTCGGGGCACTAAGGTTATTAGACTCACCTAGTGAAGTCGGCCCTAGTTTGGTTTAGTCAAGTCGGGAACTAGTATAAATAGAGAGCTAGACTCTATATTTATCGCACACTCACTAACACTCAGTTGTAGTGCATAGATGAGGAAGAGAAAGACACTGGGGTAAGGAAGAAAGAGGTTACTGTTGTCGAGAGATCATCTTACTATTTTGGGGTTTTTACTTTCGGTGTTGATTCTATCTCTAAGGAAGTTGCAAGGTTTTCTCCATTTATGGTTTCCCCGAGGAAAAACAATGTGTTCATTGCCTCTTGTGTTTGATTGTTGTGCTTGTTGTTCTCTCAGTTAAAGATCCTAATATTATGCTAGCTTAATGTTAAAAATCTAACATGGAATCAGAGCTAACCTGAGAAGAAGACACTATGCAGCTGCGGGAACTAGAGATTCCTACTTTGTGGATCTCTCTCCATAGATTTTCAGCAAAAGAAGGTTGGAATAACTCTCCTCCCTAGGGCGCATCTTTCTGTCAAAGCAGAATCCAATTCTGAGGTTTTTCAGTTTTGGACCCGACACTACTACGAAAAATTAGGGCTTTTCACAGAAGTGGAATTTTTTAGTGAGCCCAGGCCTGGATTGATCTCCTACCAAAAATTGAAGTAAGGGATCAAGATCAAAGAATTTGGTTGGACATAACTCCAGAAAAGCAAAACCTTAATCTGCTCATGAACCAACACTGCAGAATTTCAGCTCCAAATCCAAATCTGACATCTTGACCTGGTAAGATCTAAATATTTTGTATTTCCATTTGAGGTTCTCAGTTAAGATGTCTCATCATACCAAGCTTGATGAAAAGCTTGAGGGAGCTGATAACTTCTGAGCCTGGAAGTATAGGATCTCCCTGGTCCTGGAAGAAAATGAGTTGGACTCCTATATCAGTGAGGAAGTTCCAGTTCCAGAGGGAGATGAGGCTAAGGCCTTACATAACAAGAATTTGGTTATGGAAAATAGGATTATTTCTGATTCAATAAAGGATCACCTCATACCACAAGTTTCCTTCCTAAAGACACCTAAAGATATTTTTGATGCCCTAACCAAATTGTTTGAAGGGAAGAACATAAACCAGAAGATGACTTTGAGAAACCAACTGAAGAATGTGAAGATTCAGAATGTAGAGACCATCGAGTATTACTTCAATAGAGTTTCTTAGATTAAGGAACAACTAGAAGTAGTAGATGAAGAAGTGGAAAATAAAGAGATTGTAATGACCACCTTGAATGGTCTCCCTAGGACATGGGACTCTTTCATTCAAGGGATCTGTGCCAGAAATAAGTTAGTCAAGTTCAGCAGACTTTGGAAAGAATGTTCACAAGAAGAAGCTCATATAGTAGCTTGAGAAGAGAAGATGGGAAGTGAAGATCAAGCTCTCACAGTTCAATCCAAGAAACCCATAAGGGACCATCATCATCATCATTATAAAGGTAAGCACTCTTTCCACAAGAAATCTCAACTCATATTTTATACTTGTGATGAAATAGGACACTTTGCAAGAGATTGTCCTAAAATCAAAAGAAACCTTCACAAAAAGAAAAGCAACAAGAGAAGAAATCATGATCATGCTGCAGAGGATGATGAACCTTCCACAAAGAAGACAAAATATGAAAGTGAAGATTCTTCATTTGATGAAGAATATGTTTTAATTTTTGCTCTCATGGGAAATATCACACATGGAAGCAATGATTAGCTTATAGACAATGGGGCTTCCAAGCATATGACAAGATTCAAGGAATCCTTTGTGAGACTATCAAAACATGAATCACCTCACAAGGTGAAGCTCGACGATGACTACCAATATCCAATAAAAGGTAATGGGGAATCCTCCTATAAGCTAGACTCTGTAAAGTCTATGACAATGAAGGAAGTATTGTTTGTACCAGGACTAAAGAAGAACCTTCTCTCCATATCTGCATTATATGCAAAAGGAATGAGGGTTGCATTTATAGATGGTCAAGTCATCATATGGCCAAAAGGAAAGACTATTGATGATGCAGTAGTGATTAGAGAACAAGAAGGAGGATTGTATAAATTGAAGGGCCATCCAGAACAAGCCTTGTTCCATGAAACAGTAGAGCCAAATGAGCTTTGGCATAGAAGGCTTGCACATGTGCATTACAGAGCACTACTACTTGCAAGCAAAGCTGTTGAAGGTCTTCCAAAAATTCAAGCAAAACATGATGGGGTCTGCAAAGGATGTGCGAAAGGAAAGAACACGAAGAAGACATTTCCAGGTAGCGAAAGAAAAGAAAAAGGAATCTTGGAAATCATCCACTCTGATGTCTGCGGATCAATGTCATCAAGTTCATTAAGCGGGTATGTATGCTATGTTTCCTTTATTGATGGATTTTCTAGGAAGAAATGGATTTAATTCATGAAGAACAAAGATGAAGTATTTAGCAAGTTCAAGGAATTCAAAGCCTTGATCGAGAACCACACAGAAAAGAAGATCAAGACCTTTCAATTAGATAATGGTGGAGAATTCACATCAAATGAATTCAAATAGTTATGCAAAGACTCAAGGATTAAGAGGGAGCTGTCCACTCCATACAATCCACAACATAATGGGATTGTAGAAAGGAAGAACAGAACTATCATGAAAGCTACAAGAGCTATGCTTCATGACCAAGATCTTCCCATGCATATATGGGCAGAGGTTGCTAGAATAGTGATGTATGTACAGAATCGTACTCCACACAGAGTACTCAAGAACAAGACTCCTGAAGAAGTATTCTATAGCAAGAAACCAGAATTCATCCATCTCATAATACTTGGTTGTCCTGTGTACATACACATTCCAAAAGAGAAGAGAACAAAACTAGATCCTTCAAGAAAGAAGGAAAGCTCGAAGGCTTATAGAATATACTTCCCAGGATTCAAGAAGATCGACATCAGCATGGATGTGACATTTGATGAAGACACAGCTTACAACAAATCCAAAAAGTAACCAATTGAAGAACCTGAAGAAGCAGAAGCACCCAGAATTCATGATACAACCATGAATGAAGAAACTCAAGAAGAAGATCGAGAATTTGAAGAACCACAAAGACCTGTAGATCCACCTCAGGAGAAGAATCCTCACAAGAGGAAACCTACTTGGGTACAAGAATCTATCAAAGGTGTGGAAAGATATGGGGCTCCAGAACAAAATCACAGAGAAAGAAAGAGGACCAGATCCTGCTCCGGATATGTAGCATTATTATGTGATTTCATCGTTGATGAACCTTCCAATTATGAAGAAGTGACAAAATGGAAAGAATGGAAGGATGCTATGATCAAAGAGTACCAATCGATCATGAAAAATGATGTTTGGGATGTTGTCCCAAGACTAGAAGGGAAGTCATTTGTAACTTCCAAATGGATCTAGAAGATCAAGCATGCTGCAGATGGTAGCATAGAAAAATATAAAGCAAGATTTGTTGCTAGTTGTTTCTCCCAGAAAGAAGGAATAGATTATGAAGAAACTTTTACACCTATAGCCAGATACACTTCTATCAGATCAGTACTTGCTTTGGCTGCAGTGATGAAATGGAAGATACACCAGATGGATGTCAAGACTGCTTTCTTGAATGGTGTAGTAGAAGAGGAAGTGTATGTGGAACAACCACTCAGTTTTGAGACACATGACAGGGAGTCTCATGTATGTAGATTGAAGAAATCCCTGTACGGTTTGAAACAGGCACCTAGGACATGGTACGGCAAAATTGACAGCTTTCTATCTAGTTTGGGTTTTACCAAAAGTGAAGCAGACTCCAACCTTTACTAAAAGGTTGAAGATGGAAACCCAGTGATGCTCCTACTGTATGTAGATGATCTGTTTGTAACAGGTATGGATGGGTTGATTGCTGATACGAAGAGAAATATTGCTACTTAGTTTGAAATGAAGGAGTTGGGAATGATGCACTATTTTCTAGGCATGGAGGTGTGGCAAAATGCAGATGGAATTTCCCTGGGACAAGGAAAATATATGGTAGAGATCCTGAAGAGGTTCAGGATGATGGACTGCAAATCCATGAACACACCTATGGCATCAAACCTGAAGCTATTGAGTGATGCTTCATCAGAAGCGGTTGATTCTATGATGTATCGTCAGATGATTGGGTCCTTGATGTACCTGACGAAAACAAGACTAGATATTTGCTTTGATGTGAACACCTTGAGCCAGTTCTTGACAGATTTGAGACATGTTCACTTGATTGCTGCAAAGCATATTCTGAGGTACCTTAGGGGTACAATTGATTATGGGCTCAAGTATGAGGAAAATCAGAAGATTAACCTAGAGGGTTATGTTGATTCAGATTGGGCAAGCAGTGCCATCGATAGGAACATCACTTCATGGTGTTGCTTCAGTATGGGATCAGGTGTGATCTCTTGGTTTATCCGGAAGAAATCCTGTGTGGAACTGAGTACTTCTGAAGCAGAGTATGTCATAGCTTGTTCAACTAGTTATGAGGCAGTATGGCTAAGGAAGCTACTGTCTGATTTATTTGATCTCTAGTTGGATGCTACTTGTATATATTGCGACAACCATAGTTGTGTGAAGTTGTCAGAGAACCCGGTGTTCCATGACAAGTCAAAGCATATCGAGATCAAGTATCACTATATCAGGGATATGGTGCAAAGGGGAGCAATGAAGCTCTAGTATGTTGGGACGGATGAACAGATAGCTGATGTTGACAAATCCATTAGCCAGAGTGAAGTTTGAGTACTTCAGGGAGAAGCTTGGTGTTCTCCAGATCGAGGTTCCTTCCAAGGGGAAGTGATGAGTCCATGAGCCATTCTAACATGGTGAGAGGATTGGTTCCTTCCATGGTTAGATGTAAGGGCTGAGCCATTCTGTCATGGTGAGAGGATTGGTTCCTTCCATGTCAGATATGAGTGCTGAGCCATTCTGATATGACTGTAGGATTGGTTCCTACATGATCAAATATAAGGGTTGTTTCCATTCTTGGAATGGAGGTGCCTGGTCAGTTACCAGGAATACTTGGTCTGGGACTGAGGGCCTTTCTGAAATGACTGTAAGACATAGTCTTACATGATCAGATGTGAGCACATGGCCCTTCTGATGTGATTGAGGGATTGGTTCCCACTTGATCAGATATAAGGGCTGATGCCATTCTCTGAGAGAATGGAGGCACCTGGTCAATTACCAAGAAATCTTAGTCTAGGACTGGGGACCATTCTGATATGACTGTGGGATGTGTTCTCACATGATTAGATGTGAGTGCAACCATTCTTATGAGTAGGTCATATATAAGTGCTAGGCCATTCTGATGAGTAGATCAGATATAAGTGTTGAGCCATTCTAACTAGTAGGTCAGATATAAGAGCTGGGCCATTCTAACGAGTAGGTCAGATATAAGTGTCAGGCCATTCTGATGAGTAGGTAAGATGTAAGGGCTGGGCCATTCTAACATGGGAGAGGATGAGGTTACTTCCATGGTCAGATGTAAGGGCTGGGCCATTCTGACATGGTGAGGGGATTAAGTTCCTCTCATGGTCAGACATTAGAGGAAATTTGGGGTCTAAAATGGGTCTTATAACAAAACACGCCACAAAATAATTTTTATGAGTTGGAATTCAAGAACCAATAGAATTTCAATAAAATGAGTCAACTGTAATGGTTGAATTGACATATTTGTCATAAAATAAAACTACTTTTTTTGTTCGTATTTTCGACATATCTCCCTGTGTTTTTACTCAAATTTCAAGCAGGAGAGCTTGTTGGATGTGGAATTTAATTCTGCATCCAACGAGTACCCACACTACATACTTTTGATGGACCTCTCTACCCCAAAAACAAGAAATACTTGAAAAAATATGATGATGACATCATCATCATGTTTTTTCAGGTATTTCTTATTTTTGGGGTAGTGGGGTCTGTCAAAAGTATGCAGTGTGGGTACTCATTGGATGTGGAATTAAATTCCGCATCCAATGAGCTCTCCCTCTCAGAATTTGAGTAAAAACGCAGGGAGATATGTCGAAAATATGAACAAAAAAAGTAGTTTTTTTCAGTCTTCCTCCAAAATTAATAACTATTATTTTATTATTTTCCTTAGGAGGCCCATTTTAGACCTCAAATTTCCTCTAATGTGTGAGTGTTTGGTGTTCCTTTCTGACGAGTCAAGGTCAGATGTAAGTGCTGGACGGGCCATTCTGACTTATGGTCAGATATAAGCGTTGAGAAAGACCTACATGGAGGCTAGGCCTACACCCAACATGAAAAAGGGTTGGATATGCAGAACTTCCTATGATGAGAAGAATCATGAGATAACACCCGTGATGATTTCAGTGATGATCTAGATCCAGTGATGATGTCCAGTGATGATCTGAATCGAGTGATGATCCAAATCCAGTGATGATGATCCAGATCCAATGATGAAAGATGACTTGAAGATGAAGAGGACTTGAAGATGAATATGAATTGAAGATGAAGATGATGAGAGCTTGACGATGATCCAGATGATACAGAGAAGAATACTTGTACTGTTAAATTGTGTCGAGAGAATACCTTCCTAGTTAAGAGGGAGTGTTGATGTAATTGTAACTTTGAAATGTATTCACTTGTATTTCTTATGTATTGTAACCCGATGTTTATTCTGGGATGTATTGTAATGTACTTGAGTAATGTCATGCCTCGATGTTCCTATCAGGATTTTCTATAATGTAAATAAGTCATGTCAAGTCAAGGTGGGTAACCCTCCTATTGTTTAAGGGTTAAAGTCCCCGCAGTTCCGGGGCACTAGGGTTATTAGACTCACCTAGTGAAGTCGGCCCTAGTTGGGTTTAGTCAAGTCGGGAATTAGTATAAATAGAGAGATAGCCTCTCTATTTATCACACACTCACTCACACTCAGTTGTAGCTCATAGCCGAGGAAGAGAAAGACACTGGGGCAAGGAAGAAATAGGTTACTGTTGTCAGGAGATCATCTTACTATTTTGGGGTTTTTACTTTTGGTGCTGATTCTATCTCTGAGGAAGTTGCGGGGTTTCTCCATTTATGGTTTCCCCAACGAAAAACACTGTGTTCATTTTCTCTTGTGTTTGATTGATGTGCTTGTTGTTCTCTCAGTTAAATATCCTAATGTTATGCTAGCTTAATGTTAAAAATCTAACACAATCTTTCAATGACAATCCATAAGATTGGTAATTCGTCTAGCTTCCAATGACATGATTTGTACCCTAGAAACTCAAAACAATTTTGATCCCTGCTTAACAATCAACAATTCCTTAGAAATTATGCACAATTGATAGATCTGGATGATCTATCTAGTTGATTGGCTAAGGTGGATAGATTTTGCCACGGAATCCATTTAGGTCAAGGAAAGCCGCCCTAAACCCTAAGTAGCTCACCGAGCTCTCCAAACCTGTCTCCAAAAGATGATTAATAACAATCATACCCTTTTGGTTCAACTAACCTTTTTATATAGATTTTAGGGTTTGCAGGTTACTTTTAGGGTTTGCATGCATGCCACTTTTAGGTTTTGCATGCATGTCACTTTTAGTGTTTGCATGCATGTCATTTTTAGGAACATTACACCTTCACTGCTACTAGACTACTTCTCCCTTTGGCACATGTTTGAGTAGAGTTGGAAGATTGGGAGAAACAAAAAAATATTGTAGAGGAAAACTTGATGTTGCAAAATTTGAAAGCAAGTTTTTGAGACAGAAGGTAAGCTACTAAACAATAAAAATTCAAGGAATTATTTCAGTTTAGGCATATATTTTTTACATTGATGGGGATGATTACTTAAATTTTCATTGCAATGTATTGAGAGGTTCAAATACAATAAGAAAATATATTTTGAACAACAAAGACACATTTCTACGAGACTACAGTCGCATACTAATCAATTTTATTTTGTTCCATTAATAAATCTAACTGATTGTAGTATACTTTAAAGCTTCACCATGATGCTATAAAAAGGCTTATGACACAACAAAAAGGATTAATTTTTTCTTAGCCTTTGATACCTAAAATTCATTTATGGAATAAGACCCACATTTCCTCTTTTAACATTCTAGAATTAATGAAAATACACAAATTAACTCTAATGCTATTACTGGAATAACATAAAGGAAAGGCTATATATATACATTATAAAAGTACTCTCTTGGACTTCTTGGCCTAGAAATACATTAGATCTATTTTTAAAAATATTTGTGAAAAGACTAGATTCTACAACTTACTAACTCATAAAAATCAGAAGTTTCTTTTCCAAGTTATTCAATCATAGAAACAACTTGATAAATCAAACTAATTAAGTTAAGTTTATAGATCAGATAGAGAAAAGTTAGCCTGAATGTATGGTAATCATCATCATCAAATAAATGTGTATGTGTGCACATGCATAAATACCCAATACACAGTTCAATTAAATAAAAGAAAACATAATTATTCCTTGATTTGTGGAGCTTCGCACTGTCTTCTTCTGCTTTACCTTTCAAAACATCATTCAACATACTTCAAATTTTTTCTTGTTGCAAAAATTTCATGTTAGGACCCATCAAATAAATATTTTTCTTTTTATGAAAGAAAACCAATCTAAATAAATACAATACTATTACAATACTATTCAACTATTCATGTAAATTAATTGTTAATAATAGATCACTTGAGAAAACATGGAGAACCAAAAAAACTATGTATATAAGGCCATCGATCACATCAAAACACCATTTGTTGCCTCTTAACTATGAAAATGTTTCTCAACGCTATATGTAACAATTTTCAATGGAGGAGTCAAATAGCAATTGTAAAATTTAAACACTACAATTATAGATATAATTGTTTTTAATGTATTCTTCCTTACCATTCATTGAGCTCCTCTCTATTTAGAGATTAATTTAATATTCTCTACTAAACATGACCAAACACGTGAAGGTGGAAGCTCTTATGGCCCCCCCCCCCCCCCCCTCACATCACTCTCAATTCCCCAAACCCATTGCATCTACTTGCAAATACCAATTTACTACAAATTATTTCACTCAATAGCTTGAAGAAGCTTTCATTAAACCATTCAACCATTCAATAGATGAAAAAAAAATTCATTAAACCATTCATTAAATCATTCATTAAACCATTCATTTAGTCAATAGCCGATAAAAAAATTCAGTAAACCATTCATTCACGATATAGAGGAAAAAACCATGTAAATTTTTTTATTATAAATAATATTTACTCAAAATTTCTTTAGTCACTTCCTTTTTACTTTTCTTCTCTTTGCATATTTAGAAAGAAGCGCATCTTCCAGAATATGCTCATCGGTCTCCCTACTAGACTGCTCGCAAGGTTGAACTTGCGGCAAGGGGCTATGAATTTATGCAATAATGTCAAAATGTTTCATTAATTTATTTTTATTTTTATAAATACAAGTAATTCATTTAAAAAAATATTACAAAGACATTTTTTAACCTAGCATGGGCACATCACCGAGTTCATCATTATCCTGTACAGGCTCAACCTGTTAAGTGTTATCTACATCTACATGCTCTGCAGTTGAATTGTGGAGAATTAGAATTACTCTTCATCATCTGCAATTATCTATAAAAAATAGTAGCATATTAATAAATTCATTACTAGAAATCGAAGCATGATCTTCGTCTGGTTGGTGTACACCCTCGACATTAGCGGGATCATTACTTTCCTGCTAAAAAAGGAATAAATAATTTATGTTGATTTTTTATAATGAATTAATTGCATTAGAATTAATAAATTTTCATTAAACTATATAGTTTTTATATACCTGTGCACCAGATGGATCAACAGAAGATCGCGCAGTATGCCTAGACAATATTCTTCAGCGTTCAACAACAATGTCAAAGTCGTGTTTGAATCCAAGCTTCATGTCTTCCTCAATGGGCAATTCTTTGAATCGGTTGGCCTGCATATTTGCATGATGTCATTAATTTTACATTTTTTTCCAGAATAAAATGAAAATAATTTTGTATATATTATTTGAATGCAGTAAGGTTTTCAATACTTACAATTCGGACTGCCAAATTCGAATAACCACCAGGCCCAAGCTTGTGTTGACCAATTTTTTCCAGTCTTTCCTTGGTTTCCTTGGATGTGTTCGACAACCTAATCAAGAGTTGAATTACGTTAGTCGATGTTCCAAATTCGATATAAAAATTAATAATAATAAGGCTTACCATTACATTGTGGAATGTATTGCATACCTCCATATTCTTGGTGGTATATTTCCTACTTTTCTCAAACCCTTCTCTTTTCCATCTTCCACTAGGGATTTCCACTCCCTTGATGGAATCATGAGAGGGCAATCATACCTAGGGTTCTTTTCTAGGAGAACCCTATATTGGTCTCGAACAATCTTTAGATGTTGTCCAACCTTCTGTACGACCTTTGATGTATCGAAGGTATCTTCTTCGAACAAACCAACCAACTGATTAGTCAGCTCATCCTTTAAATATTTTTCCTGTTTGTCCCACCTTGTGCGGATGGTGGGACCGAATATCTCAAAGGAAAAATCATTTAGATATTTATAAAATACATCATTTCCTGCAAAACAATCATGCCATCATTAGTCAACATTAAAAAAATGATTGGTATATTAGAAACAAATTATAAAAACTAAATTGAACAATCTATAATTGCCTAGAATCTGAGTCTATATTTATTGGAACAAGTTCATCATTTACCAAAAATTTTGTCACTATTGAACCAGTGCTAATGGCATGAGAAGATCCAGGAAATGTTGCTTGAGCATCAACATTACTATTAAACCCTGCATCCACCCCTTCTTCTGCAACATCTGTTGTGTGTCGTTCAGCATCGGCTGCACCCTCTGCTGGCCTCAGAGGTGTCGCAGAGTGTGTTGCCGACTGTTCAGTGGACAAAAAGGGAGCGATATGTGGTGTACGTGGAGTGGTTTCGTCACTAGGACCAACAACACCTTCACCACCAGTGTTAAACTGCATAATTTCTTGTAAATAAAAACCATTGTATTATAAGTTCAATATCATATAAAATTAAAAATTATAAAGTTATAAATGAATTTACATTATTATTCCGGAACTTACTTTCAATTGTTGACATCTCTGGATCAACAATTGAATCTTTGATTTGATCTCTTCTTTTTGTGGAACTGTCAATGCCAGAAGAATCAGTTCCTCATTTTGTTTTTCCATGGTCTTCTGTAGCACCTTCAATGGGTCTATAGATGTACCAATTTCATTATCTTTCAACAACTGGTATACATCAAACTATAAATACTGTTGAGTTGGTGTTTCATAAACCGAATCCCCTGTATGCAATAGAAATATTTAAAACATTGCTTAGTTTTTGAAGCAATAGTCTCTGCAAAAAATTATATTAACAAAAATTGTCTATCATGATAGATTCCTAGAATTACATCTAGGTTTACCTGATGCCTAGACGAGGGTGTGGTATGATCAGCAGCTGGGGACTTTCCCTGATCATCCACTTGCAAAAAAAGTATAGAACATTATCATAATGAACGCAATATGTAAAAACTAAAAAATACATAACAAAAATAAACATTATGCTACATGTTTTATAGGTGTACAATTTTGAAGTATTTAGAATGTGGAATTACATTTAGGTTTACAGGTTTCCCGAGGCTCTAGTCTTTTGATCAACAGCTGGGGACTTTCCTCGATCATCAACCTGCAAAAAAAGTAGACAACATTATCATAATGAACGCAAACATAAAAACGAAAAAATACATAACAAAATAAACATTATGCTACATGATATACATGTGTACAATTTTAAAGTATTTAAAATGTAGAATTACTTTCATGTTTACCTGTTTCCCCTATGCTGCAGTCATCTGATCAATTGTCGGTTGGCTTCCTTGATCAACACTCTGCATGGAAAATAGATAAGATTACAGAAACGAACCGAATATACTAATGAAAATACATAACAATAGGTCTCTTTGTCCATCCTAAATTTTTATAATGGAAATATCGATGTATACCTACCTCCTTGAGGCAGGTTTACTAACATCTATTGTGAGGGAGGTGCCCCTGAAAGAACCCTGCATCAAAAACATACTAAAAATTACCTAACGAAACCAAAATAATCACTAAAACAATTTTAAAACATAACATTTTGATGTATACCTGTTGCCTCACGGATCATGTACTCCTCTCACCTTTTGCTAGGGTGATGAGCCCCCCATCCCTTCCTGCGAAGTCAAAATAGGAAATTTAATATAAAATTATAATTATATGCTAACAAAAATCCTAAAGATGTTAAAATAATTAATAAAAGGTTGGGTAAATTGTTGGATGTACCACAACCATACTAATCGTGTTTGTATCTACACAATTCAAATGGTAATTAATAAGCAGTTCTTCCGCAGCATCTATTGATTTAATGGCACATACAAAGACGTGGTTTCATTCATGCACCTCAAATATGCAGTTGGGTTGCTTAAGTGTAGACCCTGGTTGTGTAATGTTTATAAACCCAGAAATATTCCCAGTTATTTTTGGCATTCCGTCAATGTACAACGTTGCTCCTTTATTTTGATCTTTGTCTTTCAGTTGTAAATAATTTGATGACAACCCATACCTATGCATACTTTGTGTATATTGGACCAGGCGCATCCAATCATTGTAGTTGTAAGAGGGTCCACCATACTCCATCAATTATGTACATCTGTCGTATCCAACCTTTATGCCATCCATGCAAAACAACCCCGATCCATGTAATGACGACGATGCAATTCTATATATCCTCTCATTCACACAAAAATCAGTGTTTACTTCAGAAAGATCCCTAGGTACCCATTGTTTCACTAGGTGTTTTTACCTTAAGGGCACCTCGATGTATCCTACTATCTCATCATCATAGGAACATGACCCCCCTCCTCTGAGAAAAAATTACATGCGTTTATTGAATTTTCTTTTGATCTTATGACATCTAGTTGATCTAGACCTTGTAGACCTACTGGATGACTCACTTTCCTCTAGCCTTCCCAAACTCTCCTCGCTGGAGGAAGACAAGCCTGAAAAATACATGTTTGGGTCTACCTGCACCATGGTCGGAAAAAAAATGGCAAATAATAGCGAAATACCAGCAAAAAAATTGGAAAGACTTATAAGCATGACATAATGATGACATCATTATCCTGAATAATATCAATAATTCCCTAGTATAACAATTCATCACATAGTCCTTTAACACGATATAGATAACAAGTCGTTCCATAGCAAATGCTTCAGCCAATTTATTTCAAAATACAAACTATGTTTTTTACAATATTCTTATGTGTACCTATTTTAATTTAGTTTGTTTCCTCACCCAAAAATATTAAAGACCTAGTATACAGATCTCAATATATGTGATAAAATCATTTGCAAATATTCTATAACTTTTTTTCAGAAGAAAAAGAGGTGTTCCTTGATATTCAATAGTGAATAAAAGGTAACTTTTACATAGTCCTCACAATAAGTCAGACCATTAATGAGTGGATATTATAAGTATAAAAAAATTTCCCAAGGGGAGGAATGGAATCCACAATCCCAAGATGACTGAAGTAGCAATACCACACAGACAACATAAGGAGCCCAAACATCTTATCCAAGGAGGCATCAATGGTGGAGAAAACACACCCCTGAGGGGATGAAAACAAACTCTATATCCCCAGCTAAAACAAGAAAGATGTTGATGTATCCCATAGTAGAAAGAACCAAAAACGTGTTGATGTATATGTAACTTCAGAATGTATTTCACTTGTATTTCTTATATATTGTAACCTAATGTTTATTCTGGGATGTACTTGAGTCATGTCATGCCCCGATGTTCCTATCGAGAAGTTCTATAATGTAAACAATTGATGTCAAGTCATTGTGGGTAACCCTCCTATTGCTTAAGAGTTAAAGTACCTGCAGTTTCGGGGCACTAGGGTTATTATATTCTCCTAGAGAGGTCGGCCCTAGTAGGGTTTATTCAAGTCAGGAATTAGTATAAATAGAGAGTTTGCCTCTCTATTTAACACACATCTCATACACACTCAAGTGTAGCGCATAGTTGAGGAAGGAGAAGACACTGGGGCTAGACAGAAAGAGATTATTGCTGTCGGGAGATCACCTTACTGTTTTGGATTTTAATTTTGGTGTTGATTCTATCTCTGAGGAAGTTGTGGGGTTTTCACCATTTATGGTTTCCTCGAGGTTAAACATTGTGTTCATTGTCTCTTATGTTTGATTGTTGTGCTTGTTATTCTCTCAGTTAAAGATCCTAATGTATTGCTAGCTTAATTGTAAAAATATAACATGGTATCAGAGCTATCCTGAGAAGAAGACACTGTGCAGCTCCGGAAACTAGGGCTTCCTACTTTGTGGATCTTCCTCCACAGATTTTCAGCAAAATAAGGTTGAATTAAATCTCCTCCTTAGGGCGCATCTTTCTGTCGAAGCAGAATCCAATTCTGAGGTTTTTCAGTTTTGGACCCAACACTACTGCTGAAAATTAGGGCTTTTCACAGAAGAGGAATTTTTCATTAATCCCAGGCCTAGATTGATCTCCTCCCCAAAATCAAAGTTAGGGATCAAATTCAAAGCATTTGGTTGGATAGAACTATGAAAAAGAAAAACCCTAATTTGCTCCTGAACCAGCACTGTAAGATTTCAGCTCCAAATCCAGATCCAACATCTTGACCTGGTAAGATCTAAATCTTTTGTATTTCCATTTGAGGTTCTCAGTTAAGATGTCTCATCATAACAAGCTTGATGAAAATCTTGAGGGAGCTGATAACTTCCGAGCTTGGAAGTATAGGATCTCCCTAGTCCTGGAAGAAAATGAGTTGGACTCCTATATCAATGAAGAGGTTTCAGTTCCAGAGGGAGATGAGGCTAAGGCCTTACATAAGAAGAAGTTGGTTATGGAAAAGAGGATTATTGCTGATTCAATCAAGGATCACCCCATACCACAGGTGTCCTCCCTCAAGACACCTAAAGCTATGTTTGATGCCCTAACCAAATTGTTTGAAGGGAAGAACATAAACTGGAAGATGACTCTGAGAAACCAATTGAAGAATGTAAGGATCCAGAATGCAAAGACCATCCAGTCTCAATTTACAAGGGTATCTCAGATCAAGGAACAGCTGGAAGTAGTAGATGAAGAAGTGGAAAATGCAAAGATTGTGATGACCACCTTGAATGGTCTCCCTAGATCATGGGACTCTTTCATTCAAGGGATCTGTGCCAGAAAGAAGTTAGTCAAGTTCAGCAGACTATGGGAAGAATGCTCTCAAGAAGAAGCTCAGATAGTAGCTCGAGAAGAAAAGATGGGAAGTGAAGATTAAGCTCTCACAACCCACACCAAGAAAATCAGAAGGAACCATCATCACTCCAGAAGAGATCTATCTACCATTAGATGTTACACATGTGATTAGAAAGGTCACACATCCAAATTCTGCCCTAATAAAGGGAACTTAAAGAAGAAGAAGGAAAACAAGAGAAGACATCATGCTCATGCTGCAGAGGATGATGAACCTTCCACAAAGAGAATCAGACAAGAAAGTGATTCTTCAAGTGATGAAGAATATGTGCTGATCTCCACTCTCACGGGAACTGTTTCACATGGAAGCAATGATTGGCTCATAGACAGTGGTGCTTCCAAGCACATGACGGGATTCAAAGAATCATTTGTGAAGCTATCTGAACATGAGTCACCTCACAAGGTGAAACTTGGGGATGACTACCAGTATCCAATAAAAGGTAGTGGTGAATCCTTCTATAAACTAGACTCTGAAAAGTCTATGAAGATGAAGAATGTATTATTTTTTCCAGGACTAAAGAAGAACCTCCTCTTTATATATTCATTGGATGCAAAAGGAATGAGGGTTGCTTTCGTAGATGGCCAAGTTCTTATGTGGCCAAAGGGAAAGACTTTTGACGATGCAATAGTGATTGGGGAACAAGAAGGAGGTCTATACAAGTTGAAGGGTCAACCAGAACAAAATTTGGTTCATGAATCAGTAGAACCAAATGAACTTTGGAATAGAAGGCTTGCACATGTGCATTACAAGGCAATACCACTTGCAAGCAAAGTTGTTGAAGGACTTCCAGAAATTCAAGCAAAACATGATCGAGTCTGCAAAGGATGTGCGAAAGGAAAGAATACAAAGAAGACATTTCCAAGTAGTGAGAGCAAGGCAAAAGGAGTCTTGGAAATCATCCACTCCGATGTATGCGGACCAATGTCATCAAGTTCTCTAAGCGGGTATGCATACTATGTTTCTTTTATTGATGAATTTTCTAGGAAGACATGGATTTACTTCATGAAGAACAAAGATGAAGTATTCAGCAAGTTCAAGGAATTCAAAGCCTTGATCGAGAACTACACTAAAAAGAAGATCAAGACTTTTCAATCAGATAATGGCGGAGAATTCATTTCGAATGAGTTCAAAGAACTATGTAAATACTCAGGAATTAAGAGGGATTTGTCCACTCCTTATAATCCACAGCAGAATGGGATTGCAGAAAGGAAGAATAGAACTATCATGGAAGCTGCAAGAACTATGCTTCATGATAAAGATCTTCCTATGCATCTTTGGGCAGAAGCAGCTAGAACAACGGTGTATGTACAGAGCCGTACTCCACACAGATTACTTGAGAACAAGACTCTTGAAGAAGTCTTCTCTGGAAAGAAACCAGAAGTCAGCCATCTCAGAATATTTGGTTTTCCAGTATACATACACATTCCAAAAGAGAAGAGGAAAAAATCAGATCCTTCAGGAAAGAAGGGTATATTTGTGGGATACTCTAAAAGCTCGAAGGCTTACAGAATATACTTCCTAGGGTTCAAGAAGATTTACATCAGCAGGGATGTAACATTTGATGAAGACTCAGCTTACATCAAATCCAGAAAGAGACCTGCTGAAGAACCTAAAGAAGCAAAAGCACCCATAATTCATGATACAATCATGAACGAAGAAACTCAAGAAGAAGATCGAGAATTTGAATAACCACAAAGACCAATAGATCCACCTCAGGAGAAGAATCCTCACAAAAGGAAACCTGCTTGGGTACGAGAAATTATCTAAGGTGTGGAAAGATATGGGGTTCCAGAAGAGAATCACAGAGAAAGAAAGAGGACCAGATCCTGTTCCAGTTATGTAGCATTACTATGTGATTTCATTGATATAGAACCTTCCAATTATGAAGAAGCGGCAGAACAGAAAGAATGGAAGGATGCTATGATTGAGGAGTATCAATCGATCATGACGAATGATGTTTGGGATGTTGTCCCAAGACAAGAAGGGAAGTCAGTTGTAACTTCCAAATGGATCTACAAGATTAAGCATGCTGGAGACGGTAGCATAGAAAAATATAAAGCAATATTTGTTGCTCGTGGTTTCTCCCAGAAACAAGGAATAGACTATGAAGAAACCTTTGCACCTGTAGCCAGATACACTTCCATCATATCGGTACTTGCTCTGGCTACAGTGATGAAATGGAATATACACCAAATGGATGTCAAGACTACTTTCTTGAATGGTGTAGTGGAAGAGGAAGTGTATGTGGAGCAGCCACTCGGTTTTGAGACACATGACAGGGATTCTCGTGTGTGTAGATTGAAGAAAGCCCTGTACGGCTTGAAACATGCACCCAGGACATGGTACAACAGAATTGACAGCTTTCTATCTAGTTTGGGCTTTACCAAGAGTAAAGCAGATTCCAACCTTTACTACAAGGTTGAAGATGGCAACCCAGTGATGCTCCTACTATATGTAGATGATCTGTTTGTGACAGGTATGGATGGGTTGATTGCTAATACAGAGAGAAAGCTTGCTGTCGAGTTCGACAATATGAAGGACTTGGGTATGATGCATTATTTTCTAGGTATGGAGGTGTGGCAAAATACTGATGGGATCTTTCTTGGACAAGGGAAGTATGCATTAGAGATCCTGAAGAAATTTGGGATGATGGACTGCAAGACATTAACCACACCTATGGCATCGAACCTGAAGCTATTGAGTGATGCTTCATCAGATTCGATTGATGCCACGATGTATCGTCAGATGATTGGGTCCTTGATGTACCTGATGAACACGAGACCAAATATTTGCTTTGCTATGAACACCTTGATCCAATACTTGATAGATCCGAGACATGTTCACTTGACTACTGCAAAGCACATTCTGAGGTACCTAAAGGGTACGGTTGATTATGGGCTCAAGTATAAGACTGATCAAAGGATTGACCTAGAGGGTTATGTTGATTCAGATTGGGTAGGTAGTGCCATCGATAGGAAGAGCACTTCAGGGTGTTGCTTCAGTATGGGATCATGTGTGATCTCTTGGTTTAGTAGGAAGCAATCCTGTGTGGCACTGAGTACAGCTGAAGCAGAATATGTCGCAGCCTGTTCAACTAGTTGTGAAGAAGTATGGTTGAGGAAGCTACTGTCTGATTTATTTGATCTCCAGTTAGATGCTACTTGTATATACTATGACAACTAGAGTTGCGTAAAGTTGTCAGAGAATTCATTGTTCCATGAAAATTCAAAGCATATCAAGATCAAGTATCACTATACCAGGGATATGGTGCAAAGAGGAGCAGTGAAGCTCCAGTATGTTGCGATGGATGAACATATAGCTGATGTGTTGACTAAGCCATTGGCTAGGGTGAAGTTTGAGTACTTCAGGGAGAAGCTTGGTGTTCTCCAGATTGAGGTTCCTCCCAAGAGGAAGTGATGTGTCCGAGTGTTGTGCCTTTCTGACATGGTGAGAGGATTGGTTCCTTCCATGGTCAGATGTAAGTGTTGTGCCCTTCCGACATGGTGAGAGGATTGGTTCCTTCCATGGTTGGATGTAAGAGCTGTGACATGGTGAGAGGATTAGTTCCTTCCATTGTCAGATGTCTGTGTATATCCCACCTCCAGCATGAAAAAAGGATGGCTCTGTAAAGACACATCTAGTATGAAAAAGGACTAGCTCTATGTAGATTCCACATCTAGTATGAAAAAGGACTAGCTGTGTGAAGACTCATCTAGTATGAAAAAGGACTAGCTCTGTGTAGATCCCACATCTAGTATGAGAAAGGACTAGCTCTGTGATGATACATCCAGTATGAAAAAGGACTGGCTTTGTAGATGTACATCCAGCATGAAAAAGGGCGGGCTCTGTAGAAATTCCTATGACGAGAAGAATCAAGACATAGCACCCGTGATGATGACCCAGTGATGATCCAGATCCAGCGGTGATGTCTAGTGGTGATCTAGATCAAGTGATGATCCAGATCTGATGATGAAGATGAATTAAAGATGAAGATGACGAGGACTCGATGATGATTCAGAAGATACAGAGAAGAAGACTTGTGCTGAAAATTGTGTCAAAAAAATACCTTCCTAGTTAAGTGGGAGTGTTGATGTATATGTAACTTCGGAATGTATTTCACTTGTATTTCTTATATATTGTAACCCGATGTTTATTCTAGGATGTACTTGAGTCATGTCATGCCCCGATGTTCCTATCGGGAAGTTCTATAATGTAAATAAGTCATGTCAAGTCATTGTGCGTAACCCTCCTATTGGTTAAGGGTTAAAGTCCCCGCAGTTCTGGGGCACTAGGGTTATTAGACTCTCCTAGAGAGGTCGGCCCTAGTAGGGTTTAGTCAAGTCAGGAATTAGTATAAATAGAGAGTTGGCCTCTCTATTTAACACACATCTCATACACACTCAAGTGTAGCGCATAGTTGAGGAAGGAGAAGACACTGGGGCTAGACAGAAAGAGATTACTGCTGTCAGGAGATCACCTGACTGTTTTGGGTTTTACTTTTGGTTATGATTCTATCTCTGAGGAAGTTGTGGGGTTCTCACCATTTATGGTTTCCTCAAGGATAAACACTGTGTTCATTGTCTCTTGTGTTTGATTGCTGTGCTTGTTATTCTCTTAGTTAAAGATCCTAATGTATTACTAGCTTAATGATAAAAATCTAACAAAATGACTATGCCACATAAATAAAAAATCTCTTAAATTAGCTGTATCATGCCTTCCTTAATTATTTCTCCTTCTAAAATTTATGATAAGGAGAGGAGGCCACCCTTCATATTCAATGCTTCTTTGGATAAACGGTCTGCACTCATATTGTGCTCCCTGTAGACATGGCTAAAGTCATGTAAACGAATTGAAGATGTCGGTATTATAACATATATGCCGTATATCCGATGAAATGCATTACTTTCTCCAACCTCTATAGATGAGTTCACATTCTAAGAGCTTCTATAACTACACCGACCTGATCACACAACTTCTAGGTCACTTCTCCACTCTACATTGGCCCGATTATTCATTTTCTTGGCCACTTCTCTCTCCTTACTCTACACTCGTAGGATTACCTATAACTTAGATAAACTTCGAAATCATCACAACAAACTCCTAAACTAAATGCTATAAAATAGTAAAAAATGTTTAATAATAGATTCAACCCCTGTATCCAATGAACCGAATAACTCAATCCTTATCTATTCATTTTGTCATTAACTATTTTCTTGATATTTACACAAGTGCCTACGAAGATCATATATTTATGCATGGTTTTACGCTTCCTGGCTTTAGTGTTTGCCCTTGTATCCAATGAACTGAATAACTCAATGCACATGTCTCAGATGCTACTCTTTGGATTATACCTCTTTTTGTCATCAAGCATGATCATTTTTAGTCATTGAAGAACAATTTTCAAATAAGGGTACTTAATAATGTTGAACAAATCCTTCATATGGTAGATGTGGATCTTCAAGGTTGAACACTTGTTTAAAAAAAAACTAAGGTTTTATGATGATCTACAACTTGTACAAGTGAGACCCAGGTTGGGAGGCCTAGTGAGGCCTTTTATATTTAGATATTGTATCTACCAAACCCTAAGTCAAGGTCTCATTATTTTAACAAATAAACCCCAATTCGAGGTCCTTATTTAAATGGAAACTTATAGTACAAGCACCGAAGGGTTTTGGAACAATGGATCTAGAAGATATGGGATGTGTTTGTCCACTGCAAATGTAATTTAGGTACCATTATCTGCTCTGCTGGAGTATACAGGAATTTTGAGGGTCGATCACATTATCATGAAATTGATGGTACAGGTGGGGGCTTTGTTAAAGAGATTGATCTTTGCTAGGAAATATTGAAATGAAAATATAAACATTGGTGCTCAAGCATTGAAAGACTCTGCATACCCCTTGTTGATTTGGTGTTGGGAAGTGGGTCTCATGTCGAATCTAGGGCTTGTGAATTTGACACCCATACATGTATTTTTTATTTTGTGCAATAAGGACATAATTTAGAGTAATCATCACCATCATAGGTGTTCTTCTTAATGTGTGCTTATAAATCATCAATGTAAATTGCAAATAATCATCATAAGCAAACATGCTACAATCTTCATCACGAGATCATGAACATGTACAATATCATCAAACATTTAACATGAATGGAAAGTCTTCCCACAAGCCTCTTCCATCCAATATTGGATAGGGCTTGTATAGAGTTTAAACATAATCAACATGAGGGTGCCAACATGCAAAATTATCCACAATATCTTCAAGAGAGGGATGTAGGCTCCTCCATCATCACAATATTCTTAGCTTGACATGAAGAAAAATGTTTAAACAAGGAAATGGAATTTTAGCTCAAGTTACATTGCTGGAAATGATTGATTTGTTTATCTTGTTGTTCAACAACATTTCCATAATTCAAAAACAAATATCTGCGTGCAAAACTAGATGAAATTTCCAAAATTTGAGATGGTGAAGATGGATGGGAAAATCAGCGACAAATATTTGTTGTACTATCCCATTTCCAGCCTAAAAAATGGCTCAAGAGATGATCCTTTACCCACACATGCATCTAAAAATATAGGCTTTCTTGGCTGGAATTATTTTGCAATGACATCAAAATGAAACTGCCTCAAGTTACATTGCTGGAAATGACTGATTTCCATAATGAAAAACCAAATATCTGTGTGTTACCACCTAAGTTGTACTTAGTGGTTTTTTTATCAAGTGAGCCTAGTGAACCAGACAAGGATAACTTGTTCGGATTTTAGAAGACCTTTGGGAGTACTTTTGGGAAGTGCTTGTTGTACTATATCACATGTTCATACCCCATGGGGGAGTTGTAATAAATGTTCTAGCATGATAGTGTTTGTAAAAGACTCGGTCTCTTAGACTTTATTTGTCAATCCAATCAGCCCAGGGTGTTTTTTTCCTTGGTTATTATTGATTGTTGAATAAATGACTGAAAATTTCTGAGTTTTTCACTCCATACCTCCAAAGTTGGGGTGGTCGGCTTGGCATTTAGGCCTATTAAGGTTATTAGAGTCTATGTGTCAATGTATAAACATGCTAGACATCATGGCCGAGTCATATGAACATGTCTAAGTCCCCCTAGGTTTTTTTAATTT
The DNA here is from genome assembly GCA_001517045.1 of Pseudotsuga menziesii. Lineage (NCBI taxonomy): Eukaryota > Viridiplantae > Streptophyta > Pinopsida > Pinales > Pinaceae > Pseudotsuga > Pseudotsuga menziesii. The sequence continues at coordinate 200,133 of LPNX010354822.1, forward strand.
TTTAAATTTTTTTAATTTTTTTAATTTTTCAGTGTTTTTTATTAAAATATAATTTTTCCAAAACTTAGGCTATTTTTTAATAGTTTAATTGGAAAATTTGATATTGTAATAAAAGTGGGCCAAATAATCAGTTGCAGTGATGTAGGTGCTCATTTTTAAGCTAAGAGCACCATGTAAACCCATGGACCCACTATTTCCTAGTTTTGAGTGATTTTTCATCACTCAAGTCAGAAAGCCCCAAAAAATCATTTATTTATTATTTTAATTAATAAATTGGTGAATAATGGAGCAAATACAAAATCATAGATCAATGGATTCTCAGCCGATTTGATTGAAATCAGTCAGATCTGAACCAAATTGACTGGATCTGACAAATCCTTGACCGAAGGAGATGATCAAATCAGATCCAGAGTTGATATTCAACAGCCTTTAGGGGGAATTGCACCCTCTCTCTCTCCTCCACATGTGTGGGATCTCGTGGGAGCTCTGTGGACTGATGTGTCGGTTTATGTGTTGATGTGTCAGCTCAATCAAGCCCCTGATTGATAAGTAGGCTTAGTTCAACTTCATATCTGCATTGATTGACTCTCCATCAGTTGATTTGATCTGTATCCTTGGGATTCGTGCCCCCCTAGGCTGGATCTCCTGGTTTTTGTATAAATCAAAGCACAAGCAGCCTCTTCCAAGCTAGTTAGAACTGGGATTGAGGTGATGTTGCTCTTGTATTGTATTGTTTATTATTCTGGAATAAAGAATCTTTGGAGGCAAGATCTATGGTGTAATTCTCTTCATGTGTGGATGGTGATCGTCAAATGCTTATGAGGTATAATCTGTTTTATTTATCACTGCTTTTGCTGGTTAATTGTTGGCCTTGAAGGAGAGAGCTCCCTCCTGTTAGGGATTTCTAAGTTGCAGGTGATATCGCTTGTAGAAGAGGTTGAGGTGGTTTGCATCTTCCTCATCTTCAAGATCTTCTGAATAACATATTCCCTTGGTTTTCCACCAAAGCAAACTCCAAATCCCAACATTCTAGGCTTCCAACACTCTTTCTCTCTCTCTCCCTCCTTCAAAATCTTAATTTCTCTTCAAATTGGTTACTTTTAAAGAATCTTATTGCTTAGATCTGTCTCACAAAGAAAATTAAATATAGATATAGTTAGTAAGATCATTTCTTAAGTTTATATCTCAGTTCCGTTTTGCATATAAAGTCATATTTAAGAGATCTAGCTGAAAGTATCCTCTTTTTTGCAAGCATTTTAAAGAAAATTTGTAGCTTGCTTTTAAGGTAGTTTCCTTTGCTGTAATTTAAAGTTTCATATTCTGCAATAAAATTGCACATCTCATTGGCTTCCCAAACAGCAAGCCAAGATCCCAAGGAAAGCTTGCTTTCCTTGGTTCTTTTTTTTGCAAAACTAGATTACCCCAACTTAACAAATTTTTACTTAGTTTTTTTTTCGGTAACTAGTGTGGTGACCCAAAACACTTTTAAAGTGTGTTTGGGCACATTTGATTTTAATTGCTTGCTATTTTTTAGCAGGTCTAACAAAAACGAGAAGGAGACTCTACCCAATTTCTGACTCTTGGACGAACCAGAGCTTCCCGGAAGCTTCCCCCACCGCTATGTTTTAATTCTAGCTTGTTACAAGCTTGTTGTAAGCCTTTAAATCCCAGATAAAAAGGACCAAAGTGCATCAATTTAAATTTTATTATATTGTAAATTGCTGATAATAAAAGGAAAAGGTCCATTCGAATAGGCTCTTTCGAGCATATTCACCATCCCCCTTCGGGGGATTTGCGTCCATGTCTTTTTTTTGCTTTTCGTTCCTCTTTTTGAAATCTAGCGTAGTTCTAATCTACACGGTAGTATACTTTGATTTAAATCATTTCCATATTCCATATCTGAGGTTTCAAAGTAATCTTAATACTTACCCCACGGCTTCCCGATTGACCCGAAAGGGGAAAGAGATGCGTGGTAGGACTAATCAGAAAACCAACATTGTGTAACTTTATTTTCCTTTTCATCAATTGTTTCATCAACTATAATTAAATTAACCCCTCCTTGATTCCTCGATTGAGATCCACTTGGATCGAAAGAGGTTCCTGGAGGGTTTTCTTTTTAACAAGAACACCTATCTTAAAATTTACTAAAATTGACAAGACTCCGGTGTGTATGCTCTGCACTTGGCTGCGGTTCATCTGATCAGTCAAGATGCATCAAAAGCACTTGAGTGACTAGAATAATTAGGATTCACTCTCCCAAACTGACAAACCATCCAGTGAAAATCCAACACCTATATCAAACCATTACAGTGGCAAAATACCCAAAGGAAGTGGGAACTCCTGAAAAGTGACCTCGGGGCGCCGATCTCTGTTACACCTATGGGTGCATTATGAACAATAGCCTCAAAGACTCCATTCAGCCCACATGTTCCTTGTGGGTAGCCATGATGGTTTAGTTTTGGACATATTCCAAGTACTCTCGGGTATATCTGGAGTCCCCCCCTTTCGCCTAATTTTAATCAACTCATATTTCACATTAACTTAAAATGTACCAAGAGGCAATCGCAAAACATTCACTCCAAGAACATGCAAGTATATTGATTATCTATTGAATCCATTTTAAGGCACTGGCTATTTTCTTGCTATATATATATATATATATATATTGTGTCTCAGCATTGTGCTTTCGTGCGCTCATTTTTGTATCTTGTCATCTATGATTGTTTATGGTTAAATTTCAAACTCCTAAGTAACTCATTCAATTTAACATCACCATACTAAATAATTTTGCCTTAGTAACTTAACAGGGTCTACCCCCCTTGGCTTCGTTAGGAGTTGAGCCTAAACGGAGGAGTCAAGAACAAGGTGATAGCCTTGACTCGAGACTTGCCCCCAAGGACACACCGAGTGGCTTGAAGATTTATACCATGTGACCCAGGTGTGTGAAAGGCGGCAACACTGTGTGCAAAAATAGATGAAATTTCCAAATATTGAGATGGTGAAGATGGATGAGAAAATCAGCGACAAAAATTTGTTGTACTATCTCATTTCCAACCTAAAAAATGGCTCAAGAGTTGATCCTTTACCCACATATGCATCTAAAAATATAGGGTTTCTTGGCTGGAATTATTTTGCAATGACATCAAAATGAAACTGCCTCAAGTTACATTGCTGGAAATGACTGATTTGTTTATCTTGTTGTTCAACAAAATTTCCATAACGCAAAAACAAATATATGTGTGCAAAACTAGATGAAATTTCCAAAATTTGAGATGGTGAAGATGGCTGGGAAAATCAGCGACAAAACTTTGTTGTACCATTCTCATTTCTGGCCTAAAAAATGGATCAAGAGTTGATCCTTTACCCACACATGCATCTGAAAATATAGGGTTTCTTGGCTAGAATTATTTTGCAATGACATTAAAATGAAACTGCCTCAAGTTACATTGCTAGAAATGACTAATTTGTTTATCTTGTTGTTCAACAACATTTTCATAATGCAAAAAAAATATATGTGTGCAAAACTAGATGAAATTTCCAAAATTTGAGATGGTGAAGATGGTTGGGAAAATCAGCGACAAAACTTTGTTGTACTCGGATAATTCTTATCCAATTCATAATATGGAAAGGGAAGGTCACACCAGTCCATTGTTTTTCAATCCCTATATGGGTGGTCTCTACAAAAGGATTATGTAAATGCAACCCATGCTTGGAGAGCACACCCCCTGAGGAGCCTTGTCTCAACATGTGTACACCTTGGACAAAGAGCACTTCAATAGGAAACCATATCTTGACAATAGATTAGGTTGCTTGTGGATTTAGTCCAGTTTACTATTGTTGGCCTCCCTCACCTATTATATATGAAGGGAGGAGAGATTCTTTAGTTGTATTATTCATGTAGAATCAAGTGAGGGTTGATTGGATCAATTGTGTCTTGAAGAAAAACTTTCCTTGAATCTTTATACTTGTTTATATGCAAGGGAGGAAGGTGATAGGGTTTGTGAAAGACAAAACCTAGAAGATACTTGAAGGGTTGGGGTTTGTGAAAGATAAAACCTAGAGGATACCTGAAGTGCTAGGGTTTGAGTCCATGTGAGAAGGACCTAGGGTTTGTGGCAAAGAAATCCTAGAGGAGTCTTGGATCACTTTGCTTGGAGATTTTGTGTGATGCAAGCTTGGTGAAAGATCAATAATGGACTTGTTTGTGTTGGTGCTAACTTGTTTTAAGTCTTTTGGTATGGCTAGATATATTGCCGGGATACATTGCTAGGCCTTTGTAATGCTCGTTAATGTTTTATATTGATGGTAGACACCATAGATGCTAGGGTTTGGATGCATTGGAGACTCTTAGCTTGTGGATAAGCTTGAAGGACGATTTTGTACCAAATTGTGATAAGTTGTTGGTATGTACTTGTAACTTCATTTTTATGTATATGTCAAGTGTACATTCTTGTCCAAACTGTGTACTTGAAGAGTTGGTTTTCAAAGTATATTCTCATGGTGAATGAGTAGTTTCCAGGGCTGTTTGGTATGCTGATTTATCATAAATAGTTAGCTAATTTTGTTCAATGATTTGACAAGTATATAGAATATAAGAGGTAAGATTTGTGGTTGTAACAATTCTGTTGTTAATAAGTAAATTTCAGATCTGTAATATGTTGGGACTTGAGCCCTCAGGAGAGTGTCTTTAGTTCTAGTATTCATGTAGAATCATGTGAGAGTTGATTGGATGAATTGTAACTTGAAAAAAACCTTGCCTAGAGTCTTTATACTTGTCTTTATGCAAGGAAGGAAGGTGCTAGGGTTTGTGAAAGATAAAACCTAGAAGATACTTGAAGGGTTGGGGTTTCTAAAAGAAAAAACCTAGAGTATAATTGAAGTGCTAGGGCTTGAGTCCATCTAAGAAGGAACTAGGGTTTTGATAGTGGTTCCAACCTCATCAAACATCACATGGAGAGTAGGAATTTGGTAGACAACACTTTTTATGAATGCAGGATTGACAGGATTGTATCTTTTTCCTTGGATTCTATCATGTATGAGAATATGGGAATGGAATTGAATCAAAAGCACCAAGCCCTTTGTGTAACCCGATGTTAATGATGTTGATTTTTGAACTCGTTCATAGGCTTATAAAAACGGTATCTTTCACTTGAGCCAAAATCCCTGATTAGGCATGTCAAGCTTTTTCTACAATATTATTAAGGCTTGGCCATAACAAGTCTGCAATTTACACTTACAACCAATGTATAAAGATCAAAAATATACTACAGAAATTCCATTATATATGTTCCTCAAATTATAAAATTAAAGTTGAATATATCCAATAAAGAGACAATATTCCATTTAATAATCAGTCCATACATTGCACAAATCATAACTGATGTTATCAAGTCTTAAGAGGACAAACAAATCACTCTTCACAACCCTCCTATGATGGCTAATAAGCACTATATTAGCAGAAGTATTTTTCAGGTAGGAAAAGAAAAAAATAGTACATGACAATAGCCTTATAATAGCCTTGAATATCCCAAATTCTAGGTCCAAATCTATAAATATATCTTCAACATTAACCCCAATGGCCTAAGACATTTCTCCATAATGGAAGAAACAAATTACAAATGAGGATTTGCTATTCTTCTGTAGGTTTCCATCCAACTATCACCAAAACAAAAATTAATAAAATGAGGCCAAAACCTTAGGATGTTATCCTTGAAGAGTTCATTATGCAATTACCATTCAATTGTAATATTGTCCATTCATGTCAATAAAGGAAAGAGAACATCATGTGTTTGCATACGAGATCTGAAATGTACTGTAGGAAGTGCCCTAGGCAGTGTGCATCCGAAATATGCTATTTATCACTGATTTTAACCTCAACCAATTGTTTGTTTGCTATGTGTGTAGGTGGAGACTTAGGGCAGTGTTTAGAGATAGTCTGCAAAATGAATTTGCAAACTGTATATTGCTAGAAGAAGGTTGTTACATCCTGGAACCAAAGAGGGTCGAGGGCCAATGTAAGCAGGTGAGGCTATTTTAAGTCCATAGAACGGGTGCTGAGGGTAAGAAAAGGAAGCCCTTGGAGTATTGGTGGAAGGTTTGTTTTAGGGATTTTTAGGGAATATTTTAAGGTATTTACAATTTTTGGGGGTTGCTATACCTTGTTTGTGACATATTTGTAGCTAGGGCTTGACTGTGTATGATCCTCCTAGGCAGGGCTATCACTGTATATACCGTTTAGAAGTTGGGAATTATTGTGTAAGCCCTCTAAGGGCTGGTTTGTGAGTGTATAAGCCATCTAGGACTGGTCATGGATTGTGATGACATCCCCAAGCTAGTCGCAGACTGTGGTGGCCCTCCCAAGATACTACTAACTCCTCCCACCATTGATCCAACTTGCACACTACTAAAACTATCACCTATGTGATAATACTCATAGGGTGTAAGGATTTACTATCACCTATCCCTGATGGTTCCCTTAGGGTGTAAGGATTTACTCATCCATGTGGGTTGTAGTGAATGGAAGAAATCCTACTTCCACCATATAAACCTTAATCCAAACTGTGATCTCTCTAATAATCCTCCTCTGTAGCCCTTTCTTGATGTTTTTTTCTTCCTTTGAAAATGATTGGTTATTCTCTACTACAAATTATACAATGTACACATTAATTGTGCTCTAAACCTAGAATTCAACAACTTGATTCAGTCAATGATCCAAATGGTTCAAATTAACTAGGTCCGTAACAATGTAGCAAACAGGTTTCTTCCTCCAATATTGATATTATGGGGTTTTTGCAAGCCTCTTAAGAAACTTATATAGGATTAGTGAAAACTTACACCTAACAAATTTTTATTTTCCTAATACAGGTCCTCTACATAAGACATACTCCTTAAGCTTTATGGTATTCCAACCCTACAACTCACTTCTTGTAGGATGAAATATTAAAATCTCTTTTCCCCTAGATTTGACTCTTTGCGACCAAGGTTCCCATTCAATTAGCACATCCATGTTTAAGAATTGGTCCTAACAAGAAAATTGTTTGTTGGTACAAACATTAAGACTAAGGTTCTCACACAGAGGAAAATAAATGGTACCATTGTAGTATATTGCACTGACGTTTTCAGTTCTCTTGGAGGGGAGGAAGGTCTCACCCAAATCACTTCCTAGACGTATGTGAAATGATGGAGAGCTAATTAAGGACATTGTAGACTTAATCTGACTTATTTGAACTTTTACAAAGCTTGTGCAAACATACATGTCCATTATATAGGCATTCACATCTGATTGTAACATAAAAAAAATGCAATACACAATGCTAACTGAACATTATGCATCACACAACATTCATATAATAATACAAAATAAATTTTAAAGAGGCAAACCAATCTCTCATTTTATTATCTTCTCTAAAACCATGACATTTAACTCCAAGTCCTTCAACCAGTTCCCTTGTACAATTAACAATAGCCAATATCCATGTACACTATATCCAGAACAATACTGATAACAATGATTATAATCCCCAACTAACAACAACGCTCCTTGTAGTAGGGATTTCACCCTAGCTACAGAGCAGGAACGGCTCCCTTCCGTCTATAGGATGGAAGGGTAGTGTTCATGTAAGAATGTAAGAACATAAAGAAAAGAAAAAATGAAATGGAAAACCCCTATGCACACAAGGTTAGGGTTAAGCTCCAAGACCCTACATACAACTATTAGAAAACCAAAAGACCTGCAAGCAATCAATGGAAACCTGCAAGAAAATGTTAACAAATAAACCTGCAAACAAATAATGCTAGAAAACTACAATCTACCAAATCAAAAACATGTAAAGACAAGTATACCTTCTGGTTGGAATGGGCCACCATGCCCTAGCTTGGGAGAGCACCTCTCTTAGGAATGGGAAGCTATGCCTCAATGGAGGAATGGAGGAGAGGGAGGGTGAATGGCTTGAGAGGAAAATGGTCTCAAGGCACTCACATGGGCATCATAACGATAGGGAGTGAAGGAGTGTTTTGAGAGTGACCCCCACCCCTCTATTTATAGTTTTTCTTAAGATTTTTAGGGTTTTAAGCCCCTGGTTGGGGCTTTACCCCCTTTTTGGGATTTTAGCACCTTTCGCTCAATCTTTAGCTCTTTTGGGGGTTTTAAGCTCCTTTGAGGGTTTTTAGCCCCTTTTTGGAGGCTTTAGCCCCTATGAGAGCTATTTTGGCTCTTTTTAGGGGTTTTAAACCCTGTTTCATATTTTTAAGCCTTCTTGAGGGTGTGGGGGTCAAATGGGGTCAAATGAGGGTCGTACATAGAAGTCTTTAGGTGGTGTAGGTCATGTAGAGCTCATTGTGGTATTTTTTGGGTTAACATATTTCCCCCTGATGTGTGAGGGCAGGAGCTCATCGTATGGCCGACGAACATCATAGGATTTTCTTGGGGAGAGGTGGTGCTTCCTGGGATGGGGCATGGTGGATTTTGGTTTTTGTATTAATATGGTTCCCATCAATGGGTGAGATGCAAATAATGTGTGACATGTATATGGACAAGGCGAGCATCCCCATGCTCGTAAAGATGTCAAAAGAATAATGTTATCTAAGCTCTATAATACAAGAGCTGATCATGTACAACTATTGTTACAATAGTGGTTGCCTCAATGAGAGGTTGAATACAATACTGATATGAAGAACTGCTACATTGGACCCATGGCATTCTCATGGAATGCTATATCTTCATGACTAATGGTATTTTGGATCTGGAACGATACATAGTTTACTAACGAAGAGTCAGAGTCTTTGTGGTACAAGTATGCTGCATCAATCATAAATATATATAGAAGCACTATTGGGGATTTTAAACACTGTCTCCAACGCAACCCGAAAATCACAATGGACATGAACCTATTGGGATCCCTCAAATAGACTCATAAATGTGCTAGATTCAGGTGACATCTGGGGTCTTCGACCAAATACTGCATGGACCAATACCCTGTACGAATCTCAATGATGCGATGATGTAGTTGGAGTCGAGCACGTGAGAAACAACCATCCCAAGAGGCACTAAGGACTCCTCTCAAGTGGTCTAAGGAACTCATCAATGAGGTTAATGAAACCAGGATATAGGGACCTATGGATCTGTCCTCTGGAATACATGTGTTATCGTCGACAAAAGGAGACCTGCCCCTAGTCAAGGAAATGGTGTTTCCTTGACCAGAAGCGCGAGGGAGATAACTGAAAGATGTAAGACAATATGAGGATTGACCCACTAAATGGGGGGGGGGAGGAGTTGAACAGGGGTAGAGGGAATGTAGTGGACTCAAACTTCCTTTGTTTAGAGTATGATGGTAGGGCAGACTAGGTAGCAACTGAAACTGACTTATGGGAAAGGGATCATAGCTGTAATATCGAGAATGTCACTATAGATGGGAAATACTTAGGGGAGGTAGATACTTTTGGTATTTATGGGATCCAAGGAAGATACATTGCAAAGTACTCTAAATAAAGGCGACCCAAAGTGGGAAGGTTGCTAAACTATTATCTGTGGGGTGGTGTCTAGAGACACTGTTGTGGTATGATCTCGTGGATTTTTGGCATGCCTGAGAAAGTAAATGCTCGATCATGCTTTCAATTTTAGAGAGTCTGAAAGCATGAAGAAGACTCCAGTGGGGGCTCTTTTTCATTGGTAGTCTCCTATACCCGAAAAAGGTTAAAAGTATACATAGGAGAGCTCTCCCATCCTTTAGGGGATGGGAGACTTCTTTACCGTTGGTAGTCCAGTTAGGATGGAAAAGGTTAAACCTATACTAACTGGACGCTCATTCAAATACTTTTACGAGCATGAACACAACCAAGTTTGCTTGGCGATATTTTCTTGATGAGAAGGCTGGAAAAGAGCTTAACGACAACCCATGGTGAGATTTTTCATAAATTTCATCCCTTTTGCCCGAGAAAGCATAAAAGTATGCAGAGGGGAACGGTCTTGGCTTGAATGTGCCAAGGTGGCCTTTTTCATTTGATGGTCTACATAGTCCACAAAAGGATATAAACGAGACGATGTATACACCCTTTCCTGTAGTTTAACGAGCAGGAAAGGAAGCAGCTGCACTCGACAATCTTTTCATTCTTTTAGGAGTCAGAAAAGAGCTTAAAAGAAACTCTGATATGGTCCACTGATTGCGGTCGCACATCTGGTGCCCCATGTCGGGACAGTGGACAGTGGTCCAAAGGTCATATGTTTAGTATGGATGGACCAAGTGGCTCTTGAACATACCAATACATGCACAGGATAGATCACGGAAGAGGCACACGAGTCGGTGCGGCATACGCACGCAAACTGAGGTGGCTCTCGGGTAGAGGTCAGAGAGTTGTGTGTGAGTTGTGATGGACAAACTTCACTACATGTGATGTGAGTACAATTCCAGAGGCCGTTATATACCAAATGCATGCAAAGGAAATGATCCGTCCTCCAGATGATGGTCCGGAGATCCGCATAAGGTGCAGTGGACGAATTAGACAGCTATATGTTAAAAATCAAAATGATGTGCCTTCTGGGTGATGGCCTGGGAACCCACATGAGTGGCAGAAGGCAAGCGTGATGCAACTCCAGGTCTAGAGACACTTACATTCACTATGATGTGGCTCGTAAATCGAGGTAAATTTCGGGAAGTGGTCCTAAAAATTACTTGTTAAACATGACACGATGTTCTCATAAGGATATGGAAATTTGGGCCCAAAGGTGTGATAGGTGTCTCGAATTGGTTCTTGGTGACTTTGGATTATCAGCTAATGGTGATTCCCTGACTTGTGGGAAAAAATGTTGAAAAACAAGAAAATAAAACCAAGCAACTCATTGGTGAAGTTAAGCATAAAATATCTTGAGGTAGAGCCCGTTACGGGGGTTCTCCAAGAGTTGTCCATCAGATTCAATAAGGGTGTATGCCCCTTTTCCAAGGCAACGATTGATGACATATGGGTTGTACCACATTGACTCAAACTTTCCTTTTCCCAACTTATCATTGTTTTGGTCGTAGACTAAAACCATATCGCCTTCACTGAAGGTGCGAGGGTGGACATGGGAGTCACATTGGGCCTTTGACCATGTTTTCTCTACTTCGATGGCTTGGAGGGCAGCTCATCGGTCTTCTATGGTTTGCTCAAGTTGGAAGAGTCGTTCTTCCAAAGGCAAACTATTAGGGAGGAGTTCTACCGTGAGGCAGAGGGATGGGATCTGGCACTCTATAGGGAGTACTGATTCGACACCATGTACTAGGTGGAAAGGGGTGAAACCGGTTGTGGTTTTTGTGGATGTGCGATAAGACCATAGGGAGAAGAACAACATGTGATACTAGTTGGTTTTATGGTTTCCTACCATCCTTTGGAGCATTATTTTGATGATTTTGTTGACTGCTTCAACTTGGACGTTTCCCTGGGGGTAGTAGGAAGATTAGTACTAGTGTTCGAATTTCAACATGGTTGAAAGCTCAGTCCAAACAACGTCTTCAAATTGTTTATCATGGTCTGAGACCAACTATTTAGGAACACCAAATCATGAAATAACATGGTTGAAAATGAAGCATGCCATCGTTTCACTTTTGCAATCAAATGTGGGCATGGCCTCGACCCACTTAATGAAGTAATCAACTGCCATAATGATGTATTTATGACCGTTGGCCGAGGCAGGGTTGATTGTCATGAAGTCGATTTCCCATTTGCAGAAGCGACCGACTGTGACTATGGGGTGTAATGGTGTAGGGGGGTTCTTGCCTTTGGGGCAAAGAGCTGACAGCTACGGAAATGCTTGACCGCCTCTATGAAATCAGCGAAGATGGAAGGCCAGAAGTAGCAGGCACATAGAATCGTCTGGGTGGTTTCCAGACCTAAAAGGTGACCACCACAGGCTCCACTATGACAGTCGTTGAGGATGGTGTCATCCTCGTCACGGGTGAGGCAACGACGTAGGATGGTATCAATGCCTCAATGATATAGAACATCTCCAATCAACAGGTGGTGAATGACTTGATGTCGAATGTGTTGCCTATCCTCATGGTTTAAGTGTGCTGTGAACTTCTATGTTCGTAAATATAGAAGGATGTTCCCATACCATGGGTCCTCTGTGGATATAACGAATAGGAAATCATCAAGGAAGTCATCCTTGGGTGGTGATGATGCAGTTAATGGGGGCAGATCAGTCATGAGCATGACCAACGCGAGTGCCTTTGTGTTTTTTGGGGAAACAAATTCTAAGTCGAATTATTGGAGGACGACTACCCACTTGGTCGTGCGACCTTGTAGAAGGTGACATATTAAGATGTGTCGCATTGGGTTTGAATCAGCCACTACACGAGTATGGTTTGCAATGATGTAGTGGCGCAACTTCTGAGCCAAGAAGACGACGGTGAGGGCCAATTTCTCCTTACGTGAATATCGTAGTGGGGGACATGTTAGCTTCTAACCGATGTAAGAAATCACGCGCTCATGGAGAGCATCGTCTTCCTGGACCAAGACTCTAGAAATGGCGTGGTCTGAGGCCAACACATAGATAATGAAGTCTCAGGTGAAGTCTGGTGCTGAGAGTAATGGGTAGAAGCCAAGGCTTGCTTGAGTGCATCAAACGATTCCTATGCTTGCTAATCCCAAACAAAGGGGATTTTTCTGCGAAGCAGGCGAATGAATCTGTGGGATTTTGTTGCATGCTTTGGTACATAGCGGTGAAGGAAGTTGGCCTTGCCTTGGAGGCTCTATAGTTGGTGCCGATTTTTTGGTGAAGGGAGATCAAGGATAGCCTGAACTTTGAGGGGATCCCATTATCCTTTGTGGGATACGATGAACCCGAGTAGAAGGCCTACTAGGACACAAAAAACACACTTTAGGGGATTCAGGTGAATTTTGTACTTGCCGCAAGTCATCTATATGTTGTGCTCGTTTTGGTGATCAAGCGGCAAGATCGTCCAGGTAGACCAATATGATATGGATTAGATCATGGAAAAAATATGTCATGGCTCGCTGGAAGGTGGCTCTAGCATTCTTTAGAGAAAAGGGCATTACTCGATAGGTGAATGTGCCCCACGGGGTTGTGAATGCAGTATTGTAATGATCTTGTTTTCGGATCTGAATTTTGTTATATCCAGAAAATCCATCCATGAAGGAAAAGACCTCATGTCTGGCGCATGCATCGATAATCTGATCGATGAAGGGTGTTGGGAAGTTGTTTTTTGGACACTCCCCATTTAGATCGTGGAAGTCTGTGCAAACGCGGATGGTACCCTATTTTTTATTCACATGAACAAGATTAGAAACCCAAGTGGTGTACGCAATGGGGTAAATGAAGATGGTTGTGTGCAGCTTCTCAATTTCAGCTTTAACCGCGACAGATTTGGAGGGATGGATGGGTCGTTTCTTTTGGCGTATGGGGGCCACATCAGGCCATGTGTTGATGTGGTGTTCCACAATGGATGGATCCAACCTAGGAATTTCAGTGTAAGACCAGGAAAAGATGTCGTGGAATTCTTGGAAGAGAGCTTTGTAGGCAGCGACTTCTTTCAGGGAGCAGGATGCCCCCAGCATGATTTCTTCAACAACCTCAGGATTGGTTGAGATGTTGATTTTGATGGTTGGCAAGATGTTGTCCATGTTCCCTTCTTCGAAGGCGTCTGGTTCCAGAATGGGATTTTTGAACCAATCGAATTTCCCATGAATTAAATCTTTGGTTTCCATGAAAAACTGGTCAGACTGCGACACAAGATCTTTGGGGAGGAAGAACGAGTGATGGTGCATGTCGTCCCATCGATATTCTGGGGCGGTTAACGCTTCAAGTATCTCCTCATCGTTGTGGAAGAAACGAAGAGACAAGTCTGATGGACCGTCGGTGATGGTGGAGATAAGAGGGTCTATAGAATTGGATATCATGTAAATGGACATGGTGTCCGAAGAAGGAGGTGGTGGGTGAGCTTCTTCGATCAGAGTGATCTCAGATTCAAGGGAATGTTGTCGAAGGTTGGCTAGAGCCATTCGGAACTTGGACAAGTCTTGGAAGTGGTGAGAATAGTGTCCATAAAATTCATAGAGGAAGCAAGCATGGTTTGTTCTCAATGACTTGTTTCTCACTATTGCCCCGCTTGGGAGTTCAACCACAGGGAGGTTTTCCATTGTATCCATGGCATCCACATGCGTGCAGATTATGGGAATCTCAGGGAAGTTTTGAGTTGGATGGCCCTGTTCTTTGCAAACGGCGCAAGGTGGGATCTATCGAGGCTCAATAGTAGCTTTTGCATTTTTTCCCTTGGCCCTTTTTGGATCGGGCGGTTCGGGTGAGGGAGTGGTGGTTGGATTTTGAGGGCCGAGTGGAGGATGAGATTCGACCGCATTGGGTTGCACGAGGGTTAAGACTACCTAGGGAATTGGTGGTTGGGTGGGTGGATCAAGGTACCACATGGGAATCCACAATGTGAAATTGGGTAAATTTAAGGTAGCCATTATTGGCTTACTCATGACACCAGGCGGGGGAAAGAGGAAGGGAATTGTGTGGACTGGAGAGGAGCCTAGAGAACTCCCCGATGGTTGCATGTGGGGATGAGGTTTTGGTGGCGAGTGCACATAATGCTGCGGCTACGGATGATGCTGCAGCTACTGATGATGTTGAGGCTGTTGATGATGCTACGGTTGATGATGGTGTTGCGGCTGCGGATGGTGTTGTGGTTGCGGTTGGGGCTACGATTGTTGGTTGTGGAGCCTAATCTTCCAGATCCAGATATATTATTCAGTTGTGATTGTAACCCAAGAGTACTGTACACTCATTCCCCTTGCCTTGGGGTTCGGGGCAGCGCCCCCACGACATGGGGGTTCGGGGGCAGCGCCCCTAAGAAACGGAAGTTCAAGGGTGGAACCCCTAAGAAATTTTTTTGGGATGTGTGTTAACCAACAGTTTTGCAGACCCATGGTATTGGGTTAACCCTAGGATTTTCCCATTGTATTTACCCTATAAAAGAAAGCATTGTAAAATGAATGAGTATGGTATTGTATTGTATTGGAAGAGAGACTGTGAGAGCGTGAAGAGGAAGTGCAGCAGTTTTGCTGCAGGGTGTATCCCTTCATCTTTCTAGACTGTAATAAAAGGACTGGCAATTTCTTTGTGGACGTAGCCCATAGTTTGGGCGAACCACGTTATGTCTGTGTCTCTTTGTAATGTTTTAATGTGTTTTGCATCTTGTCTAGAAATTTAACTATATATATGTTATTTCTCTACAGTCCTGTTTTCTAACAGCGGATGCAGTTGATGTTTGGGTGCTGCAGTGCTGGATGAGAGCATGCACAAATACACAATCTCATTTGGTGTTGGCAATGGTGACACTAAGGGGAAAGAAGTCGTCATGGTGGTATCGGCAAACAACCCAGGGCCCACATTCAATAATGGGGAGGCCGTTATGTTGTCAACCATGATGTTGAGCGTAGGGATAACACTGGCGGGTGTGGTTAGCCCTTGCGGATCAATGGTGTTGATCATAGGGATAACGTTGGCAGGCGCCGTTAGCCCTTGTGGATCGTGATAAGTCACTTAGTCAACCGTCACGATTTTCCCTTCATGAGGGAACATCATGAGATAGAAAATAGTTGATGCTACGGATCTCATGGCGTACATATAACTTCTTCCAAGGAGAAGGTTATAGTCCAACTGAGCATTGACAACCTCTATGTCAATCAGCACTATTTTCCTAGCCAATGTGATGGGGACATGAGGGAGGATTCCTTAGGATTTAGTGGGATGGCCATCATAAGCCCATAGAGTAGTAGAGGATGGCTGCAAAATTGGGGATCCAAGCTTTTTCCAAACTAAGGTAGACATAACACACGTGGATTCCCCCTCATCCACTATGCACCTGTGCACGACTAAATTTCGGATGGAAACCGAGATTTGGAAGGCGATGGTTGATGGCATTCGTGGTTCTCCATTCTCCGTGTCGAATGTGATCAACTTGGATTCAAAAGGGTCTACGGTACCAAGGGAAGCTAGTAAGGCTTTCTGCTACGTTGAGAAAGTTTTGAGTACCTCAAGAGTGGACATGGTGGTAGTTGTTTGGGCCAAATCATCCATGATGGTGTAGTTGACAGCAGCTCTAGCTGTGGCGTTGTTGGAAACCCGTCGTATGGGGGGGCAGAGGGAAATGGGGAAACTGAAGAGGTACATTAGTTGTTTTGAATGTAGATATCACTGATGTGTCAATGGGTTCGGTGTTGGTTCCGTACTGATTTCGTTTGGCCTGTAAATTGACCTCTTGAGTTGTCATAGCTAGCAGGTGGTGAACACCTGTTTCTGCTGTCGGAGGTGCCCCCAAGGTGTTGGGATTGGGTTGGGGAGGGGGTGCAGTTGCCACCAGTCCTTGGACTTATAATGGGTTTTGGAGCACCATAGGAGGAAGTCCTGGTGGTGTCGGGTTGGGTCGAGCTTGGTCTGTTGTATTGGTGGCATGTTGAACCTCGTTTCTAATGGCCTGCTTAGCACGACCCATGAAGGGACACTCATATGTGTAGTGCCCATAGACCTCGCATAGTGTGCATGGTTTATTTGTATGCAATGGAACGTTGCATCTCGGTGCATTTGGTCGTTGAGGATTTTGGGATGACCAGTTTGCCCCGTCATTGTTGGGAGGATTTGGTTGTTGACCGCCTCCCTGTAGTTGATTGTTGCCTTGGTTCTGGGGTCGGTTATTCCTGGCTTGCCCTTGTTGGTTATTGGGGGTTGGCTAGTTGGGACGGTGTTGCTGTGTAAACACCTGTCCCAATGGAGCAGGTGGAGCAGGGGCGGGGGCTTAAACAGCTTGCATCGGTGGTGCATAGTAGACTTGGGTGGGTGTTGGTGCCACAAATGTGGTCATTTGTCTTGTGTATTGTTGTGTCGTCCAAGATAATGCCTGGGCCTGCTGCGGTGTGTGCAGGTTGTAAATAAGAAGTTGTGGCTCCGAACTGGAACATCATTCTTGCATAGTCTAGAGTTTGGTTTTGGTATGCAACACTAGGGGTGTTGCTTGGTTGTGGTATTATTGCAGGTGGTGTTGGACGATGTTGTGGCTGCTGAGAGATAGAAGCTATGATGCCATCTACAACATGGGATTCCCCCAGCGCATCCCAGTAGGAGGTTCCTGCACAGGGAGCGTCTGGAATGATAGTGTAAAGGTATCTAGACTGTGCATAGATCATATCAAACTGTTGGGCTTTCAAGATGGCCTCCTCTTTGGATTGGGGACGTTTGGATACGACGTCCTTTGCTATAGGTGGTAGAAAACTTTTTAGGAACCAATATAGGAAGATCATGTCATCAAGTTGAATCTTGCACAAACTACGATGTCACTGCCACTCATGGATGTGGTTGGTTATGTGAGTCGCAGTATTTTGGCGGCAAGATAGCAATATCTCCACCCCTTCATCATATCTAATAGGGAGTTGGAAATATTACAGAAACATGAAAGCCAAGGAGTTAAAATCTGGGTACTTGGTTTGTGGTAGCTCAATGTAACACTTGGTTGTAACACCTGTGAGGGTGCGTTGGAACAGTCTAAGCGTGATCGAATCATCTACAATGTTATTTGATGAGCACCATAGTTGAAATGTTATGATGTGGTTTTGGGGGCACTCCCTTTCCTTTCCTTCAAACTTGGGAATGTCTGAGGGAAGTTTGGTTGGCATAGGAGGCCAAAACGTTTGATGGCAGATAGGGTCATTTTTTAACTGAGCCAAGTCAGGCAATTTGAGACGTGCCATGAAAGGAAGGTTTGACCCCAGGTTGATGTGATATGGGGCAGCAATGGTGGTGGGGTTTGCAGGGACATGATGCACCTGCATAATTGGGGGCACTTGTGGCACCATTGTGGACGGGCCACTGCCCCCAAGTGTGGTAAACAAAACTGTGTAAGTGGAAGGGCCACTGCCCCCATGTGTGACAGGAGGGGTAGTGTAGGTGGAAGGGCCACTACCCCCAGGCATGCCAAGTGGGACCGTGTGGGTGGAAGGGACACTTCCCCCATGTGTTACAGGTGGGACAACTTGACTGGTCAATATGGGGGGTGGTAGATGGATTATGACGGTTTGCATGACCGTGTTGGGGCCACCAATAGGGGTGTTGGTGGTGGTGTGGGGTGTGTACATGGGTCCACTGGTAATCACTAAGCCGGAAAATGGATCCGGGTTTGCACCAGCCATGGGGCTAGATGGTGCAGTATACAGGTCTAGCTCAGATTGGTATGATTCTGATTCTGAATCAGCTGTTTTGTGGCCTTCTGATGGTGTAGAGGGTCATCGAGAATGATCTCGATGGTGTTGGTTCAATGACTTAAACTATGGTGGATCGCCTCTCAGGTGTGAGGAAGAATAGTGGGGGATCAATTGTGTCTGATTTGTATGTTAAGTGGTGAAATATGGTAATGACTTTTGGACCTCGGTTTTAATGGCTTCCTCTTGGATTCTGGTGGTCACTCAGCCACCAAGACTTCCAGAAGACAATGCTTGTGTTTTTCCTCACGGGACTTCTAGTCAATCGGTGGGGGTCATTTCCCATTTCGCTTGCAAATTCCTCTCAACAGCCAGCTACTTTGGGGTTCCCGTGGTACTCCTCACAATGAGTTTCTGGGCTAAGCCCAATTACTTCCCACGGTTAAGGAAGTCAGGGACTTATGTCCTCAAATACTGCAGATTGTTTAATTAGTGTAAATTATTAATTTTAAAGGCTAGCTCAGCGTCATGAACTGAGTTTGGTTGTTTTATGTGGTATGGTTTGTGTGTATGTCTTTTATCTTTGTATTACATTTAGTGGCTGCTTGTATGGTTTATGAATAGTATACAGAGATTGTATTACAGAGCCTATAATGTGAGTATATTGTTTAACATAGTAGTAAATTGTAAACAGAAACTTGAATGCATGCCATACCTGAATCTGAATCTGAACCTGACTAGGTGACTGCCTTACACTTGTATTTATATTCAACCAGGAAAGAGTGTTGGGCTCTCAACACAATGGGACTAATCCCATCCATAGATCCTCAGGTAACTCTCCGGATGCAAGGTCAGTCAATAGGGAGGATGCGAACGTTGTGAAACCCCCATCAGTCTCCACCCCCTCTACCTTCCAGGTCACCCATTTTTGGTGGTTTAGAAAAATGACAGGTGAAGTTCCTATTACTATAAGAGCTTAATCCTTCATCTTATTCAAGAATACCCTGAAGGGTGATGATTGGGTAGAGGAGGAAGGGCTAGGCAAGATGTTAATTTCAACTTAAGAATTGAAACCTACAGTAATTTCTTGATTCAAGCTTTAAACAGATTCATTAATCAATTAACCATTTAATTTAACATTGATTTACACATGCTGTAATAAATTAAACAGATGTTGAAAGGAAATAGACACATATTTGATGGATAGAGGTGGCTGAGCTGCACTAACAGTCCCTAATCTTTAAAAATCCAAATCTGAGAGACAGATCGCTATTTCCGGGGAAAATGTGGTGAGGGGGTCACCAAATTTTCACCAAAACAGGTGAGGGGGTCACTCAAAAACTACAGACAGAAGCGGTCTGACTTCTGGGGTGAAGTCGCACCCTTCGGGCCTAAATGAACGACCTAGTCGCACCTTTCGGGCCTGAATGAGCGACCTGGTCGCACCTTCCAGCCCGATAAGAGAGACCTGCTCCGCAGGTGGAAATTTCTTGAACTTGAGCCAGATACAGCCGACAGTAACCTGTACTGTGGCCAAATGGGCTCGGTTTGGCCTTGAGGAGGCTTGGAAATAACTAAAAATGTAGGAAAAGATAGATCTAATATAGATTTGAAAGAAAACTAAACTAGGTCAAATAAAACTAAAATGCAGAAATAAAACCCAGGGATCTTGTGGGATCGAATTGGTATGGTCGCCAAATATGTAGTAGGGATTTCACCCTAGCTACAGAGCAAGAACGGATCCCTTTTGTCTATAGGACGAAAGGGTAGGGTTCCTATGAGAATTTAAGAACAGAAAGAAAAGAAAAAACGAAATGGAAAATCCCTATGTACATAATGTTAGGGTTAAGCTCCAAGACCCTGCATGCAACTGTTAGAAAACCAAAAGACCTGCAAGCAATCAATGGAAACCTGCAAGAAAAATGTTAAGCAATAAACCTTCAAACAACTAATGTTAGAAAACTACAATCTACCAAAGAAAAAACATGAAAATACAAGTATACCTTCTGGTTGGAATGGGCCACCATGCCCTAGCTTGGGAGAGCACCTCTCTTAGGAATGGGGAGCTATGGCTCAATGGAGGAATGGAGGAGAGGGAGGGTGAATGGCTTGAGATGAAAATGGTCTCAAGGGACTCACACGAGCATCATAATGATAGGGAGTGAAGGAGTGTTTTGGGAGTGTCAGGATAATAAATTATTTCATTTCCTTATCTCTAGAAGAAATTCAAACAGAGTCCTACTGCTAGCTTGTTGTAGATCAGACCTGCAAAATATTCAATTGGGGATAGATGTTGGGAGATGAAATTGTCTATATTTTGTTGCATGTTCATTGTATTTTTCCCATTACCTATTGTCTAATTTTCCTACCACTATCCATTCTGTCTAAACCAGTTGAATAAATTTTCAACATACCAACCTTAAAGTGCTCTATGGAATTCAAAACCCTCAACTACTGTGGTTCAAATGAAGGCATATATGAAATTCAAAACCCTAGTTCACCCAATGCATTTCCAAAACCCTAACCACTCATAACAACATTTCTGGAAAAAAAATCCAACTGTTAACTAGCCACAACAATCATCAGAGAAAAAATTCTCTACAAAAACAATTGAGCCACTTGAGCCAACAAATGATTCTATTAGCACAAAAAAGCCTTTATCGCAGGAGAGTGCCCCATTGTATGAGGAAGAAGTCCAACAGAAGTTTCCTGTTGTTGAGACAGGTAGTTATTACTTAGCATGTTTATTGGTGTGGTTCTTTTGGATTTATGGCTTTGTGGATTTTTTTATCCATGATAAGTAGGTATATATCTGTAGTAGTGTTGCTCATGCACTTCAAACTTTGCTTGTTTTCAGCAAGAAAGAAGAAAAATAAGCGAGCTTGAAAACTCTATACTAGTAAGTCATGTTTATATTGATTTTTAATTGGGAAACTGATGTATTGGAAAGTGTTATAGGATGTTTTTTTGTTGTATTCTCTTTCCTAATAAGAATCCAATGGATGCATTTGTAAATGATGCATGTTGGGTGCTTTCTCATTGTTACAGCCAATGAGATGCAGTGGAGACCATCACAGGATTTTGGTGTTGAAGGGTGTATGATGCCATATACTGCACATACTGCATATAATTCTTGGCCTGGTGCACAGTGGTGACCAGAGGCTTACATGGCATGTAATGGTGGTGTCCCATACATGGTTTATGGACCTAATCCCTTTGACATGCGATTTATTGGACAGATTATGCCAACGGATATGTATGGAGCACATGGATATATACCAGGTTTTGTCCCTCATGTTCAAAGGTGAGGTGTTATTTTGTATTGATTTATTTTACTATATCTTAAATGCGTTTTTTAGATATAGGACCGTACTTACAAGACCTGGTTGATTCTTTTGACTACCTGATTTTGACATGATGAGTCAAGCATGATGATTAAACTTGGTCAAAATGGCCATAATTTGTTAAGTTTGAAGACATGGTCAAACACATCTTAATTTGCTAGTTTTACTGGTATTAGCCAGGCTTAGCAGACATGGACATACTTGGTGAGTTGTGCAAAACTTAGTCAAGTTTGAACTGTAAAATTAAAAAACTATACATACATACCCAAACCTAGAATAAAAAACACGTTCCTGAATTGTTTTTGAAACCTAGTTTTGTAGCGAGCTTGTTTGCCAAGAATTTACCTATTCTGATGTAGTCTTACTCTTAAGTTTGCAAAGTCATTTCAATCTTTAATATTTTGACTTTAGATAAGATTGAATAGATTTGTTTTAACTGTGCAAGTTTGTAAATTTCAGAGAATATATGGATTATGGTATGGGTAATTACAACTCTGCTCATCCAGTTTTGAGTAGAGATGAGTTTGAAGCTAGGCAAGCTGAGTAAAGGAGAAAAAAGCTAGAATATGAGAAACGACACAATATCAAGTAAGAAACCTTTAATTTCTCAAATTAAATGCATATTTTGGGTGTTTTGATGAACCAAAGTTATGTATTCCAAAATTTTCCTTTATCATATCAAAGGAAATAGCTTTAGGGTTGACAATGTTTGGGAATTTTGTTCCCAAACTTTTGCCATCTGAGTAGCAGAATTGTTTCGATTGGATACAGATTTATCTCCTCAACCTTTACCTAATAGATGCCAGAATGCTCTTTCAATTTAACCTGTGGAAATGGAAGGATTGCTTTCCAATATTCCATGAAAAGTATTGAACATGCTTTCCACAATAGATCCTGGATTGTGTCCTTTATCAGATTAAAGGAAATAGCTTTAGGGTAGACAATGGTCGAGAATTTTGTTTGGTGTTGAGAAGAATACATTTACATTTTATATTGTGGCAGGAGATATGCAAAGGATATTTTCTATGGAAGCTATGGAATTAGAAACCCTAGTACGCCCAATGCATTTCCAAACCCCCAATCACAAAGAAAAAAAAGATCAATTTGCTCTATAGAGAAGGAATTATTTCATTTTTCAAACAGCCCTAGTGATCTGCGCAATGCATTTCTACGAAGTTAAGAAATTTTCATTTCTATGTGCTCTATGAAGTCAAACAGTTGTTGTCTTTAATTGTTTTCTAAGTCTACATGGAAATGGGCCTCTTATCATTTTTATGGCTATGTCACCTTAATATTGTTTTTTCAATTAAATTGGGCCTTATTACGAAACAAGTTACCATAACCTATATAGTTTCATATACTCTCACAATGTATCCTTTGCAACCCACAGTAAAAAGAATTGTGAATTCAACACTTCAGCCCAGGATTTTGAATGAACAGTAAGAGCCTCACAGCTTTAGTTTCCAAATTTCACTATAAATGATAGATAAATAAAAGGTTCTTGTAGAACCGTTCTATAATAAAAAACAGTAAGGAAATTACAGCAGTAACTATTAGCCACCAAAATGCTCACTTTTCGACAGAGGGGGTCCTTAGACCATCATGTTACAGTAAACAAAACTTTAACCATTAATCTAGCAGTCACTACAAAAAAACCCTTTTTATCAGCGTAGGTCCTATTTGGTCTTGCATCCATAGAGCCTTAAGGAGGAGGCCATAAAACTTACCAGTCGTAGGCCCTTCATAGTCAGCCTTTCGATCAAAAAACTCAACGCAAGGAGCCAACTTGGGAGTCACTTGTAAAAATAATTCAAGGAACGTGAAGGGTTAAATCATTGTTTCTCTTTGCGAAAACACTATGGAAAAAAATTAAGTGGTGGAAAATGCAGCAATTTACAATACCTCTTCGATGGTTTGCAAATGATAACAAGTCTGGAGACTTGTTATCAAACTCTAATGAAGGCCGAGTCTACAGACTCCTCCACCAGGATACTGACGACAACTTTCCAGGCGTATGTTTACAGACTCTAATGAAGGCCGAGTATACAGACTCCTCCACCAGGATACTGACAGTAGAATAGAAGAGCTTAAGCAGTAAAAGAATACAGTGAGAGAATGAGGGTACCTCTTTGCCTTCACCAAAAGAAAGTCAAAACAATGATTACAACCTTTAAGATAGCCACGGTTTTCATACCCAGTCTGTTGTTTTCCAAGTGGAGTTTTAATATGGTTTTCATGTGAAGTCTCATATACCATTATTTTCGCTCCAAGGGTTTTTAATATCCAGTCGCATTGCCTTTGAAACCAACCCTTTAAATTTTGTTATGCTCCATCATATAGTCTCAACCTCCATTTTTTATGCCCCATCGTATAGTCCATATCAATTTGTCAAGATGTTGAAATTCCTATTCTATAAAGTTCAACTCATTATTCAAAATATTGGAAATATGATAAATTATAATCACTCACTCACTCATGTCATGCACTCACGACTTAGCTGTGCAAGATGCCCAATAATAACTACTAGTCCACTACTAGGCCCGAAAAGAGCTCAAAACTTTGTGCCTACTTCCTATGTGAACCTCGCTACTAATGTCCACTCTTTTTTCATCAAAATGAAATTCAAAAGGCCGGTTTGACGAGTCCTCCTCTACAAGACTTCATTTCTTGCATGAATAGCATGGACTCACAACAACTATAAACAACACTCGATGCCATGCAAATACAAATAATGGCATGTAGCTAGGATCACAAACTGTGTTGAGGTCAATTTATGCATTGCTACAGAGAGGTGTCATTGGGAACACGATATGGAGAAATAATGGTTATTAATAAAATTTAAAAAAAAACAATTGTTGGCTCATTAATAGTCTTCAATTTGATGGGTGGTATGATCATGATGTAATCTCCCTTCGTCCTTCCAAACATTTGTGGTTTATCACAACATTTTTCCTCAGCGCCACCAAAATACATATAAAAATTACTTGTCTTTATATCCTCTTCCCTTTAAATCCGCATCTCGTAGTCATAACTAAGGATTATTATGCATGCACATCCTCACCTTATAATACGAATTGGGTCAAGGCGCAGAGACAGCCATAAAATACTAAATGTGTCAGGACACAAAGAGTAAGAAACAATTATAAGTAAGAGTAATGATGATGATGATGAAGAAGATGATCATGATGATGATGAAGATGATGATGATGAAGATGGTGATTTGATGATGATGATGATGATGATGATGATGGTGATGATGATGACGATGAAGATGACGATGATGATGATGTTGATGATGATTCTGATGAAGATGGTGATGTTGATGATGATGGTGATGATGGATATGATGATGATGAAGATGGTGATGTTGATGATGATGATGATGGTGATGATGATGACGATGAAGATGATGATGATGATGATGATGATGATGATGATGATGATGATGATGATGATGATGATGATGAAGATGACGACGACGACGACGACGACAACGATGATGATGATGATGATGATGATGATGATGATGATGATGATGACGACGACGATGAAGATGACGACGATGAAGATGACGATGATGAAGATGACGATCATGAGGATGAGGATGAGGATGAGGATGATGATGATGAAGATGACGACGACGATGATGATGATGTTGATGATGATGTTGACGATGATGAAGATGATGATGATCATGATGGCAATGGCGATGATGACGGTGATGATGATCATGATGATGATGGCAATGATGATCATGATGATGAAGACGATGATGATCAACATGATGAAGATGATGATGATGAAGACGATGATGT